>OZ002734.1:18514556-19088300 GCA_963924305.1 Polygonum maritimum | reverse complement strand
GTCTTCTGGATCGACATCATGGCACGTCGGGCCCGAGTTACTGGGCAACTCGGTCCGACTCTCTTCTCTTGTCCTTGGCACTTGTGGCTCGGGCAAACTCCATCCACTCCTTAATCCTATGGCTCGAACTTCGTTTTGTTGTTGTGGGGCATGGGGATTCTCCTCGGGTCGGCCCGGGAGTCTTCCTTCCTCTCTTGGAAGTTGATTCGCCATGTGAACAAATTGGTTGTCCACTTGCCTTCTCCATACACCAAACTCTTGGAATTGGCTGCCCATGTCATCAAATCTTCTCTCCATATTGGTGAATTGATTCTTCAAGTCTTGAGCCCATGGTGGTGTTTGCTCATAGAACCCCGGAGGTCGGTATGGTGGTGGTTGGGCCCTCGGCTCGTTTTGGTTGAAGTTGTTGTTGTAGCTGTTGGATCGTAAGTCGTTAAAATGGGCGTCCATAACTGGGTTAAGGACGTCCTTAAGTGCAGCGGAAAATCGACTTAACAGGAAACAAGATAAGAGAATAGACACGAGTATTTATAGAGGAACCCCACTAAGACCAGCTAGTCTTATGGGTAAACCTCTACCTCCGTTGGAGGATTTTCAATAGCCGTCCCTTATCTTATTAAGAGCGAGTCCTTACAACTTAGGCGAGTCGTTACACTTCTCTGAGCTAAGCGTCCGTCCTTAGCCTCACTAGTAACACTCCTTTCCACCTAACAAGTAACCTAACACTCTTAGCTATAAGGAAGCTATCACTCACGTCTCTCACGGTTCGTTGTGAGAGACAAACAATAACTCTAACTGTTTTGTGGTTTGATTTGGATTTGATTTGGTTGGACTTTCTTTCTCTTGCTTCAAGCTCACTTGATCTTCTTGATCTTCGTTCGTGTTCTTGAATGCTTCGGGAGAGTTTGAGAGAAAGTCTTCAAAAGTCCACACCGCTATGCACACCCTTGGGGGGGTATTTATAGCGGAAGTGGTTCTTGTTCTCTAGCGTCCTCTGAGGCTTTGCAGGATCCTTGATCTTTCATCAACGGTGCGATGAGCCTCTTGAGGAAGTCAACTCTGTTGACGCTTGGGAAGCCTCCGCGTGGATAGGGGACCATTGCTGGGAAAGCGACATCTTTGGAATTGTCTACACGTGCCCAGACAAGGGAAGCTTCCATCTGAGGACTACGGCCGAACGTGATGTAATCATGTTGGGGCGGCCTTGATTTGAATTTGAACGTTGTCCGTATTTTGGCGCGCGTCCCTTCTTGTTGAGGACGCCGTCCTATCTTCGCAGGAACTTCGCCAATTACGTTCAGCTTTGGAGGTTCTGATGACGTGCGTCCCTACAGCTTAGGGACTGCCGTTCACTTGTTGTCCTTTTCGCTCATGTGTGTCCACTGGACTTACCTGAGATCAACACTTGGACAACTTATCAAATACCTTCGAGTTTGTCATTATCAAAACAAGGGACGATCATTATTGGTTTAGATATTAGTGACTGGTGTCCTTAATATCGTCCCAACAATTTCCCCCTTTTTGATGATGACAAACTCTTTCAAATAATACGCACAGAAGTAAAGCTTTTAGCATGAGAGACTACACTTGATTTCCTTTTCAGCTTGGGTTGGCATGCAACACATTCTTTTAAGTGCGTTCTATCTTATTCTTAACTAACGTCCTTTGGACTTGGTCGAAATTCCCCCTAAGCACATGCTTTCTGTGACAGCTTAAAAATAATCTCATCTCTGCAAAACTATACTTCCCCCTTTTGGCATCATCGAAAAGGAGAACAAGATGTTAAAAAAATATGCAAGCACAAAGTCATAATTAGAGAAAGGAGCGCTTAGACACAATGGATCACAAACGTAATGAACGATATTCATAAGGAGAGTACGATCAGTACACAGAAAAGTTCCAAAAGGGGACATCGTCCCAAAGTCTTAACAAACACAACAAAAAAATAAACTTTTTCAGGATAGAGAAGGGGAGAATGATTATTTTCGGGGACGCTTGCCAAGGGCCTTGAGGTGTTGCTCCTGAAGATAGTTGTTCTGCGCAAGGAGCTCGTTGTTGCGTTCCAGAAGTTCTGTGTGGGTATGGAGAGTGTCGTGAACCTGTTGGATTAGATCAATCATCATACACTGGTTCTCGATCATCATGCCCATCAGATACTTCTTAGAGTGCTTCTCGGCCTCATTAGGGACGCTCATACCATCGAGCTCATCCTCTTCTTCTGCAGCGTCCTCTATTGGCGTCCCAACTACTTGAAGATTTTCAGCTTCTGGATCACTTTCAACTCTTTTAGCAGCAGCAGCAGCGGCCTTAGCTTTTCTCTCGGCTTCCTTTTTCTCTTTGGCCAGCTGCCTCTTCACCGACGGGAGCGGCTCATCACACCTCAATTTTCCAACTGGAGGGAGTGTGATTTGCCTGACGTCCCAATGAATCCCGAAGGTCTATTCTGTTTTGGGGACGTAGAGGCCTTGCT
Organism: Polygonum maritimum; assembly: GCA_963924305.1. Taxonomy (NCBI): domain Eukaryota; kingdom Viridiplantae; phylum Streptophyta; class Magnoliopsida; order Caryophyllales; family Polygonaceae; genus Polygonum; species Polygonum maritimum. The sequence goes on along the minus strand of OZ002734.1, from coordinate 19,085,830 downwards.
GCGTCAGAATCTGCTTCACTAAGCCAGGGAAGGGAAGAGAGTGGCGTCCTCCTGTGCACTTGCCCATGTGCTCCAAGATAACCCGCGGCAAATTGATGGGCTTGCGTTCCAAGAAGGCGTCCAGTAAGATACTATCATTTATCTGGACTATCGACTTCTTTTCTTGGCGGGGGACGACCATGCGCACGATGAAGTGATGCGTAAGGACGCCCGTCTTGGAGAGACAGTGAGCGACCCTATCCCTAGCAACTGGCTGTCTCCCGTTGAAAATTCGGTTGAAGATCTCTTCTTGGGAGAAACGACCAAAGTTCTTGTTGGGAAGGTCGTGCATAGCATCTGGCGGAGAAGGATGCAGGCCTAGCATTCTGCGGACGGTACCCTCAGCAATTGAGTATTCGTCCCCATCAATCTCGAACGTCCCTTGAGGCTTCCCGTTTACTTCTGATATTTCGAATTTTGAGTAAAAACGGAGAACCTGTTCGGGGTCAACTTCCGCGGCCTCGGCTCCTAGGTGCGTCCATCCTTGGAACTCAAGCAGTTCCAAAAACTCTTGGCGCTGGTTTTCTTCCAAGAATTGGGCGATGAAGAGGAGCGGCGACAGAATCTTCTTCAATTGTTTCTGCTTACTGCCGTTGCTCACAATCACTTCATCACCGGCGTCTTCTTCGTCTCCGTCTCCCTCCTCGTCCTCAGGCTCTTCATCCTGGAGAGGGGCATCCTCTTCATCTGAGGTCTCGTCCCCTTGTTCATGGGACTCGACCATCTCGGTGTCCTCAGCAACGGACTCCTGTGCAGGAGGAGGCGCGTCCACAGCTGGAGTCCTTGCCAAGGACTCTGTAGGGACGGTTGAAGGAGGCGTCCCTTAGACTTGAGCAGTTTCCTCGACGGCCTGAGTGGGCGGAGGAGGAGGGGGAGTTGAAGCTCTAGGAGGAGAGGGAGTGGGAGTTCTTATTTTTGCTTTGGTGGCGGGGGCAGAGGGGCGAGGCGGAGCCACTGAAATAGGTGTGACCTTGAGCGGCGCTGGAGGGGGAGGAGGTGCCTTGGCAGGGGAGTCCTCTAGAGTGATAACTGTTGGAACAGCGTCCTTGGCCGGGACCTGTTCTTGAGGAGCTGCCCTTTGGACTTTTGGCATGGGTTTTGCCAAGTCCGCCGCAATTTCCGCCTCGAGCCGATCAGATGAAGTCACAGGAGCAGGAGCGGGAGTGACGTCCTCTATCCTTGGTGGAGGAGGAGGGAGTCGAGGGACGTCCTGTAGGCTCTGTTGGATCGCCGCAGCAATGGCGTCCTTTTCTGCCTGCTCTTGCCTGGCCTTCTCCTCTTTCTCTATTTGCAACTCGGAGAGGCGTATGGCTGCCATTTGCTGATCAGTAACGCCCTCGAGCTCAGCGGACGTCTTCAGGCGTCTCTTTGGGGCGGGAGGCGGAGAGGAAGGGACTGGTTTGAAATGGGAGGAAGAGGGAGGGCCTTGTATTTGTTGTTTAGAAGGGGAGGGGGAGGAAGGTCTTTTTCGTTTCTGAGATGGGACGGAGCCCGCAGGAGCCACCAAGAACTCCATGATATCTGGGAGGAGCTTGGCATGCTCATCCACCGTCCCACCAAAGACTTCGGAAATTATGCCGGGGCCCATAAATGGGGGATTGGTATGGTTGGTTTCCTCAAGGCGTGGCTTGACATAGGTGAGCATGAAATAGTGAAGTAGGCGTTGGATCTTTGGGGGATGGTTGTGAGCGGACGCCCGTAGGCAAATGTTGGCGAGCGTCCTTGACTCTTTTTCTAGCCAATCCTCTATGTGTGGGTCTAGAGGAGGACGGCGCTTTGGATGGGCAGGAAGCCTAAGGACGGAGCCTTTGGAGACGTTGTCTGGTTCGGGCTCGGGTTTGAAAGGCTTCTCAAGGAATTTGAAGCGTTTTTGAGCGGGTTTGGATTGGGATCGGGAAGACTGGTGTTTTTGTGGAGGAGGTTGGGAGCGTTGTGGCTGGGGAGGGGTGGTGGAGTGGCGGCGTTGGGTGGTTTGTGAAGAGGAATGGTGGCGAGGGGGGTCTTGGCGCCCAGTGGGTCGCCCTCTCGAGTCCATGAGTGACCGGCCTTTCACCGGAGGAGACTTCGAGGAGCTAGGGTTTTTCGCCGCTGAAGATGGAGATGGGTTCTTGGTTGCTCTTGTGTTGGCCATTTGAGAAGATGGTTTTTATAGATGAAGATTAGGGTTGAGAAGGTGATTTCGGGATCTGGGTTTGAGGATTTGAGAGTTTGCTAAAATTGTGTAAACAGTAGAGGAGCGAAGAAGGTTTTTCTGGTTGCACAGATGCGTATTTTTAGGAAGAAGAAGAAGTTGGACGGGCAGACGCAATAGGGTCTTTACACTCGGCTTCCTCCACCCGCGTTCCAACACGTGGCTTACTTCTTTGCTAAGAAACACAGCTGTTGAGCACTGTTTGCGCTTATCCCGAGATCTTCGCTCGAAATCCCCGCGGCGGTTCACCTTCCCATTTTCAAATTTCAAACTTTTCACAACTGCAAAGGACTCTGTCTTGGCGTCCTTTCAACACACAACCCTGCTTTAATCAAAACTGAACCTCGGCGTCCCAGGCACTGATCTCGACCTCTGAACTTAGAACTCTGTGCGGACAATGCTCAGCTCTTAACACGCGTCCCTTAGATCACTTAGAACCATTTTTGAAAATCAAGCAAGTACGTCCCATAAAGATAAAACAAAGAACGCTCATAGGACGCGTTTGCAAGATTCTCGGCTTAGGTAAGCTTAGAGTTCCCATCATTTCGGCTTGTAATGAGGGTAGGGTGATCAGGGATACTCTTGAGATGAAAAGCGAAATGAATAGCGTTCAAAACACAAGCAAAAAACATGTCTTAGACTAGCGTCCTTTATAGATGACTTTGAAATGCATGACACACTTTCAAACAAGTTCTCAACAAAACATAGCCAATCATGGAGAGAATAATAGAACGGGACTTGATTATTTGAAAGTTATCATCCCCAAGAGCAACCTAAGCTGCTCGTAGGGACGTCTATCTAGTGCTTTTGTGAAAATATCGGCCACTTGGTCCTCAGTCCTAACATGATCCACTCTAATTAATCCAAGTTCAATATTGTCACGAAGGAAATGATGTCTTATATGAATATGCTCGCTTCGTCCTAGAATGATGAACAGGATTCTTGGCAATACTTATAGCACTTGTGTTATCACACAAGATAGGGATTGTGTTGAGGAACGTACTATAGTCTTCAAGTTGGTACTTGATCCATAGGACTTGTGAACAGCACGAAGCAGCAGCAACGTACTCAGCTTCCGCGGTTGAAAGAGCCACGGAGTTTTGCTTTTTGGATCCCCAAGACACAAGGCAAGAGCCCAGGAATTGAGCCATTCCTGAGGTGCTCTTCCTATCCACCATATGGCCAGCGTAATCTGCGTCAGAGTACGCTACCAGGTTTAGGGACGTCCTTTTGGGATACCATAGGCATAGGTCATCCCGTCCCTTGAGGTATCTGAAGATTCTCTTGACCTCTTGCAAGTGGGACTCCTTTGGATTTGCTTGGAAGCGAGCACACAAGCATACAGCGAACATGATGTCGGGACGACTTGCCGTTAGGTATAGCAAGGACCCTATCATTCCTCTGTAGAGCTTTTGATCTACACTCTTGCCTTCTTCATCAGCATAAAGGCGAGTGTTGGGGGAGATGGGAGTATCAATGGACTTCGACGAGTTCATCCCATACTTCTCGAGCATTTCACGGATGTATTTCTGTTGGTGAATGCGCGTCCCATCTTTGAGCTGGGTGATTTGGAGTCCCAAGAAGAAGTTGAGTTCTCCTATGAGGGACATCTCAAACTCACTACTCATCAAGTTCTTGAATTCCTCTACAAGTTTCATGTTAGTGCTTCCAAAGACTATGTCATCGACATAGACTTGGACAATCAAAACATCTTTAAGGACTTTCTTTAAGAATAGTGTTTTATCAATGTTACCTCGTGTGTACCCGTTGGACAAGAGAAAGGACGCAAACCTATCGTACCATGCACGAGGGACTTGCTTGAGTCCATAGAGTGCCTTGTCCAAGAAGTATACATGATCAGGGTGATCAGCGTCCTCAAATCCTGGAGGTTGAGCGACGTACACTTCTTCTTTAAGCTTGCCATTGAGGAAGGCTGTTTTGACATCCATTTGAAAGAGCTTGAATCCCTTGTGAGCAGCGTAGGCAATGAGGAGGCGAATGGCTTCAATTCTAGCGACAGGAGCGAAGGTCTCATCATAATCGATCCCTTCCTCTTGCCTATAGCCTTGAGCCACAAGCCTTGCTTTGTTCCTTGATACGCGGCTACTTTCATCAAGCTTGTTCCTGTAGACCCATCTCGTCCCTATTATGTTTTTGTTTCTCGGACGAGGGACGAGGGTCCAAACCTTGTTTCTCTCAAATTGATTAAGTTCTTCTTGCATGGCTTGGATCCAATTAGCGTCCTGAAGTGCTTCCTTTATGTTCTTAGGTTCAATTAAGGACACAAAAGCGTTGAATGCACAGAACGCTATGTTGGCATTATGGGACTAATTCACAGCTGATCTTGTTTGGACTCCTTTTGAGATGTCTGAGATGATTTGATATGTTGAATGAAGTTTTGAAAGGTTGGATCCCCTATGAGTAGTGTCCCTTGCAGGAGTACATCTAGGGTCCGTCCAATCAGATTCATCGGAGTCAAACCCATTGTCTTCATTGAAAGGCTCAGAGTGTTCCCCCTCAGGTTGAGCGTCCACTCCTTGACGCGGTTCGCCTTGCAATCTTGATTCAGCCACATCTTGTTGAACTGGAGATTCATTTCGAGAGGGAACTTCCTGAACAACACTGGGAACATCCACTGAGACTTCTTCAGGGTTTGGAGTAGCGTCCTTAGGAACATAGTATTTTCCAGAGGACCCAATATCAACTTCGTCGTCGGAGTCGTCCTGCTGTTGTGAAGATGAGCGTTCTTTCCTACTTGGTTTTTCTTTGTGAGAGGAACTTTCTTTGAACACAACATGAATGCTCTCCAAAAGCTTTAAAGTCCTTTTATTGAAAACTCTATATGCTTTGCTGGTGAGGGAGTACCCAAGAAATATGGCTTCGTCACTCCTTGCATCAAACTTTCCAAGTCTTTCTTTATCATTGTTGTGAACAAAGCATTTGCATCCAAAGACTTTGAGATAGTCAATGCGAGGCTTCCTTCCATTCAACAACTCATAGGACGTCTTCTTCAGCAAAGGACGGATCATGGCTCGATTGATGATGTAGCAAGCTGTAGCAATAGCTTCCGCCCAGAAGTACTTGGGAACGCTATTTGCTAAGAGCATAGTCCTTGCCATATCCTCCAGCGTCCTATTCTTTCTTTCCACAACTCCATTTTGTTGAGGAGTCCTTGGAGCTGAGAAGTTGTGCGAGACTCCATGTTGATCACAGTAGTCCAGGAACTCTGAGTTCTAAAACTCCGTCCCATGGTCTGATCTTATGGATTTGAGAGGCGTCTCAAGAGCAACTTCCACTTGTTTGATGAAGACTTTGAATGCGTTGAAGCAATCTGTTTTTGAAGCTAAGAAAAGAACCCAGGTGAATCGAGAAAAATCATCTACAAGAACGTAAATGTACCTTTTTCCACCATAGCTCAACGTCTTCATTGGTCCACAAAGATCCATGTAGAGAAGTTCCAAAGGCTTCTTTGTACTGACATCGTTCTTTGATTTAAAGGACGTTCTTGTTTGTTTCCCTTTGATACAGGCTTCACACTGTTCAATTTTCTCAGGATCAATTTGGGGAAGACCTTTCACAAGATTTCTTTGATGTAGCTTAAGAATTGTGCTTGGTCCAGCATGGCCAAGTCGGCGATGCCAGAGGTCAGCGTCCTCCTTTGACACAGATAGGCACAACTCAGATTTAGGCTTGAACTCCTGGTTGAAGATGTAGACATTGTTCTTTCGGACTCCTTTGAGAACAACTTTGTTTGATTTCTTGTTGATAACGAGGCACTCCTTTGAGTCAAATGTGACTAGGTTTTCACCTTGATCACACATTTGAGAGACGCTTAGGAGGTTGAAACCAAGTCCTTCAACAAGGCTAACGTTTGTTGCTTTGATGGACGGATTTAGAATGGCAGTTCCCGTCCCTTTGATCTTTCCCTTGCCCTTGTTGCCAAACGAGACAGTTCCTCCCGTGGCACTACTTTGGATAGAAGTGAGATGGATCTGGCTTCCTGTCATATGATTTGAGGCGCCAATATCAATGATCCATGGGCGTCCCCTCACTTCCACCTGCCAAAACAAAGTTAGTGTTTGGCGACCCAGGCAAGGTGTTCCTTACCTGGTTCGTTACAGAAATAGAACTCTGGTTCTGGCATGTAGTCTTTTATATTCACATCATTTGAAATGGCATGCTTTCAGAAAGAACTCTTAGAACGTCTAGGACGCCTAGGGTTAGCCTTAGGGACGGACTTGTCATTTTCAATGTTAGTCCTAGCAGCTTTACCACTTTTAATGTCGTCCTTCAGTTTTAAGCATTCATATTTAAAGTGATCTCCGTTTCCACAATACCAACACGTCCTATAGTAAGTACCTGATGTCTCTCATTTTGGAGGTGTTTTAGTAGTTAATTTCCCTTGTAAATATGTGTTTTTCATTCCTTTCTTTGTTAGTTTCGTTCCTTCTTAGCTTAGTTCCCGGTTTTCTTTGAGATTCGGAAACTATGCGAGTTTGCTTTGTTTTGTAGGTAAAATTGCAAGAATGAGGACATTTTGGAGGAGCTCATGAAGGAGCCAAGTCAAGGAATGCAAGAGCCAAGCCAAGAATGAAGAGGAGCCAAAGGAAACCCAAGAAGAAGACAAGGATCGAGGCCCAGGACCGAGCACCACCACTTCGGGCCCGAGATCGAGCAGCCAGAGACCATGACCGACGTTCCCAACGTCGGGCCCGATGTTGCCCCGTGTCGATCCAAGTCGGCAATGGAGTGGATTGTTCCCCAAGGCATATTTTTAGTAACTTTCCACATTTGCTCCTTTCTAAATTGGGAATTCCTTGGTCCCCAATCCAAGGAGGAGGATAATTAGAGGTGATTAGTGATCATTAGAAGGGGAGAGAGCATGAGTTCACACAACACCACACCCAAATCACTCTCTAAAGGCTCAAGGAAGACTTGGAGAGCAAGGAGAAGAGAGGAGAAGGAAGAGGAGAGGAGATCGGTGGCCTAAAGAGGAGGATTAGTGAGTTTTGTACTTTGTTTTGCTTTGATCTAGTAGAATTAAAACTTGGATCTTGTTGATACTTTGGATTTGAATGCAATTGGAGTTTGATTGGATGTTGATGATTGAGATTTGCTTGATTTCCCTTTTGATTATGTTTTTCTCTTACCATATGGAGTAGATTCCATAGTCTTGGGCTATGGGGGAATCCCCTAGCTAGGATTGGGTAGAAAACCCCAATTCCATAGCCTTGAGTGCTTGATTTGTGAATCCTCTCTACATTGAGCTTCAATTCTCTTGTGGAAACAAGAGATCTAGGGCTTGTGTTTGGTAAGAGTAAGCGTGAGCAATCTCAATCCCATCACAAGTCCTAGCATCGAAGGTGAGTGAAAACTCCCTTAGGTCGAGGTGTAGAGTGGAGGGATCCGGGGCTAGCAACCTCGATCTCACAAGGATCAAACACTTATTGGTTGAATTTGGGAAGAATGTCCAAGTCTAATTAGGGGAGGAACCCAAAAACCCAAGACCGATCTACTTATTTGTGCAAGACCGAGTTACCCAGCAAGTCGGGCCCGACATAGTGTGCGTCGGTCCCGGCCAAACTCGACCTCGATCCACCCTCGGACCGAAGTGACCAGTGTCGGTCCAAGGTGATCTCCCTTGTTTTTCTTTGTTTTGCCTTTCTTTTCTCCCTTTTTAGTCTTTCGGGTACTCTCGACGCACGAACTCCCGTGTGTTCGACACCCTACCTCTTTACTACAATTGAGGTTCGGTTTTATAAATTTAAATTGTGAGACCCTCCGATCCCGGACCGATCAGAATTTTGGCGCCGTTGCCGGGGAGTTCTATTTGTTCGAGGTACCCTCTTAGTTGAGTCTTTGATTTTGGTAGTGATTTGGGTGAGGGACTAGCCTAAACCCCTTGTTTGTTTTGATTCGGTTTTTGTTTGTGTCTTTGGTTGTAGGTGCATGCGAGCTAGTTCCGTCCGAGGAACCCTTGAGCTCGACTTTATGTGTGACCCGGAGAGTATTCTAAGGCAAGCCCGAAAGAAGAAGAGGATGGCGGACCAAGCCCGGGATGAGGAGTTTGAGTGGATGGGAGCCGACATGGCTCGAATGCAACTTGAAATAGCGAACTGAGATGCCGAGGCCCGTAGAGAGAGGGAGCAAAGGATAAGGTTGGAGGCTCAAATCAACACCCAACCCCAGAATGCTAGACAATACATGCATCCGGAGTTGAAGGTGCCCGAACCGGCCATCGTCTTGCCGGAGGTGTCAAAGAATTTTGAGACAAAAACTCAATTTATCTCACTCATCAAGAGAGAGCAATTCCAAGGGAGACCGAATGAGTGCCCTATCGAGCATGTGAAGCAATTCAAAGATCTATGTGAGACCATCTCGACGGACGATGAGACACTTGAGTATGTGCTACTCAAGGCCTTCAAGTGGTCTTTGGGAGGCAAAGCTTTGCATTGGTTGGAGAGCCAAGCACCTCGTTCTATCATATCATGGAGGGGTCTCAACGACTCATTTTTGATGAAATTCTTTCCGCCCACCAAGACGACGGAGCTTAGAAGGAAGATTGCTAGCTTTCAACAAGGAGCTCATGAGCCACTTTTCGAGGCGTGGGATCGGTTCAAAGAGATGTTGAGGGCGTGTCCAACACATGGTCAACAACCCTATGTCCTTCAAGACATTTTCTTCCAAGGAATCAACCCCGCCACCAAGGATAAATTGAACCTCTATACCGATAGTGGGTTCATTGACTTGCCTCCGGAGCAAGCGTGGGAGTTGCTAGACAAGCTCTCGGATTATGAAGCCATGTATGGAGTCAATCAAGTGAGCAAGGAAGTGAGAATCCATGGAGACGGTCCGAAGAGGCTCTACGATCCCAAAAGTGAAGAGGTGGACAAAGATGTGAAGATCCAATTCTTGGAGGATGAGTTGAACAAGATGAGAAGGAAGATGGGTCATCTCCAACAAAACACAAGAGCATGTGAAGAGTGTGGTTCTTTGAAGCATGGAGCCCAAGAGTGCCCAAATGAGCACCAAGTCCGATTGGCCGAACAAATTGAGGAGGCCAACTATGTTCAAAGGAACTATGGAGGGAGAACCAATTTCAACAATGGAGGAAGGTGGAACCGAGGCCAAGCTAGTGGCTACAACAACAACTTCAACAAAAACGAGCCAAGGGCCCAACAACCACCATATCGACCTCCGGGATTCTATGAGCAAACACCACAATGGGCTCAAGATTTGAAGAATCAAGTCACCAATATAGAGACCCAATTCAAGGAGTTTGGTGTGTGGAGAAGACAAGTGGACAACCAATTTGTTCACATGGCAAATCAACTTCCAAGAGAGGAAGGGAGACTCCCGGGCCGACCCGAGGAGAATCCCCGTGCACAACAACAACAAAACGAAGTTCGTGCCATAGGATTGAGGAGTGGACGGAGTTTGCCCGAGCCACAAGTTCCAAGAACAAGAGAAGGAAGTCGGACCGAGGTTCCCAGCACCTCGGGCCCGACGTGCCCACACATCGATCCGGTAGATGGAGGAGGTCCCCTGAAGTGGACCGAGATACCCAGCAACTCGGGCCCGACTTGCCCTGAAGGTGGCTCGACGTGCCCAGAAATCCCCTGCCCCCGGTCCGAGATGCTTGACGTCGGTCCCGACGTCGATCCTAAGTCGGTCAAGGCTGAGATCGTTGAGAAAGAGAAAGATCGAACCAAGGAGGTGGATCCAAGCAAGAAGCAAGGTGCTACCACTCTTCCATAACCTATGAAGAAGCCCAAGGAGATTATTGAGGGCAAGTTCAAGCGGTTCTTGAAGCTTTTGCAAGGCTTGAACATCACTATCCTGTTCACCGATGCTCTAAGTGAGATGCCCTCCTATGCAAAATTCTTAAAGGAAATCTTGAGCAAGAAGAGGTCAATTGTTGAGATGCAAGATGAGGTGAAGATCTTGGAGCTACCTCAAAAGCTAGGTGATCCCGGAAGATTTACCATCACCGTGGGTGTCGGACCAAGGAAGTTTCAAGCGTTGTGTGACCTTGGAGCAAGTACTAGTGTGATACCATATACCATATGGAAGTCAACCGCTATGGGACTCATTGCCCCGGTTAACATGAGGTTGACCATAGCCGACGGGACATCGATTGAGCCAATTGGAGTGGTGGAAGATTACCCATTGTGTATAGAGGGGCACTATGTCCCCACGGACTTCGTTGTGGTTGACATGTTAGAAGTGCCGGGTGAGCCTATCATCTTGGGGAGACCATTCCTAGCTACGGTTGGAGCCGTCATAGATGTGAAGAAAGGTCACTTGTCCCTCGAATTTGGAGGAGTAGAGCTTGATTTCTCCTTCAAGCCAACTTCAAGGGAAGCTTTGCATAGAGAAGCCAAGATGGTTCAATTTCTTCCAAATGGAGTGCAATGGGAAGCTATATCTAATAAGCCAAGTACAAGGAAGCTAGAATTGAAAGCCATCCCACCACCCTATGGAGTTGAAGTGAAGAAAGAAGGGGTGATTGCTAACCAAGAGGAAGATGAGAAGGCGGAAAGTGGGATGTCCTACTTGGAGGTATTCAAGGCCGAAATGGAGGAAACCCAAGCACCACCGGAGCCTTCACATGTGCTAAAGGAGCTTCCAAAAGACTTGAGGTATGCCTTCCTTGGCCCTAACTCTTCATTACCCGTAATTGTGAATGCTAATTTGAATAAAGAAGAAGAGTCTAAGTTGTTAGCGGTCTTAAGAAAGCATAGAGGAGCCTTAGGGTATTCATTAGAGGAACTTAAGAGAATTTCACCATCAATTTGCATGCATAGGATCTACATGGAGGATAACCATAAGCCCACTATTGAACCACAAAGAAGATTGAATCCTAATATGAAAGAAGTGGTTAAAAGTGAGATACTTAGGATGTTGGATGCGGGAATCATCTTCCCAATTTCGGATAGCAAATATGTTAGTCCCGTGCATGTAGTTCCTAAAAAGGGTGGATTGACCGTAGTGCAAAATGAGAAAGGAGAAATGATTCCTACAAGAACCACTACAAAATGGCGCATGTGCATTGATTACCGAAAGTTGAATAGTGGAACTCGTAAGGATCATTTCCCCCTTCCTTTTATTGACCAAGTCCTTGAAAGATTAGCACAACATGAATACTTTTGGTACCTTGATGGGTATAGTGGATTTTGGCAAATTCCTATTCACCCCGATGATCAAGAGAAGACGACTTTTACATGTCCCTATGGAACGTTTGCCTATAGACGCATGCCTTTCGGTTTGTGCAATGCTCCGGCAACGTTTCAAAGGTGCATGATGTCTATCTTCTCCGACATGGTAGAGGAAATAGTGGAAGTATTCATGGATGATTTTTCGGTCTATGGTTCCTCTTTTGATGCTTGCTTGGCTAATTTGGATAGAGTGTTGGCTAGATGTGAAGAGACTAACCTTGTGCTTAATTGGGAAAAATGTCATTTCATGGTTAAGGAAGGAATAGTCCTAGGACATCTCATTTCTAGTAGAGGAATAGAAGTTGATAGGGCCAAAATTGAGATAATTGAAAAACTTCCCCCACCTACTTGTGTGCGTGATGTTAGGAGTTTCTTAGGTCATGCGGGCTTATATAGACGCTTCATCAAAGATTTCTCTAAAATCTCAAAACCTTTGTCTAACCTCTTGATGAAGGATGTTCCCTTCGAATTTTCCGAGGATTGCATGAGTGCTTTTTGTAGGTTGAGAGATGCTTTGGTTTCGGCACCTATCATGGCGTCTCCCGATTGGAATCTTCCTTTCGAAGTAATGTGTGATGCAAGTGATTTTGCCGTGGGAGCCGTTCTTGGGCAAAGAAAGGAGGGAAAGTTGCATGCCATCTACTATGCAAGTAAAACCTTGGATGAAACTCAATGCAAGTACACAACTACGGAAAAGGAATTCCTAGCGGTGGTGTTTGCATTTGAAAAATTCCGGTCATATCTTGTGGGATCTAAGGTGGTAGTCTATACGGATCATGCGACAATCAAGTACCTCATGAAGAAGAAAGATGCAAAACCAAGGCTTTTGAGATGGATGCTTCTTCTTCAAGAGTTTGACCATGAGATCAAGGATAAGGTGGGTTCGGAGAATTTGGTGGCCGATCATCTATCTCGGTTGCCCGTGGAGTATATGAATGAGATGGAGGATGGTGTGGAAATAGATAACATGAGGGCGGATGAAGGCCTAATGAGTAGCAAGAAGGAAAGAAAGGATGGATCGACCAAGGCAGAGAGTCGGGCTCGAAGTATGGAACATCAGACCGAGGTACCCAGTACCTCGGGCCCAGGGTCTTCAACATCGGTCCAAGGGGAATTGTGCACTTGTTCGACTCGATCGACGTCTCCACATGTCGGGCTCAATACCTTGCAATGTCGGTCCATGAATTCAAGTAAGATCCTTCACTCGGTCTCCATTCCTTCTCGTCCTAAATTGATTAAGACTTCACCTCCTACTTGTCTTCTATCTATTGAGACCGCAAAACGAAGGGTCACCCCTTGGTTTGCGGATTTTGCTAACTTTGCTGTAGGGGGAGTGATCCCACCAAATTTGTCTTACTCGGCTAGGAAGAAATTCTTACATGATGCTAGACAATATTATTGGGATGATCCGTACCTATACAAGGAAGGGAGCGATAGAATCTATAGACGGTGCATTCCAAGTGAGGAGGTTGAAAGTGTCATTCGTCATTGCCATTCTTTGCCAACCGGAGGGCATGCTAAGAGTTCAAAAACCACGGCCAAAATTCTTCATTGTGGTTTCTATTGGCCAACCATGTTTAAGGATGTTCATGAGTATGTGAAGAGATGTGAGGAGTGCCAAAGAGAAGGAAATTTGTCAAGGAGAAATGAGACTCCACAAACCGGAATGCTAGAGGTAGAGCTCTTTGATGTATGGGGGATCGACTTCATGGGACCTTTCCCAACGTCGGGCCCGTACAAGTACATTTTGGTGGCCGTTGATTATGTCTCTAAATGGGTGGAGGCCATTCCAACAAGGACCAATGATGCAAAAGTTGTGATGAAGTTCTTGAAGAGTAACATCTTTTCTAGATTTGGCGTCCCGAGAGTTCTCATTAGCGATGGTGGCCGACACTTCATTGAAAGATGCTTCGAGAATGTGTTGATCAAGTATGGGGTGTCTCACCGAGTTGCTACTCCTTACCACCCTCAAACAAGTGGGCTAGTGGAAGTCTCCAATCGTCAAATCAAGGCCATTTTGGAGAAGACGGTGTCTAAGTCAAGAAAGGATTGGTCATCTAAGCTCGATGATGCACTTTGGGCTTATAGAACCGCTTTCAAGACACCCTTGGGAACTACACCTTTCAATCTAGTGTTTGGCAAGGCGTGCCATCTCCCGGTGGAGTTAGAGCACAAATCCAAGTGGGCACTCAAAGAGATGAATTGGGATGTGAACTTGGCCGGAGAAAAGAGGTTCCTAGATCTCCACGAGTTAGGGGAGTTGAGGTTGAAAGCTTATGAGAATGCTAAGTTGTATAAGGAGAAGACCAAGAGGTGGCATGATAGGAAATTGATTCCAAAGACCTATCAAGTTGGTGACAAGGTCCTTCTTTTCAATGCAAGACCTAGATTCTTTCCCGGAAAGCTTCGAACAAGGTGGAGTGGACCGTTCGTGGTACATCAAATACATTCTCAAGGAGCGGTAGATTTGGTTAGTGAAGATGGAAGGATCTTTCGAGTTAATGGTCATCGAGTGAAGAAGTACTACGACAAGATTGACCCAAGTGAAGAAGTAAGAGCCTCATGGGCTCTCCTTTTAGCAAAATAAGCCTCAAAAAGCCATTCAAGAATAAGGAAATTGTGAGCTTTCTCTACTCTTCTCTTTACTTTTGAGTTTTGATTTCTTTTGATGAGGACCTCAAAATTTTAAGTATGGGGTGGGTTAGTAGCTCATAGTTCCATGTGTCTGTGTTTGTGTTTGTGCTTGTTTATGGGATGTTTCATTTTTGGATAGTGGCATGATGAATGATGTGATGATTTGATGGTTGAATTTTATGGCATGAATGGATGAGTTTGTTTTTTGGTTGGAGAAAATTTTTGCAAAAATCTCTAAAAATTCGAAAAAATTTCGGTTAAAACAACAAAAAAGATTTTGTTTTGGACTAGGAATTCCCATCTTAGATGTCCAAAGAAGGCTAATGATAATGTGAGCATGTAAATTCCTTTGCATATTTTTGGATAGTTTAGCCTCTAAATGGATGTTGCTTTTGATGTGATATGATATCTTGCATGTTTTTTATTGAGCACATGAGTTCTAGGATGAGTTTTGATGCAACTAAGCTAGAGTGAACCTTGTGAGATGATTTTCTTGGCCATTTTAGGGATGCTTGTTCATATTTGCATATCCCTCATGTTTCTTGTGTGATTAGCTCATGCATGCTTAGTAAAATTTGCTATTGCGGTGTTTATCTATTTTCCAAGACCAATATGAGATTTGTTCTATGCATTGTCACATTGATTTGAACTTTGTTTCATTTACTCACAAAATGTTCCATATCCTACCTTGAAGATAAACCGTTGTTTGTAGCCCCGTTTTAGCCTTAGACCTTTGTTTGAAACTCCTCAAAAATATGATTCCTAGCCTATATGACTTGACCCTTATGGGATTGGACTTTAGTGAAAGGTTTGGGAGAATATTTGGAGAGTTGAGATTCTCTTTGATAAAGGGCAAAGAATGGAGTTACAAAACCAAGTGGGTAGTGCATCTTTGTGAAGTGAAAAGAAAGAAAAGTTGGAAAAGTAGTGGATTGAAAGCAAAGTGCTTAAGTGTAAAAAAGGGCACCGACCGAGGATAAGTGCACTTCGGGCCCGAGTTTAGTGCAAGTCGATCCTAGTGGAAAAAGTGTGAAAAATCCAACAAAAAGTGTAGTGCAAAGATGAAGTGGAATGTAAAGTGAAAGTATGGGTTGAAAGTTGAAAGAAAGAAAATCAAAGTCTTTTGGGAGTGTGAAAGTAGAAAGTGGAATAATTTGGTGAGTTTGGTGAGAGACTAGAAAGTTCAATCCCCATTGTAAGCACCACAAGACCAAAGTGATTCCCACCTTGAGAAACACCAAAAGCCCCATTACAACCCGGCCGAATGGAACCTCTTTGAGGACCTCCATTGAGCCAAGTTCATATTCTTTGTGTGCATTGTAATAGGCATCTCTAGGTGGAGAAATTGGTGATATTAGCTTCAATTGTAAAGTCTTTACTTGCATGATTGTTGAGTTTGAGTGTTCATTGCTAAGCCTAAACACATGATGAGTGATACACATTTCCATTTCCCTAAAGTGAGGCTTGGTTGCATTTGACTATATTCCTTGAACACTTGATCATGTGTAATGACATAATCTTGCTTGTATATCTATCATTTGTGCTTACTTGAGTTTTTCATATGAGGCTTTACTTGAAGATTGTGCTTCGGTCTTGCTTACTTTGTTATTGCTTGAGGACAAGCAAGTTTAAGTATGGGGTATTCTGATTGTTGGGATAATATTAAGGACGCCAGTCGTTAATATCTAAACCAATAATAATTGTCCCTTGTTTTGATAATGACAAACTCAAAGGTATTTGATAAGTTGTCCAAGTGTCGATCTCAGATAAGTCCAGTGGACGCACATGAGCGAAAAGGACAACAAAGTGATCAGGAGTCCCTAAGCTGTAGGGACGCACGTTACCAGAACTTCCAAGGCTAAACGTAATTGGCAAAGTTCTTGCGCAGATAGGACGGCGTCCTCTTCAAGAAGGGACGCGCGCCAAAATACGGACAAAGTTCAAATTCAAATCAAGGCTGCCCCAACATGATTACATCACGTCCGGCCGCAGTCCTCAGAAGGAAGCTTCCCTTGTCTGGGCACGTGTAGACAATTCCAAAGATGTCGCTTTCCCAGCGATGGTCCCCTACCCACGCGGAGGCTTCCCAAGCGTCAACAGAGTTGACTTCCTCAAGAGGCTCATCGCACCGTTGATCAAAGATCAAGGATCCTGTCAAGACTCAGAGGACGCTAGAGGACAAGAACCACTTCCGCTATAAATACCCTCCCAAGGGTATGCATAGCGGCGTGGACTTTGAAGACTTTCTCTCAAGCTCTCCTGAAGCATTCAAGAACACCAACGAAGATCGAGAAGATCAAGTGAGCTTGAAGCAAGAGAAAGAAAGTCTAGCCACATCAAATCCAATACAAACCACAAATCAGTTAGAATTGTAGTTTGTCTCTCACAACGTACCGTGAGAGACGTGAGTGATAGCTTCCTTATAGCTAAGAGTGTTAGGTTACTTGTTAGGTTGAACGGAGTGTTACTAGTGAGATTAAGGACGGACGCTTAGCTTAGAGAAGTGTAACGACTCGCCTAAGTTGTAAGGACTCGCTCTTAATAAGATAAGGGACGGCTATTGAAAATCCTCCAACGGAGGTAGAGGTTTACCCATAAGACTAGTTGGTCTTAGTGGGGTTCCTCTATAAATACTCGTGTCCACTTATCTTATCTTGTTTCCTGTTAAGTCTATTTTCCGCTGCACCAAAGGACGCCCTTAACTCAGTTAAGGACGCCCTTATCAACCGACTTACGATCCAACATTGATGTCTCTCATTTTGGAGGTGTTTTAGTAGTTAATTTCCCTTGTAAATATGTGTTTTTCATTCCTTTCTTTGTTAGTTTCGTTCCTTCTTAGCTTAGTTCCCGGTTTTCTTTGAGATTCGGAAACTATGCGAGTTTGCTTTGTTTTGTAGGTAAAATGGCAAGAATGAGGACATTTTGGAGGAGCTCATGAAGGAGCCAAGTCAAGGAATGCAAGAGCCAAGCCAAGAATGAAGAGGAACCAAAGGAAACCCAAGAAGAAGACAAGGATCGAGGCCCAGGACCGAGCACCACCACTTCGGGCCCGAGTTCGAGCAGCCAGAGACCAGGACCGACGTTCCCAACGTCGGGCCCGATGTTGCCCCGTGTCGATCCGAGTCGGCAATGGAGTGGATTGTTCCCCAAGGCATATTTTTAGTAACTTTCCACATTTGCCCCTTTCTAAATTGGGAATTCCTTGGTCCCCAATCCAAGGAGGAGGATAATTAGAGGTGATTAGTGATCATTAGAAGGGGAGAGAGCACGAGTTCACACAACACCACACCCAAATCACTCTCTAAAGGCTCAAGGAAGACTTGGAGAGCAAGGAGAAGAGAGGAGAAGGAAGAGGAGAGGAGATCGGTGGCCTAGAGAGGAGGATTAGTGAGTTTTGTACTTTGTTTTGCTTTGATCTAGTAGAATTGAGACTTGGATCTTGTTGATACTTTGGATTTGCATGCAATTGGAGTTTGATTGGATGTTGATGATTGAGATTTGCTTGATTTCCCTTTTGATTATGTTTTTCTCTTACCATATGGAGTAGATTCCATAGTCTTGGGCTATGGGGGAATCCCCTAGCTAGGATTGGGTAGAAAACCCCAATTCCATAGCCTTGAGTGCTTGATTTGTGAATCCTCTCTACATTGAGCTTCAATTCTCTTGTGGAAACAAGAGATCTAGGGCTTGTGTTTGGTAAGAGTAAGCGTGAGCAATCTCGATCCCATCACAAGTCCTAGCATCGAAGGTGAGTGAAAACTCCCTTAGGTCGAGGTGTAGAGTGGAGGGATCCGGGGCTGGCAACCTCGATCTCACAAGGATCAAACACTTATTGGTTGAATTTGGGAAGAATATCCAAGTCTAGTTAGGGGAGGAACCCAAAAACCCAAGACCGATCTACTTATTTGTGCAAGACCGAGTTACCCAGCAAGTCGGGCCCGACATAGTGTGCGTCGGTCCCGGCCAAACTCGACCTCGATCCACCCTCGGACCGAAGTGACCAGTGTCGGTCCGAGGCGATCTCCCTTGTTTTTCTTTGTTTTGCCTTTCTTTTCTCCCTTTTTAGTCTTTCGGGTACTCTCGACGCACGAACTCCTGTGTGTTCGACACCCTACCTCTTTACTACAATTGAGGTTCGGTTTTATAAATTTAAATTGTGAGACCCTCCGATCCCGGACCGATCAGTACCAAGGTAGTACTTCTTGTTGGGACGTTGGATTTTGTTCTGTTTCATCTTTTGAGGGTTACAGACTTTTGAACCCTCCCCTTTAGCAATTTTTTTATAGATCCTATGACTGGTGGAGTTAGTGTAGTAGTCCTCTTGACCTTTCTCTCCACTTTCTAGGACTCTAATTCTTTCAAGAAGATTCTTGGTCTTTTCCCTTTCCAATTCAAGTTCTGAAGTTTTGCTTGCCTCAAAGTCGCTAGGGAGGGAGTTCCTAGTGTCAGACTCATAGCCTAGTCCCCTCTTGGCTGGGACAAACATCATTGGTTGAACTTCCTCAATGGCTTGATTCTTTCCTAACACTTTCACCTCTTCCTTAAGCTTAGCGTTTTCTAGTTTAAGACACATTACGTCAGTTTTCAGGGATTTGATTTCGACACATGAGGACTCTAGTTGTGATGACACTGTAGCACAGTTCTCACATTCAACTAAAATATTTTCACTTTCAAGTTCAAGTTCATCCATTATATGTTGCATGACTACGCATTCTTCCATGATTCTATTAATGAGTTTAATAAGTTTGGATTTAGAACACTTCTCTAAGGAATTCATCATGGATTCACGAGTTACCTCTTGTTCCTTTTCAGAGGCGTCCTCTTCAACAACTGGGCGTCCTCCACAACCATGTATGCCACTTGTTCATCATCTGAGGCGTCCTCGATGGCTATGTACGCCGCTGGTCCTTCAGGTTCTTCATCATCAGAACTCACATTATCCCATGCGGCTTCACACGCTCCCAAGAGCGCCTTCATCTTTATTTCTTTTGCGTTCAGTCCCGTAGTACACTTTTTGGCAAAGTGTCCTTTCTTGTTACACTTGTAGCAAGTAAGTTCCTTCATTTCTGCCTCTGTATACTTGGGACTCTCCTTTTTGTAGGGCATCTTGTTTTTCCTGAATTCTTTGGTCCTTTTACCCTATAAGCGAGCAACCTTGTGTAGAAGGGCAAGCTCTTCCTCTTCTTCAAGCTGTTACTTAGTCTTGCTTTCCTTCTCTCTCAAGGCTTGAGCGCGCAATTTTTCACGATTCTCATTTTTGTTTGCTTCCACCATTAAAGCAAGTTCTCTTTGGTGACGTAGATACTCAGCGTACTCTGGTGTTGTTGTCATCAGGGCAAGATCTGTTTGAGGGTTCCTAGCCAACTCAGCCATATCGGCGTCCCTTCTTGCTTCGTAACCTCTCAGCTTCCCATAGATCTCTTCCATATCCAGGGTCTTGTTAGTAGTGTTCTCCTTGAACGTCGTCCTATCAAAGTTCCATTTCCTTGTGAGTCCATCAATGACCACTTGAACTCTGTTCCTCATTGAGATTTCAGCTTCTGGGATGCCCAAATTCCGCATCTTGGTGACAAGAGCTTCAAAACGGTATGAGTAGTCTTTGACCGTTTCATTGGGCAACATTCTGAAGGCATAGAATTCTCTTTTGATTTCAAGCTGAACGTCCTCCTTCATCTCGGTCGTACCCACATGATACTTCTCGAGAGCTTCCCATTGTAGTTTGGCTGTTGCCAAGTTGCTAACTCGGGTGGCGTCCCTCTCGCAAAGGAACGCTTGAAGGAAGCATATTGCCTTAGCATTTGTTTCCAAGAGCTTGAATTCATCGGGACCCCACTCGTCCTCTTTATCTTTCTTGTCAGCAGGGACGGTAAGGTCACCCTTCATGATCACTCTCCAGCATTGATAGTTCTGACTTCTGCAAAAGTTTTCAAAGCGGATCTTCCAGCGGTTGAAGTTGCCGTCCGTCAGGCGTGGAGGCTTCACGAAGGAGATTCCAATAGGTTCCATGTCCATCTTGTGCCTGCAACTCAACAAAATCTAGAGCGCCTGCTCTGATACCAATTGTTAGATCGTAAGTCGTTAAAATGGGCGTCCTTAACTGGGTTAAGGACGTCCTTAAGTGCAGCGGAAAATCGACTTAACAGGAAACAAGATAAGAGAATAGACACGAGTATTTATCGAGGAACCCCACTAAGACCAACTAGTCTTATGGGTAAACCTCTACCTCCGTTGGAGGATTTTCAATAGGCATCCCTTATCTTATTAAGAGCAAGTCCTTACAACTTAGGCGAGTCGTTACACTTCTCTGAGCTAAGCATCCGTCCTTAGCCTCACTAGTAACACTCCTTTCCACCTAACAAGTAACCTAACACTCTTAGCTATAAGGAAGCTATCACTCACGTCTCTCACGGTTCGTTGTGAGAGACAAACAATAACTCTAACTGTTTTGTGGTTTGATTTGGATTTGATTTGGTTGGACTTTCTTTCTCTTGCTTCAAGCTCACTTGATCTTCGTTCGTGTTCTTGAATGCTTCGGGAGAGCTTGAGAGAAAGTCTTCAAAAGTCCACACTGCTATGCATACCCTTGGGGGGGTATTTATAGCAGAAGTGGTTCTTGTCCTCTAGCGTCCTCTGAGGCTTTGCAGGATCCTTGATCTTTCATCAACGGTGCGATGAGCCTCTTGAGGAAGTCAACTCTGTTGACGCTTGGGAAGCCTCCGCGTGGATAGGGGACCATTGCTGGGAAAGCGACATCTTTGGAATTGTCTACACGTGCCCAGACAAGGGAAGCTTCCATCTGAGGACTACGGCCGAACGTTATGTAATCATGTTGGGGCGGCCTTGATTTGAATTTGAACGTTGTCCGTATTTTGGCGCGCGTCCCTTCTTGATGAGGACGCCGTCCAATCTTCGCAAGAACTTCGCCAATTACGTTCAGCTTTGGAGGTTCTGATGACGTGCGTCCCTACAGCTTAGGGACTGCCGTTCACTTGTTGTCCTTTTCGCTCATATGCGTCCACTGGACTTACCTGAGATCAACACTTGGACAACTTATTAAATGCCTTTGAGTTTGTCATTATCAAAACAAGGGACGATCATTATTGGTTTAGATATTAATGACCGGCGTCCTTAATATCGTCCCAACAGTAGCCATTAGCTTGGCCTTGATTCCACCTTCCATTCCCTCCATTGTTGAAGTTGGTTCTTCCTCCAAAGTTTCTTTGAACATAGTGTGCCTCCTCAATTTGCTCGGCCAAACGAACTTGGCGCTCATTGGGACACTCTTGGGCTCTATGCTTCAAAGAACCACATTCTTCACATGCCCTCGTGGTTTGTTGGAGATGACTCATCTTCCTCCTCATCTTGTTCAACTCATCCTTAAGGAATTGGATCTTCACATCCTTATCCACTTCTTCACTCTTTGGGTCGTAGAGCCTCTTTGCACCATCTCCTTGGACTCTTGTCTCCTTGTTGACTTGACTCACTCCGTACATGGCTTCATAGTCGGAGAGTTTGTCTAGCAACTCCCATGCTTGCTTCGGTGGCAAATCAATGAACCCACAATCGCTGTGAAGGTTCAACTTGTCCTTGGTTGCGGGGTTGATTCCTTGGAAAAATATGTCTTGGAGAACATAAGGTTGTTGCCCATGCGTTAGACATTGCGTCAACATTTCCTTGAACCGATCCCAAGCCTCAAAGAGTGGCTCGTGGGCTCCTTGTTGAAAGCTTGCTATCTTCCTTCTAAGCTCCGTTGTCTTAGTTGGCGGAAAGAACTTCATCAAGAATGCTTCGTTGAGAGCCCTCCATGATGTGATGGATCGAGGTGCTAGGCTCTCCAACCAATGCAATGCCTTGCCTCCCAACGACCACTTGAAGGCCTTGAGTAGCACGTACTCAAGCGTCTCATCATCCGTCGAGATGGTCTCACATAGATCCTTGAATTGCTTCACATGCTCGATCGGGCATTCATTCAGTCTCCCTTGAAATTGATCCCTCTTGATAAGTGAGATGAATTGAGTTTTGATCTCAAAGTTCTTTGACACCTCCGGCAAGACAATGGCCGGTTCCGGCACCTTCAACTCCAGATGCATATATTGACGTGCATTCCGGGGTTGGGTGTTGATTTGAGCCTCCAATCTCATCCTTTGCTCACGCTCTCTTCTAGCTTCGGCATCTCGGTTCGCCATCTCAAGTTGCATTCGAGCCATGTCGGCCCTCATCCTATCAACCTCCTCATCACGTTGTGCTTGGTCCGCCATTCTTTCCTTCTTTCGAGCTTGTTTGATTATGCTCTCCGGATCACACACAAAGTCGAACTCAAGTGTTCCTCGAGCGGAACGAGCTCGCATACACCTACAACCAAAGACACAAACAAAAACCGAATCAAAACAAACAAGGGGTTTGGGCTAATCCCTCACCCTAAATCACTACCAAATCAAAGACTCAACAAAAGATGGTACCTCAAACAAGTAGAACTCCCCGGCAACGGCGCCAAAATTCTGATGGGTTCCGGATCGGAGGGTCTCAAAATTTAAATTTATAAACCGAACTCCAATTGTAGTATAAGGGTAGGGTGTCGAACACACAGGAGTTCGGGCGTTGAGTGTACCAAAAAGACTAAAAAGAGGTAAAAGAAAGGCAAAAACAAGGAAAACCAAAAGGGAACAACCCGGACCGACTTGGGTCACTTCGGTCCGAGTTGGATCAAGGAGAATTTGGCCGGGACCGACACAAACAACGTCGGGCCCGATGTACTGGGTAACTCGAAATTTGGTAGATCGGTCTTGGGTTTTTGGGTTCCTTCCCTATCTAGACTTGGGTGATTTCACCCCAATTCAGCCAATAAGTGTTGATCCTTAGGAGATCGAGGTTGTTTGTCTCCGATCCCTCCACTCTACACTTTGACCTTAGGGAGTTTTCACTCTCCTTCGATGCTAGGTCTAGTGATGGGCTCGAGATCGCTTTCGCTTACTCTTACCAACCACAAGCCCTAGATCCCTTGTTCTCACAAGAGAATTGAAGCTCAATGTAGAGAGGATTCATAGATCAAGCACTCAAGGCTATGGAATTGGGGGTTCACACCCAATCCTAGCTAGGGGATTCCCCTATAGCCCAAGACTATGGAATCTACTCCATCAAGTAAGAGTAAAAAGCAATCAAGTGGCAAAGCAAGCAAATCTCAATCATCAAACTCAAATCAAAGCTAAATTGTATTCAAATCCAAAAGGGGTTCACAATATCCAAGTCTCAATTCTACTAAACAAAAGCTAAACAAGTTCAAACTCACTCACTCTCTCTAGCTCTCCACCGATTTCCTCTTCTCTTCTCCTCCTCCTTCCTTCTCCTTGCTCTCCAAGTCTTCCTTGAGCCTTTGAGAGTGATTAGATGTGGGATCGTTCTAAACTCCTCTAAGCTCTCTCTAATTATCCTCCCTCTTGGATTGGGGACCAAGGAATTCCAAAATTAGAAGAAGGGCAAAAGTGGAAGAGGCACCTCGGAGCCCAATCTTCCTTAGAGCCCAATCCTCTCCTTTTCCGACTTGGATCGATGCGGAGGCACCTCGGGCCCGACGTTGCCAACGTCGGTCCGAGCCTCTGAAGCTTGAACTCGGGCCCGACTTGGTGGGACATCGATCCGGGGCCTCGATCCTCTTCTTTGCTTGGTTTTCCTTGAGCTCCTCTTCGTTCTTTGCATGGCTCTTCCGCTCCTTAGCTCCTTAGCTTGGCTCCTCCTTATAAACTCCTCCAAAACGTCCTCAAACGCGCCATTTTACCTACAAAACACAACAAACTCGCATAGTCTCCGAATCTCATAGAAAATCGGGAACTAAGCAAAAAAGGGACAAAACTAACAAAGAAAGGAACAAAAGACACATATTTACAAGGGAAATTAACCACTAAAACACCACCAAAATGAGAGACATCAGCGTCCTTAACAGGTTAAGGGCGTCCTTAGGTGCAGTTGAAGTAACTGACTTAAACAGGTCAAATAGATAAGTAAAGAATGTGGCTATTTATAGAGGAATCTCTCAAGACCAAAGCAGTCATTGAGAGTAAACCTCTACCTCCTTGGAGTATTTTCGAATAGCTTTCTTCCTTTCTTATTGAGAGTCCTTACAGTTACAAGGCGAGGATTACACTTCTCTGGCACATAAGCGTACGTCCCTAAGTCCACTAGTAATACTCCTTTTATCCGTTCACTATAACCTAACTCAATATCTAAAGGACACTATTCCCACGTCCTTATAGTTCGTCGTAACGACTTGTTCTCTCTTTTTGTCGTTTTTGTTACAAACTGGTTTTGTGTTTTGGGTACGCTTCTCACTCGATCTAATACCTAGTTCTTGAGATGTTCTTGGTGTTCTTGAGTTAATGACAATATCCTTTGAATATTCTCTGAAGCGTCAAATCACAATAAATGCCCAATGGGGTATTTATAGTGACTTAGGAAGGGCGCACATTCTTTGACGATCATGCCCTTCTTGGACGTTGCCACAGGATCGGCTTCCACGTGTCCTTGACAGTGATGAGGGAAGCTTCTTGGCAACTTCTGGCTTCCATGTGGTGATGAACTCATGTACAGGATCTGCCTCCACGTGGACTCTAGGATCAAGGCTTGTCTGGTGATGTCATCTTGTCGATTAGCCTTGTAATGTTGGGACAATGTTAAGGACGTCTTTAGTACTTAATATTGTGCCTGGCGTCCCTTAGTTTTGATATGACAAACTCGTCTTGATCTAATAAGTTGTCCAAGTGTTTCAGGGACGCATGTTGAAAAGGACAACAAGTTGATGTACATGTGGCCGTCCTTGAGGTGTAAGGAGGCTACATCTCTGAGTGAACGGCTTGATAAAATCTTAATAAGGACACCGTCCCTCAACATTACACTGGAGTCCTTCAAAGTTGGCCGACAAGGTGACATCACCAGACAAGCTTTGATCATGATCTCCACGTGGAGAAGATCCCGCATCCAAGCCTAACAAAAATGCCAGTAGGCTTCCTTGATCATCACAGAGACACGTGGAAGCCGATTACTGTTGCAACGTCCCCAAAGGGCATGATCGTCAGAGAATGACGCCTTTCCCCATGTCACTATAAATACTCCCCCAGAGCATTTATTGTGAGTGTGACGCTTCAGAGAATATTCAGGGATTTCGTCAGTCGCTCAAGAACACCAAGAACACCAAGAACAAGCTCAAGAACAAGTGAGACTTAGGTGTTAGATCGAGCGAGAAGCGTACCACAAAACCACGAACTGTTTGTAATAGAAAAGAACAAAAATAGTGAGAGAGTCCTTACGACGAACTGTAAGGAAGAGGTGATAGCATCCTTTGGAGAGATTAAGTTAGGTTACTATACAGGCTTAAAGGAGTTGTTACAAGTGGACTTAAGGACGCCTTCTAAGTACCAGAGAAGTGTAACTACTCGCCAGTGTATTATAAGGAAACTTAATAAGAAAGGAAAGAAGCTATTACAAAATCCTCCAAGGAGGTAGAGGTTTACACTCAAGGACTAGTTGGTACTTGAGTGGTTCCTCTATAAATCAAAAGCGTTCCTTACTTATTGTCTTTACTTGTTTAGTCTTTTGATTTCCGCTGCAAACCAAGGACGTCCCCAATCTTTACTAAGGACGCCTTGGTAAAGGACGACCTTAACATTGTTAAGGACGCCCTTGTATTTGTGACTAACGATCCAACAATTGGTATCAGAGTAGGCGCTCTAGATTGTGTTGAGTTGCAGGTAAAGATGGACATGGAACCTATTGGAATCTCTTTTGTGAAGCCTCCGCGTCTGACGGACGGCAACTTCAACCGCTGGAAGATAAGGTTTGAGAACATCTGTAGGAGTCAGAACTATCAATGTTGGAAAGTGATCTTGAAGGGTGACCTTACAGTTCCTGCTGACAAGAAAGATAAAGAGGACGAGTGGGGTCCAGATGAATTCAAGTTGATGGAAACCAATGCTAAGGCGATATGCTTTCTTCAAGCGTCCCTCTGTGAAAGGGATGCCACCAGAGTTAGCAATCTGGCAACAGCTAAGTTACAATGGGAAGCTCTTGAAAAATTCCACGTAAGAACAGCTGAGATGAAGGAAGACGTCCAGCTAGAAATTAAGAGAGAGTTCTATGCCTTCAAAATGCTGCCAAATGAAACGGTCAAGGACTACTCCTACCGTTTTAAAGCTCTTGTCACCAAGATGAAGAACTTCGGCATCCCAGAAGCTGAAATCTCAATGAGAAACAGAGTTCAAGTTGTCATTGATGGGCTGACTGGAATCTGGAACTTTGATAGAACTACTTTCAAAGAGAATCAAGCCAACAAGACTCTTGATATGGAAGAGATCTATGGGAAGCTAAGGCAATACGAAGCAAGAAGGAACTCTGACATGGCTGAGCTGGGACGGAATCCTCAAACAGATCTTGCTTTGGCATCAACAACGCTAGAGTACGCTGAGTACCTACGTCGCCAAAGAGATCTAGCATTGATGGTGGACGCCAACAAGAAGGAGAACCGTGAGAAGATGCGCGTCCAAGCGTTGAAGGAAAAGGAAAAGAAGTCAAAGCAACAGCTTGACGAAGATGAAGAAGTTGCTCTCTTGCATAATGCTCTCCGTTCCTGGAGTAAAAGGAACAAATCTTACCAAAAGAACAAAATGCCTTACAAAAAGGAGAGTCCCAAGTACACTGAAGCAGAAATGAAGGAACTTACTTGTTTCAAATGTAACACGAAAGAACACTTCGCCAAGAAATGTACTTCAGGAATGACATCAAAAGAAATGAAGAAGAAGGCCTTGATAAGTGCCTTTGAGTCCGCTTCAATCAGTGCCTGGGATGACAGTGATTCAGATGATGCTGATGATTTTGATGATGATGTGGCATTCATGGCAATGGAGGATGCTCTAGTTGTTGAGGAGGACGCTCCCAAATCTGAAAAAGAGGTAACTCACGATTCTATGATGAGTTCCTTAGAGAATTGTTCAAAGTCCAAGCTTATTAAACTCATTGGTAAAATCATGCAAGAAAGCCTAGCTATAAAACACAGAATGGATGAACTTGAAGATGAAAACATAATTGTTGAATGTGAGAACTGTGAGACAGTATCATCACAACTAGAGTCCTCTAGTGCAGAAAACAAATCCCTAAAAACTGAATTGATGTGTCTCAAACTTGAGAACGCCATGCTTAGGGAAGAAGTTAAAGTGCTAGGAAAGAGTCCCGTCATTGAAGAAGTTAGACCCATGGTGTTTGTCCCCGCCAAAAGAGGACTGGGGTATGAGTCAAATTCTAAGAACTCTTTGCCTAGTGACTTTGAAGCTAGCAAAACCTCTGAGCTAGAACTTGAAAGAGAGAAAACTAAGAACCTTCTTGAGCGCATTAGAGTCCTAGAGAGTGGAGAGAAAGGACAAGAGGACTACTACACTAATTCCACTAGTCATAGGATCTACAAGAAAATTGCCAAGGGGGAAGGCTCTAAGGTTTGCAACCCACAAGAAATGAATGAGAACAAAATCCAACGTCCCAACAAGAAGTATTATCTTGGTACTTACTACAGGACGTGTTGGTACTGTGGACAAGGAGATCACTTTAAGTATGATTGTGTCAAATTGAAAGAAGCCATTGAAAATGGAAAGGCTGCTATGACTAACATTGAAAATGATGAGTCCGTCCCTAAGTCTAATGCTAGGCGTCCTAGACGTTCTAGGAGTTCTTTTCGAAACCAACGTCCAATGATGTAAATCTTAATGACTATTTGCCAAAACCAGAGTTCTATTACTGTAACGAACCAGGTAAGGAACACCTTGCCTGGGTCGCCAAAAACTAACTTTGTTTTGGCAGGTGGAAGTGTGGGAACGCCCGTGGATCATTGATAGTGGCGCCTTAAATCATATGACAGGAAGCCAGATCCGTCTCACTTCTATCCAAAATAGTGCCACGGGAGGAACTGTCTCGTTTGGCAACAAGGGCAAGGGAAAGATCAAAGGGACGGGAACTGTCATTCTAAATCCGTCCATCAAAGCAACAAACGTTAGCCTTGTTGAAGGACTTGGTTTCAACCTCCTAAGCGTCTCTCAAATGTGTGATCAAGGTGAAAACCTAGTCACATTTGACTCAAAGGAGTGCCTCGTTATCAACAAGAAATCAAACAAAGTTGTTCTCAAAGGAGTCCGAAAGAACAATGTCTACATCTTCAACCAGGAGTTCAAGCCTAAATCTGAGTTGTGCCTATCTGTGTCAAAGGAGGACGCTGACCTCTGGCATCGCCGACTTGGCCATGCTGGACCAAGCACAATTCTTAAGCTACATCAAAGAAATCTTGTGAAAGGTCTTCCCCAAATTGATCTTGAGAAAATTGAACAGTGCGAAGCCTGTATCAAAGGGAAGCAAACAAGAACGTCCTTCAAGTCCAAAAATGAAGTCAGTACGAAGAAGCCTTTGGAACTTCTTCATATGGATCTTTGTGGACCAATGAAGACGCTGAGCTATGGTGGAAAGAGGTACATTTACGTTCTTGTAGATGATTTTTCTCGATTCACTTGGGTTCTCTTCTTAGTGTCAAAAGCAGATTGTTTCAATGCATTCAAAATCTTCATCAAACAAGTGGAAGTTGCTCTCGGAACGCCCTTGAAAGCCATACGATCAGACCATGGGACGGAGTTCCAAAACTCAGAGTTCCTGGCCTATTGTGATCAACACGGCGTCTCCCACAACTTCTCAGCTCCAAGGACTCCTCAACAAAATGGTGTTGTGGAAAGAAAGAATAGGACGGTGGAGGATATGCCAAGGACTATGCTCTTAGCGAATAGCGTCCCCAAGTACTTCTGGGCGGAAGCTATTGCTACAGCTTGCTACATCATTAATCGTGCCATGATCCGTCCCCTTCTGAAGAAGACGTCCTATGAGTTGTTGAATGGAAGGAGGCCTCACATTGATTATTTAAAGGGTTTTTGGATGCAAGTGCTTCATTCACAACAACGACAAGGAGAAACTTGGAAAGTTTGATGCAAGAAGCGATGAAGCCATATTCCTTGGGTAGAGTCCTCACAAGCAAAGCATATAGAGTTTTCAACAAAAGGACTCTTAAGCTTGAGGAGAGTATTCATGTTGTGTTCAAGGAGAGTTCTTCCCACAAAGAAAAATCAAGTAAGAAAGAACGCTCTTCCTCACAACATCAGGACGACTCTGAAGACGAAGTTGATGGTTGGTCCTCTGGAAAATACTATGTTCCATAGGACGGCAACTCAAATCCAGAAGAAGTCTCAGTGGACGCTCTTAGTATTGATCAAGGAGTTCCCTCTCGCAGTGAATCTCCAGTTCAACAGGATGTAGCTGAATCAAGTCAACAAGGTGAGCAGCGCCAATGTGAGGACGCTCTTTCTGAGGGGGAACACACTGAGGATGCTGCTCAAGATAATAGTGATGATTCAGATGGTGAAATTGATCCAAGGAGGAAGTACATGTTGCTCAGCCGCCTGGCTTTGAGGACGCCTCTCACCCAGATCACGTGTACTACTTAGACAAAGCTCTCTATGGACTCAAGCAAGCTCCTCGTGCCTGGTACGACAGGTTTACGTCCTTTCTTTTGTCTAATGGTTATACAAGAGGTTCAATTGATATAACTTTGTTCATTAAGAAAGTTCACATGGACATTTTGATTGCCCAAGTCTATGTTGATGACATAGTCTTTGGTAGTACTAATATGAAACTTGTAGATGAGTTCAAGTCCTTGATGAGTAGTGAGTTTGAAATGTCGCTCATTGGAGAATTTAATTTCTTCTTGGGACTTCAAATCAACCAACTCAAAGAAGGGACACGCATTCATCAACAGAAGTACGTCCGTGAGATGCTTGAAAAATATGGGATGATACGTCCAAGCCCATGGCTACACCTTGTTCTCCCAACTCGCGTCTTTACGCAGATGAACAAGGGAAGGACGTTGATCAAAAGCTTTACTAGGGATTGATTGGCTCTTTACTCTATCTGACCGCAAGCCTTCCAGACATCATGTTTGGCGTTTGCTTGTGCGCACGCTTCCAAGCAAGTCCAAAGGAGTCCCACATGAAAGAAGTCAAGAGGATCTTTCGCTATCTCAAGGGACGCGACGATCTCTGCCTTTGGTACCCAAGGAAGTCGTCCCTCAAGCTTGTTAGCTACTCGGACGCTGATTATGCAGGTCATGTGATAGATAGGAAAAGCACTTCGGGAATGGCTCAGTTTCTTGGCTCATGCTTAGTCTCTTGGGGATCAAAGAAACAAAACTCTGTGGCGCTCTCCACTGCGGAAGCGGAGTACGTTGCTGCTGCCTCGTGCAGTTCACAGGTTATTTGGATCAAATATCAACTTGAGGACTATGGTATAACTCTTGAATTGTGTGATAATACCAGTGCGATTGAAATTGCTAAAAATCCTGTTTTTCATTCACGTACAAAGCATATTCATATAAGGCATCATTTCTTGCGTGATAATGTTGAACTAGGACTTATTAGTATGGTGCATGTAAGTACTGAGGACCAAGTAACTGATATTTTCACTAAAGCACTTGACAGACGTCCCTTTGAGCATCTCAGGTTGCTCTTGGGGATGATAACTTTCAAGTAGCAAGTCCCGTTCTACTATTCTCTCAATGCTTGGCTATGTTTAGTTGATTTCATACTTGCAAAGTACTTTATGCATTAATTTCACATTTGCAAGGACGCTAGTGTAAAACTGCTATGTGCATATCATATGAACGCCTTTGAATTTCTCTATTGTCTTGAAAAAGAGTATCCCTGATCACCCAACCCTCATTATAAGCCGAAATGATGGGAACTCTAAGCTTACCCTAGCCGAGAAACTTGCAAAAGCGTCCTATGATCTTCATTTTTCTTTTTACGGGACGTACTTGCATGGTTTTCAATGGTTCTTAAGGTGATTCCAGGACGAGTGTGTTGATTACATGGACGACAGTTATTTTCTTAGAAGAGGACGTCAGTACAGGTTCATTCGGAACGCGCCGTTTTGGAAGTTGAAACGTTGTCAATTTGAATTTTGAATTGAGAAAATTACCAGCGTGCCCCTCACCAACCTCCTATATATACTTTGATTTCAACAGCTGTCAGATCTTTCGCTCTCTAAAAACTCAAAACTCCGTTTGCTCTGACTTCTCTCTAGAACTCCGGCTGTCTCTCTCTAAGTTTCCGGCCAGTCTCTGTTCACTTGTCTCCGATCAATCTTTTTCTCAAGATGTCTAGAGTTCAGAATGCTTCTGGTTCTTTTATGGGAGGAAAGCGAAAGCGGCTTAACAAAAGGGCTTTCTATGTGGAGGGACTGCCAGAAATTCAGATCGATGAAATCTTGAAGGACTTTATAGACTCAAAGCCGCGGACTCTCTATGTTGCAGTGGCTAACTACATGAAGAAGTGCAGAGATGAGGTCCGTCTTCGCAATCTGAGGACGTTTTTAGATCGCTTTGTGGTGCCGGTCTTACTCAAGACAGGAGGACAGGATGCTCCTTTCTGTGGAGGCACAAACATCTTTTTAGAGGCATTCCAAGGTCAAGATTGGAGGATCCCCTTGATTGAATCTATCCCAGACCTCTCCAACGCAAGATTTGTTGATCTTCCACCCATTCCTAAGGGTGTAAAAAGGTCAGTATTACCGTCTGTTGGATCGTTAGTACTGAGGGACGTCCTTTACTTAGGTAAAGGCGTCCTTTGGTTAGGCGTTCCTACGAAGAGTAGGAGCGTCCTTGAGTAATGTAGCGGAATAAAGTACTAAACAAGTAATAGATGAACGCAGTGAATTATAGAGGAACCACTCAAGACCAAGTAGTCCTTGAGTGTAAACCTCTACCTCTTTGGAGGGTTTTTGAATAGTTCTTTCCTTTATATTGAACGTCCTTACAATTGTACTGGCGAGTCTTTACAGTTCTCTGGTACTTAGCTTTTTCCTAAGTCCACTAGTAAAGGACTCCTCTAAGCCTACAACTTAAGCGAGTTCAATCTATTAACGGACTCTAACCCTACGTTCTACAGTACTTCGCAGAACTCTCTCTCTCTCTTTGGTTTTTCTGATTACAAACTGTTTTGTGGTTTGAGTCCAAAATCTCACTCGATCTAACACAAGTTCTAGCACTGTTCTTGAGTTCTTGAGATTGTTCTTTGTGTTCTTGAGTGAGCCGCTTTCCTCTGATTCTCTCTGAATATTCCTGAAAGCGTTAACGTCACAATAAATGCCTTGGGGCTATTTATAGGACTTGGGGAAGAGAGTCATTTCTCTGGGACGATCATGCCCTTCGGGGACGTGGCTACAGGATCTTCCTCCACGTAGTAGGGCGGTGATGAGGAAGCTTCCTGTATCCAGCTGTGTATGATGAACTCCACTACAGGATCGGCCGCCACGTGTTGATGGACTCTGCAATAGGATCGTCCGCCACGTAGTGTTGGACTCCGCTACAGGATCGGTCTCCACGTGTCCTTGGATGATCAACTATTATCGAGTGATGTCATCCTGTCGGCTAGTGAGTAAGGACTCCTTTCTTGCGTTCCTACTTGCTTGGGACTTCGTCCTTGCTCAAGTAGTCTCTAGCTGGTCCTTACTTCCTGTTAGCTAGCGTCCCTAAGACTATGGGACGCCCATACACACTTGTTGTCCTTTTGTCACTGGCGTTCCTAAACACTAGGACAAATTTATTAGAATCAAAGTGAGTTTGTCATATCAAAACTAAGGGACGGTTGTGGGCACACTACCAAGTATGGAGGCGTCCTTGATAGCGTCCTAACAATTTCCCCCTTTTTAATGATGACAAACTCTTCAGCAAAAGAGTTTTGGCGTTTGAACTTATCATGCATGAAAACTTAAAAGCGTCCTCTAATACTTAGAGAAATTTCATTGAGCACAAGTTTTCATTCTTTGATTCTCTAACTTTTGGATTTTAAGGAGAGAAAAGCGTCCTAGAATTTTCTAGACGTCCTCTAGTTTATTCTAGCATGGCGTTCCTTAGACCTTTCACTTAATAGTTTCCCCTTAACACCTGCTTATTCTAGCTGACTTGGTGAAAGCCGTGGACAAGTCTTTGAGGGCGGAGAAAATGAGGCACTGGTTGTCCATGATAGCACCCATGAGTTCTGCTGGAGGATGCTGGGCAATATTTGCAGGGGCAGAACGGGGCACTGGACCTGAACTAGAAGAGGGAGCGTCCATTGGAGGTACTGGAGGAGGAGAAGGAGCCAATAACATCTGATCAAGAGCGGCAAGGTCGACTGCTGGCTCGTCTTCTTGAGCGAACTCTTGAGACAATGAAGCGAGACGTTCTTCTTCAGCTTCAGCTGCCATGCGTTCTTGCTCAGCCTTCTGTCTGGCTTCCTCAGCCTCAGCTTCTAACTGTTTTAGTATTGAAGGCAACTCTTCATTGTGCCTTATCTCTACCAGTCCCTTCTTGGCGTTCCATTTTAATCCAAGCTCTTCGGAAGGAGCGCTTTCATCATAAGCATTTTGGGACTTGAGAATCAGCTTCACCAGACCCGGGTACGGCAAGGCGTGACGCTTCCTTCCACACTTAGCCATATGTTGCATAGCAATTCTGGCAAGATTTATGGGGCGGCATTCTAGCAGAGCGTCAAGCAGGATAATGTCATGCGTTTGAACGATTGAACGCTTCTCTTGCCTGGGCAGGACGGCGCGACAGATGAAATAATGTGCAATGGCGCCGACCTTGCTCAAAACATGAGCGACCCTGTCCAGTCCTATTGGCCTTTTGCCCTGAAAAACGTGTTCAACTAAGGGCAGTTCTTCATCAGTTGTCTCAAATCCGCCTTCTGGAAGTGAGCTTAGAGCATCGGACGGGGGCTTTGAGGATTGAGGCCCATGAAGGAACGTATCTGGCGTTCATTAACTGATGCTTTCTCACCATCTATCTTGAGGTGGAGAGAACCATCTTTGGATTTGTAACGCAGATCCCTGTAGAACGCCTTGACCTGTTCTTTGTCAACATTAGCCGGCGCAGGCCCAACGTTCAACCAGCCTTGAAATCTCAGAAGCTCAAGGAACTCCTGGACTTTGTCATCTTGGAAGGAGGCGAGCCATTCTTACGAATATACCAGGGGGCTGAGAACTTTGACGGGGGCGCCATCAGGCTTTCTTTTGCGCTTGCCCTTAGGGGACTCAGAATCCTCATCATCTGAAGAACTGTTCTCATCAGCAGAGTCCTCTGACTCTTCTTTATCAGCGTCCTGGTCAGTAGCGTTCTCTGTGCCTTGTTCATTTTCAGCATTACCACCAGCTGTGGCTTGATCAGCAGCAGAAGTAGCTTGACCTTGGGACGTGCCCTCGGCGTCCTGAGCCTCTGATTGATGTTCTGTTTATGGCTCAGCGTCCTCTGGGACTTGGTGGGATTCTGTTTGGATTGTGGGGGAGGGGTTTTCTTGAGGAGTTAGGAGGGGATTTAGGAGAGGGAGGGATTGGTTGTAGGGTGGGACTTCTTGAGCATCACGCTCGAGCTCCTCAGATAAAGTGGGTTCCGCGTCCTTTGGAGCGACCTGGTGCTCGCCAGCGTCCTCAGCTTGTTTCTCAGCAGGAGCATTCTCGACTCCTTCCGCCTCGTCGTTAGAGTCCCCAACGACATCAATGAATGGGGAGACGTGTTCAGCAGGCGTTCCTCTTTGGCTCTCAGATGAGCTAGAGGAGGAGGAGGAGATTTGTTGGGGCTGTGGTGCGTCCTTAGGTAGCAACACCTTAGGCTTTTCGCCAGCTTTGCGTCGGCGAAAGGTGTGCTCTAGTGTGGAACGCTTCTTAGCTTCATCTGGTCCGCTTTCAGAGGAAGGACGACGGGACCTTGGAGTCTCGGGGTCCTTTGGCGGTGAGATATGGGCCGGAGTAGATGGGAAGTTGGCTAGGTTTAGGGGAGAGTAGGGTTTGGGAGGAAATGGAATGAGGGCATTTGTTTTTGAAGGTTGAGGGGACGGTGGAGGAGTGGGGAGTTGGACGATTGATATTTGTTTAGAAGGAGGAGTAGATTCTTTGGAGAGGTTGGAGGGCCTTTTTGTGGAGCTAGGCCTTTGTTTGGAGCTTTTGGAGGAGGGGACGCTTGAAGTCTTGGCCTTTTTGAGGGGCCTTGGGTCGTGGATTTTCTTGGAGCATCCCTCCTTGATGTGGGGTGGAAACTTGTCCACTATTTGTGTTGGGTTTGAAGAGGAGAAAGGTTGAGATGATTTGGAGAGAGGAGAGGATGGAGCTGGACGCTTTAGCAAGTTTTTGGTTGTGACTGTGGGGACGTGAGGAGGTGGAGGAGAGGGACTTGGCACACGGTTTTTAAGCATCTTGTAGGCCAAGGAGTCCCTAGGGTACATGGGGAATTCGGGGAGGACGGCGTTGTGCAAATCAGGGATTAAATCAAGTAAAGGACCGAGATTCTCACCACCAAACTGCGAGAAGAAGAGAACGTCGTCCATCCTTCCTGGTAAGTCCTTGTAGTTCGTGTTGTGAAGGCCTTGAATGACGAACCGTTCAATGAACCTCTCATAGTTCCTTGTCTTAATTTCATCGTTCTTCACGTCAGGTCTGTCCATGCGTTCCCGAATCAAATTGTAGATAGTTTTCGGCTTCCTATTGATGAAGTCCACCAAAGATTCATTGAGGACGATGGGCTTTGGCTTTTCTACGTAGTGGGACTTCACTAGTTTCTTCTCTTCCCGCCGGCAGATGTTCCGGCAGCGTTCATTAGTCTTTGAGACATATTCCGGTGAGTTTTAGTGAGAGAAAGTTGCTGGAAAGCTAGAGAGAAGTCAGAGCACTGATTTGAGCAGGGAAGAGGTTGAGAATAATGAATGAACGAGAGCGACTGTTCTGGCCTTATATAGAGGAAGCGGTGCCACAAACTGTAATTATCACTGTTTTACTGTGCGACACGTGTCAAAACTTCCCCCTTAAGATTTGAGCAAAAGCAACGGTCACTGTTTACACTTTCAAAAGTTCAAATTTCTGACTCTTCAACTTCTTCTCAAAACTGAACTGACGTCGTCTCTTACAAACACTGAGCGTTCTCTCATACTTAGCAAAATTTACCTCTTCAAGCAAATCAATAACCAACTCAGCCGTCCTTGTGATCACCTTTCGAACCATTTGAGAACAAAGCAAGTACGTCCCGTAAAGAAAAATATGAAGCTCATAGGACGCTTTTGCGGAGTTCTCGGCTAGGGTAAGCTTAGAGTTCCCATCATTTCGGCTTATGATGTGGGTTGGGTGATCAAGGATACTCTTTTCAAGACAAATAGAGAAAATTTGAATGGCGTTCCAAAGTAGCAAACACATGAAGTTTTAGACTAGCGTCCTTGCAAATATGAATTTAATGCAAAACAGTCCTTAAACACTTAGAATCTACCAAACATAGCCAATCATTGGGAGAATAGTAGAACGGGACTTGCTACTTAAAAGTTATCATCCCCAAGAGCAACCTTAGATGCTCATAGGGACGTCTATCAAGCGTCTTAGTGAAAATATCAGCTATTTGGTCTTCAGTCCTTACATGCTCCATACAAATAAGTCCTAGTTCAACATTATCACGCAAGAAATGATGCCTTATATGAATATGCTTTGTGCGTGAATGAAAAACAGGATTTTTAGAAATTTCAATAGCACTTGTGTTATCACAACGAATGGGAATAGTTTCAAGATTGATACCGTAGTCCTCTAGTTAATATTTGATCCAAATGACTTGTGAACAGCACGAGGCAGCAGCAACGTACTCGGCTTCCGCGGTTGAAAGCGCCACAGAGTTCTGTTTCTTAGATCCCCAAGAGACTAGGCATGAACCAAGGAACTGTGCCATTCTTGAGGTGCTTTTTCTATCAATTACATGACCAGCATAATCAGCGTCCGAGTAGCCAACAAGCTTGAAGGACGCCTTCCTGGGGTACCAAAGGCAAAGATCATCGCGTCCTTTGAGGTAGCGAAAGATCCTCTTGACTTCTTGCATGTGGCACTCCTTTGGATTTGCCTGGAAGCGTGCACACAAGCAAACGGCAAACATGATGTCGGGACGGCTTGCGGTCAAATTGAGCAAAGAGCCAATCATTCCTCTGTAAAGCTTTTGATCAACGTCCTTCCCTTGTTCATCTGCGTAAAGACGCGAGTTGGGAGAACAAGGTGTTGCCATGGGCTTGGACGTGTTCATCCCGTACTTCTCAAGCATTTCACGGACATATTTTTGTTGATGAATACGCGTCCCTTCCTTGAGTTGGTTAATTTGAAGTCCCAAGAAGAAATTGAGTTCTCCGATGAGGGACATCTCAAATTCACTACTCATTAAGGACTTGAACTCATCTACAAGTTTCATGTTAGTGCTACCAAAGACTATATCATCAACATAGACTTGGGCAATTAAAATGTCCTTGTGAACTTTCTTAATGAACAAAGTTTTATCAATTGAACCTCTTGTATACCCATGAGACAAAAGAAAGGACGCAAACCTGTCGTACCATGCACGAGGGGCCTGCTTGAGTCCATAAAGAGCTTTGTCTAAGTAGTACACATATTCTGGATGAGAGGCGTCCTCAAAGCCAGGCGGCTGAGCAACATACACTTCCTCCTTGAGTTTTCCGTTGAGAAAGGCAGTCTTGACGTCCATCTGAAATAACTTGAATCCTTTGTGGGCGGAAAAAGCAATGAGAAGACGAACGGCTTCAATTCTCGCAATAGGAGCAAAGGTTTCATCATAGTCTATGCCTTCCTCTTGCTTGAATCCTTGCGCCGCCAGTCTTGCTTTGTTCCTTGACACACGTCCACTTTCATCCAGCTTATTTCTGAACACTCATCGCGTCCCTATGATATTTTTGTCTTTGGGACGAGGGACAAGCGTCTAAACTTTGTTCCTTTCAAACTGGTTAAGTTCTTCTTGCATTGCTTGAATCCAGTTAGCGTCCTGAAGTGCTTCCTTGATGTTCTTTGGCTCCACCATAGACACAAAGGCGTTGAATGCACAAAAAGCTAAGTTTGCACTTTAGGACTTGCTTGCAGCTGACCTGGTTTGAACACCTTGAGAAGGATCTGAGACAATCTGAGAAGTTGGGTGATCCTTAGAGAAGCGGGACTCTCTTTGAAACAATTGAGCAAACCTTGGATCAATGTCTCCATCAGAATCATCACTATCATTTTGAGCATCGTCCTCAGTGTGTTCCCCCTCAGAGAGAGCGTCCACACCTTGGCGTTGCTCGCCTTGTTGACTTGATTCAGCTATATCTTGTTGAACTGGGGATTCACTGCGAGAGGGAACTCCCTAAACAACACTAGGGGCGTCTACGGAGACTTCTTCAGGATTTGGAGAAGTGTCCTTAGGAACATAGTATTTTCCAGAGGTCCAATCTTCAGCGTCATCTTCAGAGTCGTCCTGCTGCTGTGAGGAGGAGCGTTCTTTCTTACTTTGTTTATCTTTGTGAGAAACACTCTCCTTGAACACAACCTGAATACTCTCCTCAAGCTTTAGAGTCCTTTTGTTGAAAACTCTATATGCTTTGCTGGTGAGAGAGTATCCAAGGAATATAGCTTCATCACTCTTTGCATCAAACTTTCCAAGTTGTTCTTTGTCGTTGTTGTGTACAAAGCACTTGCATCCAAAAACTCTGAGATAGTCAATGCGAGGCTTCCTTCCATTCAAGAACTCATAGGACGTCTTCTTCAGCAAGGGACGGATAATGGCACGATTTACAATGTAGCAAGCTGTAGCAATAGCTTCCGCCCAGAAGTACTTGGGGACGCTATTCGCTAAGAGCATAGTCCTTGCCATATCCTCAAGCGTCCTATTCTTTCTTTCCACAACTCCATTTTGTTGAGGAGTTCTTGGAGCTGAGAAGTTGTGCGAGACACCATGTTGATCACAGAA
The DNA here is from genome assembly GCA_963924305.1 of Polygonum maritimum. Lineage (NCBI taxonomy): Eukaryota > Viridiplantae > Streptophyta > Magnoliopsida > Caryophyllales > Polygonaceae > Polygonum > Polygonum maritimum. Next base: position 19,046,901 of record OZ002734.1, on the reverse strand, counting down.
GGCCAGGAACTCTGAATTCTGAAACTCCGTTCCATGGTCTGATCTTATGGCTTTGAGAGGCGTCTCAAGGGAAACTTCCACTTGTTTGATGAAGACTTTGAACGCATTGAAGCAATCTGTTTTTGAAGCTAAGAAAAGAACCCAGGTGAATCGAGAAAAATCATCTACAAGAACGTAAATGTACCTCTTTCCACCATAGCTTAGCGTCTTCATTGGTCCACAAAGATCCATATGGAGAAGTTCCAACGGCTTCTTCGTACTTACTTCGTTCTTGGACTTGAAGGACGTTCTTGGTTGCTTTCCTTTGATACAGGCTTTGCACTGTTCAACTTTTTCAAGATCAATTCGGGGAAGACCTTTCACAAGATTTCTTTGATGCAATTTGAGGATTGTGCTTGGTCCAGCATGCCCAAGGCGGCGATGCCAGAGGTCAGCGTCCTCCTTTGAAGCAGATAGGCACAATTCTGATTTAGGCTTGAACTCCTGGTTGAAGATGTAGACACTGTTCTGGCGTACTCCTTTTAGAACAACTTTGTTTGACTTCTTGTTGATGACAAGACACTCCTTTGAGTCAAATGTGACTAGATTTTCACCTTGGTCACACATTTGGGAAACGCTAAGGAGATTGAAGCCAAGTCCTTCAATAAGACTGACATTTGTTGCTTTGATGGACGGATTGAGAATGGCAGTTCCCGTCCCCTTGATCTTTCCCTTGCCCTTGTTGCCAAACGAGACAGTTCCTCCCGTGGCACTACTTTGGATAGAAGTGAGATGGATCTGGCTTCCTGTCATATGGTTTGAGGCGCCACTATCAATGATCCATGGGCGTCCCCTCACTTCCACCTGCCATAACAAAGTTAGTGTTTTGCGACCCAGGCAAGGTGTTCCTTACCTGGTTCGTTACAGAAATAGAACTCTGGTTCTGGCATGTAGTCATTTATATTCACATCATTTGAAATAGCATGCTTGCGGAAAGAGTTCCTAGAGCGTCTAGAACGCCTAGGATTAGCCTTAGGGACGGACTTATCATTTTCAATGTTAGTCCTAGCAGCTTTTCCACTTTCAATGTCTTCCTTGAGTTTTAAGCAATCATATTTGAAGTGGTCTCCTTGTCCACAGTACCAACACGTCCTATAGTAAGTACCAAGGTAGTACTTCTTGTTGGGACGTTGGATTTTGTTTTCTTTCATCTTTTGAGGATCACAAACTTTAGAACCTTCCCCTTTAGCAATTTTCTTGTAGATCCTATGACTGGTGGAGTTAGTGTAGTAGTCCTCTTTACCTATTTCTCCACTCTCTAGGACTCTAATTCTTTCAAGAAGGTTTTTGGTTTTCTCCCTTTCAAGTTCAAGTTCTGAAGTTTTGCTTGCCTCAAAGTCGCTAGGAAGAGAGTTCTTAGTGTTAGATTCATAACCTAGACCTCTCTTAGCTGGGACAAAGACCATTGGTCTAACTTCTTCAACTATGGGACTCTTACCCAACACTTTCACTTCTTCCCTAAGCTTAGCGTTCTCAAGTTTAAGACACATAATTTCAGTTTTCAGAGACTTAGTTTCTTCACATGAGGACTCTAGATGAATGGTCATGGAACTACAGTTTTCACATTCAACCACAATATTTTCATTTTCATTTTCAAGTTCCAGTTCATCCATTCTATTTTGCATGATCACACTTTCTTCCATGATTTTTCCAATGAGTTTAATAAGCTTGGACTTAGAACAATTTTCTAAAGAACTCATCATAAACTCACGGGTTACCTCATTTTCAGATTTCGGAGCGTCCTCCTCAACAACTGTGACGTCCTCCATAGCCATGAATGCTACTTGTTCATTATCAGAGGCGTCCTCAAGAGCTATGTATGCCTCTTGTTCATCGGGTTCTTCATCATCAGAACTGACATTATCCCATGCAGATGCGAACGCTCCAATGAGGGCTTTTGTCTTCATCTCCTTTGAGGACATTCCCGTTGTACATTTTTTAGTAAAGTGTCCTTTCTTGTTACATTTGTAACAAGTAAGTTCTTTCATCTCTGCCTCTGTGTACTTGGGACTTTCTTTCTTTGGCATCTTGTTCTTGTTGAAATATTTGTTCCTTTTGCCATAAGAACGGAGAGCTCTGTGGATAAGAGCAATTTCATCTTCTAACGCTTGAACGCGCATCTTCTCACGGTTCTCATTTTTGTTGGCTTCTATCAATAAAGCAAGTTCTTGTTGACGACGAAGATACTCAGCGTACTCTGGTGTTGATGTCATCAGTGCTAGATCTGTTTGAGGATTCCTTGCTAGCTCAGCCAAATCGGAGTTCCTTCGTGCTTCATATCCTCTTAGCTTCCCGTAGATCTCTTCCATATCAAGAGTCTTGTTAGCTGTATTCTCTTTGAACGTGGTTCTATCAAAGTTCCACTTTCCTGTTAGACCATCAATGACCACTTGAACTCTGTTTCTCATTGAAACTTCAGCTTCGGGAACGCCCAAGTTCCTCATCTTGGTAACAAGTTGCTCAAAGCGGTATGAATAGTCATTGACAGTTTCGTTGGGTAGCATTCTAAAAGCATAGAATTCTCTCTTGATTTCAAGCTGAACGTCTTCCCTCATCTCAGCAGTTCCTACGTGGAATTTTTCAAGAGCTTCCCATTGTAGTTTGGCAGTTGCCAAATTGCTAACTCTAGGGGCGTCCCTTTAACAAAGAGACGCTTGAAGGAAGCAAATAGCCTTTGCATTTGTTTCCATCAACTTGAATTCATCAGGACCCCACTCGTCCTCTTTGTCCTTCTTGTCAGCAGGAACGGCAAGGTCGCCTTTCATGATCACTTTCCAGCACTGATAGTTCTGACTCCTTACAAAGTTCTCAAATCTAATCTTCCAGCGGTTGAAGTTGCCGTCCGTCAGGCACGGAGGCTTCACAAAAGTGATTCCAATAGGTTCCATGTCCATCTTTTACCTGCAACTCAACAAAATCTAGAGCGCCCGCTCTGATACCAATTGTTGGATCGTTAGTACTGAGGGACATCCTTTACTTAGGTAAAGGCGTCCTTTGGTTAGGCGTTCCTACGAAGAGTAGGAGCGTACTTGAGTAATGCAGCGGAATAAAGTACTAAATAAGTAATAGATGAACGCAGTGAATTATAGAGGAACCACTCAAGACCAAGTAGTCCTTGAGTGTAAACCTCTACCTCCTTGGAGGATTTTTGAATAGTTCTTTCCTTTATATTGAACGTCCTTACAGTTGTACTGGCGAGTCTTTACAGTTCTCTGGTACTTAGCTTTTCCCTAAGTCCACTAGCAAAGGACTCCTCTAAGCCTACAACTTAAGCGAGTTCAATCTATTAAAGGACTCTATCCCTACGTTCTGCAGTACTTCGCAGAACTCTCTCTCTCTTTGGTTTTTCTGATTACAAACTGTTTTGTGGTTTGAGTACAAAATCTCACTCGATCTAACACAAGTTCTAGCACTGTTCTTGAGTTCTTGAGATTGTTCTTTGTGTTCTTGAGTGAGCCGCTTTCCTCTGATTCTCTCTGAATATTCCTGAAAGCGTTAACGTCACAATAAATGCCTTGGGGCTATTTATAGGACTTGGGGAAGGGAGTCATTTCTCTGGGACGATCATGCCCTTCGAGGACGTGGCTACAGGATCTTCCTCCACGTAGTAGGGCGGTGATGAGGAAGCTTCCTGTATCCAGCTGTGTATGATGAACTCCACTACAGGATCGGCCGCCACGTGTTGATGGACTCTGCAACAGGATCATCCGCCACGTAGTGTTGGACTCCGCTACAGGATCGGTCTCCACGTGTCCTTGGATGATCAACTATTGTCGAGTGATGTCATCCTGTCGGCTAGTGAGTAAGGACTCCTTTCTTGCGTTCCTACTTGCTTGGGACTCCGTCCTTGCTCAAGTAGTCTCTAGCTGGTCCTTACTTCATGTTAGCTAGCGTCCCTAAGACTATGGGACGCCCATACACACTTGTTGTCCTTTTGTCACTGGCGTTCCTAAACACTAGGACAAATTTATTAGAATCAAAGTGAGTTTGTCATATCAAAACTAAGGGACGGTTGTGGGCACACTACCAAGTACGGAGGCGTCCTTGATAGCGTCCCAACACCGTCCCCTCCTCCTACATCCCCTCCCCAAGTCATTACTACAAGACCTACCCCTCCTCCCTCTCGCCTTGTTCACAACTCCCTCCCACAAAAGGCTTCCTCCTCCCAACCCACACAAATTTTTGACCGCTTTCCTTTTCATGTGGAAGAGCGAACCAAGTTTAAACATGACCGTCCCCACAAAAGACCCCTCAAAAGCCAAGCTAAGCCCCTCAAAAGGCGAAAGCTTGCTAAGGCCAAACCCAACCCCATCCCTCTTGACACTCCTTCTTCCACTCCCTCTCCCCTCGAAATCCTTGAGCCCTCCATTCTAGATCCCTCCCTCCTCCAAATTAAACAAGCCTTCTCTGAGGTCAATCTCTCAGACTCCCCATCTCCTCACAATTCTCCTCCATCAGCTCCCCTCACTCCTAAATCAAGGGGACAATCAGCTGAAAGAGACGCGCCTCCATCTCCTGTTGTCGTCCCGGACGACTCAATTGAAGCAGAGTTTGGCTCTGCTACCTTTGAGGAGATCAACACTACCACCGTCCTTGATGAAATCACCAAGCAGCAAACTGCTGAGGACGCTTCGCCAAACTGCTAATCAAAGCAACAGTGTAGTACTAGAGGACGCTCTCTCTCTCTCTCGACGAGCAAATTGCTGTTGATGCTCTCAAGAACACTCCATGGGAAGCCGTCCCAATGGACGCGGGAGGTAAGGCTGCTCCCAAAGGCAAAGGTGGACCTCCTTCTAAAAAGAGGAAAACCAAAGCATCCAAAGAATCCGCTGGTCCATCTGAAGGACAAGCCTTTGAGGATCTCCAAGAGGGAGATGATGAGAATGAGGATGAAGATGAAGATGAGGACGAAAATGAAGATGGTCAAGCTGGGCCACCCAAGAAGAAGAAAAACAACAAGAAGGAGCAAATTCTGGCTCCTTTGGTGTTTGATGAAGCCTTCCTTAGACAGTTTCTGAGGCAAAGGATCTTGTTGAGCTCCTAAAAGTTCAAGGCTGGCTGAAAATCTCTGAGGAGCACGTCAAAGTTGATCCCAAGCTTGTGCAGGAGTTCTACAATTCTCTCAATATCAACATTGAGAATGGCACAGGGACGTTCTTAGCCAACGGTGAATCGGCTACGTTCTCTGAGAAGACAGTCCGCCAGCTATTGGGGCTTGACAAACAGCGTCCAGGGCCTGAAGCTTTGCATAGAGTGCCCGCATCTGGTTTTGGAATCGAAGGCGAAGAACTGCTCGCCATGTTCCGAAGGGTTTTCCATGGCAAAACTCCGGACTCTCTTGACCGTGTCGCCTCCGTTCTAACTCAAACAGGTGCCATGGCGCATTACTTGATCTGTAGAACTTTTGTGCCTAAACAGGAGAAGAAGTCGATCGTGCAGACTATTGATTGCCTCCTTCTGGACGCCTTCCTACAGGGTCGCAAGATCCACCTGGCTCGAATCATGATTGAGCACATGGCCAAATGCACTCGCAAGAACCATGCCCTTCCCTATCTAGGTTTAGTGAAGGCTATCCAATTGAAAATGATGCCTACACTCTTGCAGAGGAAATCACTTTGGGCTTGCCGTGGGATCAGAAGTATGGCGTCTTGGAGATCAAGCACAAAAAAGAACTTCCTTCTATCAGAAAGCAAATTGAGAAAGAAAAGAAAGAGGCTGAAAAGAAGAAGAAAGAGGAAGAGGCAGTGAAGAAAGCAGAGGAAAAACGGCTAAGGCAAGAAGCTGCTAAGAAAGCTGCTGAGGACGAGCGCGCACGACAAGAGGCTGCTAAGAAAGGGAAGACAGTTGTCTCTGACCCTCCCCTGATAGCTGAAACGGAGGAAGAACGTCTTGCACGCTATGTAGAGGTTGATCAACTATCGTCCTTCTTTCATCAGGAGCCGATGGACTTCAACTTCTCTCCTTCCCACCTTCCTCCTCAACAACAGCCGTCCTTCTTTCAGTGCTCTCCTCCTCCGTCCAACACTGAAGCCTACTCTGAGAAGCAACTGTACGCCCTTGTCATCCACAACCAGAATGTTCTAGCACAGCAAGGGAATGTTCTTATTTAGCAATCGAATTCTTCCATGTAACAGAACTATCACTATTTTCAAGCTGTTAAGAACTACAATGACATGATCAAGTTGCTAGTTCAGTCCATTCACAGGGACAGTACAGAAGGTGATACACAAGAGGAAGAAGAACCTCCTACAACGGACGCTGAAATGAATGCTCAAAACCGTCCTGCTGGATCACCTGCTTCCTAAATCTTTTATCCCTCATCTCTTTTGCCTGTGCTTCTTTTCAATTTTGAACACTTGTCTGAATGTCTGTAATATGACTCCATTTTCTTTCAATGGCAGTTCTCATGGTTGTGTGCATTTGTGTGTTTAAGCGTTTATTTGCCTCTAGTTATGATTTTGTGCTATAGTCCTTATGCTAACTTGTTATCCTTTTCGATGATGCCAAAAGGGGGAAGTGTAGTTTTGCAGAGATGTGCTTCTTATTAGTTATCTAGAATAAGCAAGTGTTAAGGGGGAATTTCAGTGAAAGGAATTAAGGACGTCACATTGCCTCTGAATAAATTTAAGGGACGCTAGTTAGGAAAGAAAATTTGATTAATATAGCCGTCCCCTCCCTAAAATCCAAAAGAGAGAATAGATCAAGTAATTGAAAACTTGCGCGTTTAAAAACGGCTAAGTGTTGAAAGGACGCTCTTTAAGTTTTCGAGCATGCTAAAGCTTTAAAGTTCAAAACTATTATTGCCTAGAGTTTGTCATCATCAAAAAGGGGGAAATTGTTGGGACAATGTTAAGGACGCCTTTAGTACTTAACATTGTTCCTGGCGTCCCTTAGTTTTGATATGACAAACTCGTTTTGATCTAACATGTAAGGACTCTGGTATCCAAGTTAAGGACTGCGTCCTTATCGTTTGAAGCATACTAGTCCTTTATTCTGAGAAGTAGGTTCCCTACACCGTAGGGACGGCTAACTTGTTGTCCTTTTCATGACCTACGTTCCTGACACACTTGGACAACTTATTAGATCAAAGTGAGTTTGTCATATCAAAACCAAGGGATGATTGTAATGGGCACAATGTTAACTAGAAAAGGCGTCCTTAACATCGTCCCAACAATTTTCCCCTTTTTGATGATGACAAACCCTTAAGCAAAAAATACTTTTAAACTCAAGGCATAACATGCATGAAAACTTAAGGAGCGTCCCTTGGGACTTCTATGAGCACCAGTTTTCAACCTTTGATCTATCTAACTTTTGGATTCTAGGGAGAGGGAGGCAACCTGAGCAAATTTTTCTAAGCGTCCCTCAAAGTTATTTAGAGCAGCGTTCCTTAGACCTTTTACTAATAGTTCCCCCTTAACACTTGCTTATTCTCGATAACTAATATGAAGCGCATCTCTACAAAACTACACTTCCCCCTTTTGGCATCATCGAAAAGGATAACAAGTTAGTTAAGGACGATAGCTGACTCGGGCAAAGTCGTTGTTCCCAAATCAAAGATAAATCCCGAACATGCAAACAATCAAGTATAGTGAGCAAGCAAGGGGTCGAACCCAAGAGAATCAGTTTCTAGTAGATTTTAGTGGTTTTCATGCAAGTATTCAAAGGGGGGTTTTGAAAGTTGGTTTCAATCAAAGTTATCAAGTAGAGTTCATTCAATCAATTCCACTTTATTAATCTGTTATCATGAATTCATTCACTTCCTTATATGCCTAAGTCAATTCCAATCCCGATCATAAGCAATCGCAAGTCCACGGTCCAAGCATTTCTATAACCCTAGGCAAGGACGCTTAACCTAGAATTAACATAGAGAACAAGGATATTAGGAAATCAAATCATGCAATCAAGCTACGAGTCTCATGCACAATTAAACCATTGAATACTCTTCCCTAAACTAGTCCACGGTCCTAGATTAGAGTTGTTTCGAGAAATAGGAGAGATGCACAGACAACAACCAATCCTAAATCAAACAATAGATCAAAGTTAATTAAACAAGTTGATCAGGCTCATAAAATCAAACATAGATCATGGGATGAAGCACAAGAGTATCTATAAAGACCTAGGGATAAAGAAGTTACCAGAATTTCACAACTTCATAATAAAGCTTCCTTGATTGAATAAACTCAAAGGGAGATTAGTTCTCCATTACAATGAAAGCTCTAATCTTTATTGAAATAACAATGGATTGACAAGTGAAATGAATATCCCTAATAACCTAGAAAGGTTCCCCTTCAATAGCCTAAAGAACACCCTCTTCGAGATAGATAAGAAAGGAAACCAAAAGATAAGAAAGGAAACAAGATAGAAACGACAGGATTTCGTCCGTCTGGAAGTCGGCCGGCACCGCGACCGTGCCAAGCCTGCCGCGCCCGCGGCGGTCTCCGATAGGCAAATGCTGAGGCGGCTCCTACCGCGACCGCGCCACCGACAGCGCGACCGCGGCCTTCATGGTTTTCATCGGTTCGTCTCCTTACGCCACCGCGCCCGCGTAATAGACAACGCGACCGCGGTATCCATGCAGTGGCGAACTTCGTCTTTAAGCTCTTCAACTCTTGATTCTTTATAAGTTGTGTCTTCGGTCTTCGTATTACAATAGTGCTCAAAACTAACCTAAACACTATCAATATTACCTCAAAATCCAAGAGTTAACCTACACAAAATAGCCTATATCAATAGCATGAAAACATAATTAAAGGCAAGTGAACGCTTAAACACACATTGGCACATAATCATGATGAACCGCCATTCAAAATAAGAGTTATTATAGACATTCAAAGATAGTGTTTGAAATTAAAAGAAGCAAAGGCATGGAATATTGAGGGATTAAGAGTGGGAAGGTGATGATTTGGCAGGACGTGACGCATCGTCCTCTTCTTTGGCGTTCCCTTCTTGTTCTTGAGCATCGTCCTCTACATCTTCACGAAGTATCGCATGAACAAGTTCTCGCATTATGTCATTTTGATGGCGGATACTTTGAGAATATGAGTTAAAGATGGCAAAGACTTGACCCAGACGATCAATGAGGACGTTCCCTTGTTGACTTAGAACGGTTTGATTGTGGATTACAAGCGGGAGTAGGTGTTTCCTTGAATGCTTTTCTGGCTGGGTAGGAGCTGGAGCATTTTGGAAGTAGGAGGACGGTTGAGCATGCTGGGCTGGAGAGAAGTGAGTGAATTCAAGCGTTGGTTGATCAAGGAAGGCAGACAATTGATCAACCTCGGCCATTCTAGCCTGCTGTTCTTCTTCAGTCTCAGGGACGACATCCTCAGAGCCAACGTTCTTTCCCTTTTGAGTAGTAGCAGCCTCTTGCCTAACCCTTTCGGCCTCTTGCCTTGACTTTTCTTCTTCAGCTTCTTTTCGAAAGGCTTCCTGCCTTAACCTTTTCTCTTCAGCTTTCCTCAAGGCCTCTTCTTCCTTCTTCTTTTTCTCAGCCTCTTTCCTCTCCTTTTCTTGTTGCTTGAGGACGGAAGGCAATTCCCGGTCATGCTTTATTTCGTGAAGACCAAGACGAGCGTCCTAGTGCATGCCTAAGGTGACCTCGTTGTTGGCGAATGATTCGCCATCTTTTATATGCCTTATCTTGGTAGTTTTAGGAAGTTTTTTGAGTGTTTTAGGGTAGTATTTAGGCTTAAGTGTTGCATCAAGGCCGAAGACACAGAAGTTGATAAATTGAAGATTTTGCAAGAGTTTCGGCGCTGCATGATTTCAGCGGTCGCGGAGCCTAGGACGCGGTCGCGGCACATCACCAAGAGCGGAGAAGTAAAGTCCCGAAGGCCGCGGGCACGGTGCATGAACCGCGGTCGCCGTAGAAGCTTCTTTAGGATCGTTGACCAGGTGTGGACCGCGGGTGCGGAAGTGTAGGCGCGGTCGCGGTGCTACCGAGTTTAGCGAGCCGCGTAAATCTATTTTTGGGCCGTTTTTAATGCTTTGTATTATTATTTGATATTACTTTCGTCCCAAGACATATTTAAGGATTGCAACTTGTTTTGATGAGGATCTTTTGACCTTTGTTTGGAAGACTTGAGTTTTATGAGAATTATGGAGAACTAAACCTCTCTAGGGTTTGTTCATCAATGAAGCTTTAAATGATGAGTATGTGAGATTCTAAATCCTTTTCCTATTCCTTTGGTTGTTATTGATTCTCTTGTGCTTAATTATATGATTATTGATTGTTTCTTTAGGAGTAATTAACCTATTGAATTGATTGATCTTCTATTGTTGGAACGGGTTTGGACCGTGGACAAACCTATTCTGTGAAAACAACTTAAACCTAGATCTGTTGTTTGTGCAACTAGGATTTAAGAAGAGAATTGATTGTTGGCATTTCAAATTGACTCGTAGCTTGATTTCTCTTGCATGCATCCTATTTATCCTTGTTCTTAATGCTAATATTGATTTGAGCGTCCTCTATCATTATTAAGTATTTCATGGACCGTGGACAGGAAATTAGGCAAGATTAGGATTGAAATTAACCATTGGATTAAAAGGAATTGTGTGTGAATCAATGATCAAATGACTCTTTTAAAGTGGATTTGTTGAATGAACCTGTCTTTAGCACTCTGATTGATCTTGTGAAACTGTCGACTTGTTTTCTTACTTTGGTGATTGAAACTCTTACATAAAATCCCCCTTCGTTCTTGGTTGATACAAATATTTAATTAGATACCTCAAGTTCTCTTGGGTTCGATCCCATACTTGCTCACTATACTTAGTTTGTGTGTTTGGGTTATCTTTGATTTTGGGTGCAACGATTTTGCCTGAATCAAATTTTGGCGCCGTTGCCGGGGAACTTAGGTTCTATCTAGTGTGATATTTGTATTGACTATTGTGTGGACCTATCTTACGGTCCGCACCCTTGCTACCGATTACTTTCCAAAGTGTTGTTGTTGGTTTCAGGAGACAAGATGGGCGATCAATCGATCAGGCAATTATGTGCTCCGGATCTCGAACAAGAGCACATGACTGTTGAGTACCCCGCACTGGCTGAAGGGGTGGACTTTGTGGTGAAACCCAGTTTGATTGATCTTTTACCTCGATTTAGTGGGCAGTCTGATGACGATGCAATTAAACACCTTGCAGAGTTTGATTATGTATGTCTAAGCATGAAGCCTGCTGAGGTCACTATAGATCAGATCAATTTGCAGGCTTTTCCGTTCTCTCTGACTGGATCAGCCAAGGAGTGGTATATCTTCATAGTAAACAATCCTCACTCCCAGCGGATCACAACATGGAGTCAGATGAGGGTTGCATTCTTAGACAAGTACTTCCCTGTTCCAGTAAGGGCAGCCCTGAAGAAAGAAATCTCCAATCTTAAACAGGAAGACGGGGAAAGTTTGTACGATTATTATAATCGCTACAAAAGGGTCATTGCTAGTTGTCCATGCCATGGGTTTCCAGATTACGATCTCGTATGGTTCTTCATGAATGGTCTTTGTTATGGTGACAGAAATCTGATACTCGCTTCTTGTGGAGGCTCCTATCTAGACAAAGCTCCCCATGAAGTCTTGAAAATAGTGGAGAACTTTGCCGAGGAGAATAGAAGTCAGAAACCTCCTTGCCTTAACATGCCATCATCTGAGGAAAATTTCTAGAAGAAATTGGAGGAGATGAATGAGGCATTCGACAGGAAGTTCCGAGCCTTGAACTCTGCACTCGAGAGAAAAATCAAGGATCTTTCTGAGAAAATCAACCATGCTGCTCAAGCACTGGTGAATGTCAGTGCTATCTCATTCAGGAGTGGAGGAGAGCTGGGCACGGAAAATAACTCTCCGGAGGAATCACCGCGACCGCGTCCGATCGATCTCGACCGCGTAATTCCACCAGTAGCTGATTTGGAGATGCCCGTGGATGATCCGCGACCGCTTCCTGTGAAGCGCGACTGCAGAAATGCCCCAGAAGATGAATTCGACTCTCTGGAGTCAAATCGCGGCTGCGCCACACTACACCGCGTCCGTGCTTACGGAGATCTCGGAAATTCCGAGAATGCTGATGGACCGCGACCGCGCCCGACAGATCGCGACCGCGGTATCACTTCAAAGCCCGAAGATCACTACGTTATGCCGGATTTTCCCCCTCTCAGTTCTTACAAGCCACTTCCACCATTTCCAGATGCTCTCAAAGACTGAAAGAAGCTGGCCAGCGACAAGGACATCTTCGAGAGATTCTCCAAATGTGAGGTCAATATCCCTTTACTCAAGCTTGTTAAAACTGTTCCTCGCTTTGCTAAATTTCTGAAAGAATTGTGCACCATTAGAAGGAACCAAAAATTGAAAGGGAAAACTAAGGAGTCTGTCAAGGAACCTTAATGTGTGTCTGCTGTTTTTCAAAAGCGCATGCCTAAAAAGTGTGGTGATGCAGGAGTGTGTGCTATTCCTTGTGTTATTGGTGATACTAGGGTAGAAAATGGTATGCTTGACTTGGGTGCTTCAACTAATGTCATGTCTCATGTTGTATATAAATCTTTAGGTCTAGGACCTTTGCAGAAAACCGACATAGTAGTCCAATTAGCTGATAGGTCCACTATTCGTCCTAGAGGCTTGGTTGAAGATGTTCTTGTCATGCTTGGTTCATTGATCTTTCCTGCTAATTTTTATGTGCTTGACATGAATCATGATTCACATAGTACTCCATTATTGCTTGGTCGTCCTTTCATGAAAACTGCTAAAACATGCGTTAATGTGAGTCAAGGCACGTTAACCCTGGAATTCGAGGGTGAACGAGTTGAATTCAATGTCATTGAAGCCATGAAATTCCCATCTGATGACCCTTTGCTATGCTCTGTTGATATTCTCGATCCTTTAGTGCAAGATTACTTTGATCACAATCATGATGATGCATTAAAATCTGCTATAGAGTATGATGTAAAACCTTCTAATGTGGAATTTGCCTTGTCTTCTGAAATGAATGATGCTGTTAGTAGCATGAATAGGAATGAAAATGATGTGTTGGCCATCGGGCCCCCGCTACTAACCCCCTCGAAAGAGGATTTTGTTCCCTCTATAGTGCAGGCACCCGAGATCGAATTGAAGCAACTCCCTGATCATCTGAAATATGCTTTTCTTGGAGTGAACGAAACACTCCCCGTGATCATCTCTAGTAAACTTTCCATGGAGCAAGAAGAGACGTGGTCTTCATTACCTACACTCACATATGAAAAACTATGTGAGTTTTTCATTCCTTTCTTTGTTAGTTTCATTCCTTTTTATCTTAGTTCCCGGTTTTCCACAAGATTCGGAAACTATGCGAGTTTGTTATGTTTTGTAGGTAAAATGGCTCATTTGAGGACATTTTGGAGGAGCATCTAAGGAGGAGCTAAGCAAGGGAGCTAAGGAACGGAAGAGCCATGCAAAAATCGAAGAGGAACCAAAGGAAAACCAAGAAGAGACAAGGATCGAGGCCCAGGACCGAGTACCACCACATCGGGCCCGAGTTCGAGCAACCAGAGGCTTGGACCGACGTTCCCAACGTCGGGCCCGAGGTCCCCAGCGTGTCGATCCGAGTCGGCAATTGAGAAGATTAGGCTCCAAGGCACAAATATGGTGATCTTCCAATTTTGCCCTTCTTCTAATTTGGAATTCCTTGGTCCCCAATCAAGAGAAGAGGATAATTAGAGGGAGATTAGAGATCATCCAACAACAATAACACACCTAATCACTCTCAAAGGCTCAAGGAAGACTTGGAGAGCAAGGAGAAGAAAGGAGGAGGAGAAGAGGAGGAAATCGGTGGAGCTAGAGAGAAGTTTAGTGAGTTTGTACTTGTTTTGCTTTGGATTTAGTAGAATTAAGACTTGGATCTTGTGAACCCTTTGAGATTTGAATGCAATTTGAGTTTGATTTGACATTGATGATTAAGATTTGCTTGCTTTTCTATTTGATTGCTTTTTACTCTTACTTGATGGAGTAGATTCCATAGTCTTGGGCTATGGGGGAAACCCCTAGCTAGGATTGGGTAGGAAACCCCAATTCCATAGCCTTGAGTGCTTGATCTATGAATCCTCTCTACATTGAGCTTCAATTCTCTTGTGGAAGCAAGAGACCTAGGGCTTGTGATTGGTAAGAGTAAGCGAAAGTGATCTCTAGCCCGTCACTAGACCTAGCATCGAAGGAGAGTGAAAACTCCCTTGGGTCGAAGTGTAGAGTGGAGGGATCGAAGCCTAGCAACCTCGATCTAACAAGTATCAACACTTATTGGTTGAATTGGGGTGGAATTACCCAAGTCTAGTTAGGGAAGGAACCCAAAAACCAAGACCGATCTACTAATTTGCCTAAATTGAAGTACCCAGCAACTCGGGCCCGACGTCGTGTAAGTCGGTCCCGGCCAAATTGACCTCGATCCACCCTCGGACCAAAGTGACCTGTGTCGGTCCGAGGTGATTTCTCTTGTTTTTCCTTGTTTTGCCTTTCTTTTATCTCTTTTTAGTCTTTCGGGTACTCTCAACTCACGAACTCCCGTGTGTTCGACACCCTACCTCTCTACTACAATAGAGGTTCGGTTTATAAATTTAGATTTTGAGACCCTTCCATCCCGGACCGATCAGCGGTTATTTATAGAGAAACCTCTCAAGACCAAAGCAGTCCTTGAGAGTAAACCTCTACCTCCTTGAAGGATTTTCGAATAGCCGTTCTTATCTTATATATGAGGAGTCCTTACAACCTTATGGCAAGTTTACACAGTTCTCTGAAGAAAGGTATGCGTCCCTAAGTCACTAGCAAAACTCCTTTAAGCCTAAAGTTGTTAACCTAAGCTCACAACGTAACGACGCTAAACAACACGTCCCTTTACAGTTTTTCGTAAAGGGACAGTTCTCTCTCTTTTTGGTACTTTCTTACAAACTTGTTTTGTGATGGGTTTGGCCTTTCTTTCGATCGAACACCTAGTTCTTGAGTGTTCTTGAAGTGTTCTTGGTGCTCTTGATCAGCTATCGTATTCTCTCTGAATATTCTCTGAAAGGCTTAAGTCATAATAAATACCCGAGGGGTATTTATAGTGCTTGGGGAAGGGCGTCTTTCCTCTGACGATCATGCCCTTCTGGTACGTTGCAACAGGATCGGCTTTCACGTGTCCTTGGCGGTGATGAGGGAAGCTTCCTGGCAACAGCTGTAGTACTCGGCTACAGGATCGGCTTCCACGTGGTGATGGACTGATCTACAAGATCGGCCTCCACGTGTCCCAGATGATCAAAGCTTGTCGAGTGATGTCATTTTGTCGGGTAGCCTTGTAAGGACTCCTGAGTTGAGCTCGCGTTCTTACTTGCTTGGGACTGCGTCCTTGACAAGTAGTAACTTCGTTGGTCCTTATTTCTGGAAAGTGGCGTCCCTTCTCCTCAGGGACGGCCACAACACTTGTTGTCCTTTTCGTAACTGGCGTTCCTGACACACTTAGACAACTTTATAAGATCAAAGTTAGTTTGTCATATCAAAACTAAGGGACGATTGTAAAAGGCACAATGTTAAGTACAAAGGAGTCCTTAACATCGTCCCAATAATTTCCCCCTTTTTGATGATGACAAACCCTTAGGCAATATAATTTGACATTAAAGCTTAGCATGGATGAAAACTCTAAGAGTGTCCTCTGGGACTTAGCAATTTTCTATGAGCACAAGTTTTCAGCATTTGAACTTCCTAATATTTGGATTTTAGGGAGCGAGTGACGTCCTAGGCAATTTCTAGGCGTTCCTCAAATTATTTGGAGCAACGTTCCTCAAATCTTTCACTAATAGTTCCCCCTTAACACTTGCTTATTCTAGATAACTAATATATAGCACATCTCTACAGAACTAAACTTCCCCCTTTTGGCATCATCGAAAAGGATAACAAGTGAATAAGGACGGTAGCATAAAACCATAATTAGAGACAAGGGAACGCTTAAACAATCAATGCACACAAACAAGTGAACTGCCATTCAAACAAAAGTAGAGAATAATTGTCATTACAAACCCAGAAAATTATCAAGTGTTTGAAATTAAAGAAGCACAAGCACAAAAGATGAGGGATAAAGTGTGAGAATGGCGATCATTAAGGAGGTCTGCGTTCGGACTCTTGGTAATGCTTGAGAAGCTTTTCTTAAAGTCTTGATCATGAGGCACTGGTTCTGGAGAATAGCAGCCATAAGTTGTTGAGGAAGGTACTGCTCAGGATTCTCCAAAGGAGGAATAGGCTCTTAACGGCTGCTTGAAGGGACGTCCATGTGTTGAGGAGTTGGAGGCGAGTCCTTAAGCAATACTGAGTCCAAAAGAGAGAGGTCAGGTTTGTTTGAGCCAAAATTCACCCTAGGGAATTATGGCCTAAATCGGGCCTGACCGCAGTGAATCACAAAGAAGACGAATGACGTAAAAGCTCTTGAATTGTGTTCAAAGTATGATTGAGTGCGTAAAAAAGCGTGTCCTTGCCCTAGGGCTTACAATCGGTTTATATAGCGCCCTTTAGGATCGATCTATCTTATGGGAAAAGATAAGAAAATACAAGATTCTAGCTAATTGTGATCTTAATGAAATATCTTGAAGAGATCTATCTTATATCTTTAACTCTATCTTGTTTAACCGACTTTGACTCCCGTCGTCTCTCGCTGTGCTCTGAAGAAGTACTGAAGAAGTCTCAATCGGGTCTCGATGCTTTTGTGAGGAAATTCTGGCCCAACAATAGCCCTAAATGTAGCGTTTGGATTTTGAATTCTTTTCAAATTTCGAACGGTGCATTTAATTGATTTGACGTTGCAGTCAATCCTCGATTTTCGGGATTTTGCAGGCTCCATTCTTAAACCCTCTCTTTCTTCCTTCTCTTTCCATCTTTGCCTTCAGCCGTGTCTGACTTTCTCTCTTCTTCCTCTGTTCTTCGTTCTTCGAACGCTCCAGGTACTTCTCCAACCCTTCTCGCTTCTCTTTCTTGCTTTCCATGGCTCCGAGGTCCCCCTTTACTTCTTCCAAAGCCCTTAGTGAGGAAGACCTTCTCCCTTGCACCATGACCCGGGATGAAATTGCGGAATGGGTCGAATTTGGGGGTTTTCCCATGGGAACCCGATTCCACGCTCCCACCATTGAAAAGATCGATTGGGTGCGAAAGGGTTGGGTGTGCTTTCTAGACTACCCATTCTCCATAGGTTTGAAATTCCCCTTCTCTGAGTTCATCCGAGAGTTTATTAGTACCCTGAAAGTTTCACCTTGCCAAATCCTTCCCACGACATGGCGTACGCTTGCTAGAATTGATGAACTTGCTATGCAACGGGGTCTTAGGATGACCATGGGAGAGCTCCTCCTTGCTTACAAAATTGTCCCCCAGAGAGCTGGTAGGATCACCCTTCATGCCCGGGACGTCAAGAACCCTCTGATTCCCAAGACCAAATTGCCTTCTCGTAGCTTACAGGCTCGGTTCTTTTTTATCGAGTTAGAATCTTTAAGGGGCGTAGATGACGACGTGTTAGCAGTCTTTCGAGATGGATGGAACACATCTCGTAAGGCTCCATGCCTCTCTTTGCTGTTAACCCCTTGATTTTGTGTCGTGACTAGCTCTGATCTGTGTTTCCTCTTTCCTTTGTGCAGTTCCGGTGGGAATCAATTCCAGGAGTACTGATACAGGTTTTTGCCGGCGATTGTTGAAGGTCGAGGTCGAAAAACGCAAGCCAAAAAAGATCAAGCCAGAGCCAAAGGAAACGGTAGAGGAAGTTGAGGCGTTAGAGCCTGACGAGGACGAGACCGAGACAAACAAAACCCCAACATCTTCCGACATGGCGAGTTCTTTTGGGAAAAAATCAGGTTTGGGTTTGCCCTTTTTTTTTAAAATCCTGTATCCTTAAATCCCTTGTTCCGTCATAGTTTGCTAACTGTTGGATGTGCGTAGGTGCTAAGATTGACATGTCTGCCACTGGGATGGTGAAGAGATTGAGATCCAGCGGCATCAAAGCTTTGACCTCCCCGACTCCCTCAGTGGACTCCAAGAAATCTCAGCCTCCGAAGCGGAAGAGGACCGAAGAGACCCCGTCTCCTGTCATGAAGAAGAGAGAGCCCAAGGATCTTTTGGGCGTCTTTGGCGATAAGCTATCACCCAATATCAAGGCCGAGTTCCAACCGCTGTCCCTTGATGCGGCCTTTAGTCGTGTGGGCACCACCCTTAGGCTGGTAAGTTGATTCTTTTTTTTTTAAATACTTCTTTGCTTCCTTTGCGCATACTCCAGCATCTCCTTTTTGTTTATCGGGCCACGCTCACTGCAGGCCTTCCAAGAACTGATGGCGACCAACTGCCGCTCTCACGATGAGCTGTTGAGGTTGGAAGCCGACACTAAGAGCGCCAGGGATGCTGTTGCCGCATCTAAGAGAAAGGTCCGCAAGCTCCAATCAACTATCGATTCCTTGTCGATCCAAGTGGAGGACCTGCAAGCTGAGAAAGCCTCTTTGGAGTCTTGGATGCACGAGGCGAAGAGGTCAGCCAAGCATTTCTCAAAGGTGGTGACCCAGGTGGCCGGGTACTATACGCTGAAGGCGCGGGTGGAACTTCTTCAGGACCAAGCCGAAGGAAGAGGCGAGAACTGGGTACTCGCCGCGGAGCAGGCGTCCCTGGAAGAGTACTTTCCATCCTGCAAACCCCCTCCAGGTCAGGAGTTCATTGAGACTGCTGAGCAAGTGGCCGAGGATGAGGACTCGGAGAAGACCAAGGAGGCTGGGACCCCGGGTACCGCCGCCGAGAACCCTGGTGCTGAAGATGGTGGTACGGCCACTGGTGGTGAGGAAGATGCCAAAGATGGGGATGCCGAGGACAAGACTGAAGGGAAGGCGAGCCCGAAAGATGATTGATCAGCCCTGCCCTTTCTTTTATGCACAATTTATGCTCTTCTGCTAGTTTCTAAGACTTCTGGTCGTTTAAGACTTTTTTAATACTTTTTTGGCTACCGAGCCAGTACCTCTCTAATATTTTCGGCCGTAGGCCGGAAAATATTAGACTTAATCGTTTTGACGCCCACTGTATGGCGCTTTTGGTTATCTGCTTTGTGATATGTTTTGTTATTACTTTGATTTGCGTTTGGTTGGCAATGTTTGATGGTTTTAGATGCGTTAGTAGGTCAGCATCCGGGGAAAGTGTTATGTGACTCCTCCCCAGCGCATAATTGTCACGAAATAGGTTTTCGGTTATTGCACTTAGTTTACTGCAAAGGTCCGTACATAGTTGTTTTATGGTTAGGCATCCTTTGGATCCATAAGTTTAGTCCTTAGGATGTAATGTTTTCAAGGCGTCCCGCGAATGTGGCCTTGGGTATCGGTGCTATAGCGTTCCCCTTCCCGTACTAATCCAATGTGACTACACTGATTGGACTTAGATGGGGGGTAACCAACTTATGGGTTACTTCATCACGTTGTATGCGTGACGACATCGTCATATTTAGACGGTACAACCATGCAAACGTACAGTGGTTGATTTGAGTAAAACGCTTTTGGTCGCGCATAAGTTATGATCGTGAGGATGTTTTGTGCGAGATGACTTTGAGTTGTGGGAGAGTTGTGTTCTCGCGAAACATATCAAATCACTAACAAAGACAAACTCTAGATCGTATATATAAAAAAAAAGAACAGTGCATCGACGTCGGGGGTGGTGACCCCAGAGTCTTTTATTGAAAAGGAAATAACTAGGTCCTAAAGAAGTCTCAAAAACTAATGCTAAGGAAGGGATTGAAACTTTATCGAGAACAGTTGAGTTTAGAAGTAATACTTCTTTAGGTGCGTTGCGTTCCAGCTTCGGGGGACTGCTTCTCCGTCTCTGGATTCCAACTGGTATGCTCCATTTCCTGCTACCTTGGTGATCTTATATGGCCCTTCCCAAGTTGGTCCCAATTTGCCGGCATTGGCCTCTGCGGTGTTCTGGAATACCTTGCGCAAGACCCAATCTCCCTCTTGGAAGCACTTAACACAAACGTTCTTGTTGTAGCTCCTTGCAACCTGCTGCTGGTATTTCGAGATACGTGCATGTGCTACCTCTCTGAGCTCTTGGACCGTGTCTAGGTCAGCCTTCAATTCTTTTTTGCTACCTGCGGACGTGGTGAGTCCGTATCGAGCGGTGGGCACCGTAACCTCGGCTGGTATGACGGCTTCGCAACCGTGCACCAGGGAGAAAGGTGTTTGGCCGGTTGCGCCCTTGGGTGTAGTGCGGTCCGCCCACAGGACGAAAGGTAGCTCCTCTGCCCAGTTTCCTTTGGCTTTTGCTAACCGCTTCTTCAAGTTGTTGATGATGACTTTATTGCTTGCTTCGGCCTGGCCATTAGCTTGAGGATATCTAGGTGTGGAGGTGACCAAGTCAATGTTCCAAGCCTTGCAAAAGTCGCGCATCCTTTTGCTTATGAACTGGGAGCCGTTATCGCAAGTGATCTCCGCGGGCACTCCGAATCTGCTCAAGATGTTTCTTTTAATGAAGGAGATGACCTGCTTGTCTTTGATTTCCCGGAAAGCCTCGGCCTCGATCCACTTGGAGAAATAGTCCGTCATTGCCAGGAAGAAAACCTTCTGCCCCGTGGAAGGGGGTAGTTTCCCTACGATGTCCATTCCCCATCTCATGAAGGGCCAGGGAGTAATCGACGGGTGGAGGACTTCTGGTGGCTGGTGAGGTACTGGGGCATGGCGCTGGCATGCGTCGTAAGACTGGGCGTATTTGTTAGCGTCATGACGGATGGTGGGCCAATACCACCCCTGCTTGAGGATTTTATTGGCCAAGCTCCGACCCCCAGTGTGGTTACCGCAGTCTCCGCTGTGGACTTCTCTCATGACCTCTTCAGCGTCTTCTTTCTCTATGCAACGTTGAAGGAAGCCCGCCGCTGATTTGTGGAATAGGATCCCATCAACGATAGCGAAACGCGTAGCTTTTGACCTCAGGGCCTTGGCTTCGTCTTTATCTTTAGGAGCTTTCCCTTTGACAAGCCAATCGAGGTATGGTTTTGTCCAGCTGGCTTCGGTATCTTTTCTCGCCTCGTCGGGGTCTTGATACTTCTTTGATACCCCAGTCTCCGGGGGAGAATTCTTGCTCTGCGCCGCTGATGCCTCGACGAGGGCTGATTGCAGAAGGTGGACTAATGGCACGCTGCTGAACTCTCGGGGGTCCAAGGTTGATCCTAGCCCAACTAGGGCGTCGGTTGGAGCGTTTAGCTCACGAGGGATCTGCTCGAATTCAATTTGGTCAAACTTCTCGGATAGTGTTTTGACTATCCCGAGGTAGCTGATCATCCTGTCGTCCTTAGCTTCAAAGACCCCTAAGATCTGGTTGATGATGAGCAGGGAATCGGCGCGTACCTTGATTCTCTTTATGGATAAGTCGGCAGCTAGCTCTAGGCCGAATATGAGTGCTTCGTATTCAGCTTCGTTATTAGTTGCTTCGAAATCGCATCTTACTGCCTGGGCTATTAGATCCCCCTTTGTCGACTTTAGAACAACCCCGAGTCCCGCTCCTCTTACGTTCGAGGCTCCGTCGGTGTGTAATAGCCATTCTTCTTCTACATCGTTGTTGGAGGTAGCTAAGACCTCTTCGGGTACTCCCTCTTCAGGGGTTGGGGTGAAGTCGGCAACGAAGTCAGCCAGAACTTGTGATTTGATTGCTCTTCTGGGCTCGTATCTGACGTCGTAACCGCTCAGCTGGATCGCCCACTTCTCCATCCTTCCCGAGAATTCAGGCTTTTGCATGATTTGTCGGAGTGGGTAATTCATCAGGACTACGACGGTGTGAGACTCGAAGTACGGCCGTAGTTTGTTCGAGCACATTACCACTGCTAACACCAACTTCTCCGTGGTAGAGTAGCGTGTTTCTGCTGGCACCAGGGTTCTGCTTACGAAGTAGACTGGTACTTGTTGGCCTTCTTCATCCTTAACGAGTACCCTGCTCAGGGCATTCTCTGATACTGCTATGTAGAGCTGCAAGACTTCTCCAGGGACCGGTTTGGCCAACAGCAAGGGGTTGGCGAAATACTTCTTTAGCTTTTCGAAGGCAGCTTCGTGTTTTTCGGTCCACTGGAAACTCTTGTTCTTCTTTAGGACTTCGTAGAATAGCCGGCACCTGTCCGAGGATTTGGAGATAAACCGGTTTAGTGCAGCTATTTTTCCGGCTAGCTTTTGTACATCTTTCACACTTCGGGGGGATCTCAGGGAGGCAATTGCTCGCACCTGGTCTGGGCTGGCCTCAATCCCCCGTTTGGTCACCACATGCCCTAGGAAAGTACCAGACTGTACCCCGAAGATGCATTTTTGCGGATTCAGCTTCATGTTGTATTTCTCCAGGATTTTGAAGGTCTCTTCAAGGTGGCCCCTATGTAGGGATTTCTCTGTGCTCTTTACCACCATATCGTCAATGTATGCCTCCATAGTTTTACCAATCTGGTCCTTGAACATCCGGTTGACTAGTCGCTGGTAGGTCGCGCCGGCGTTCCTAAGACCGAATGACATCACTCTGTAGCAGTAGGTGCCTTGTCCTGTGATGAAGGAGGTCTTCTCTTGGTCTTGGGGCTCCATTTGGATCTGGTGGTAGCCGCTGAAGGCGTCCTTGAAGGTGAGTAGCTCGTACCCAGCCGTGGCGTCCACCATAGTGTCAATGTGCGGTAGCGGGAATGAGTCCTTGGGACAGGCTTTGTTGAGATCGGTGAAATCCACACACACCCGCCATTTTCCGTTCTTCTTTGGTACCACCACCACGTTGGCTAGCCAATCTGGGTACTTCACCTCTTTGATCTTCCCTGTTCCTAACAACTTCTTCACTTCCTCTTCGATCGCTTGGACCCGATCTGGCGCGAACCTTCGCCTCTTTTGCTTAACAGGAGGATGTCCGGGGTTGACATTGAGCTTGTGAGTGATGACGGAGGGGTCGATCCCCGTCATATCCTCGTGGCTCCAAGCGAAGCAATCTTGGTGACTTTTCAGGAATTCCACTAATTCTTTTTTGATGTCTGGTTCTAACTTTTCTCCAATCTTCACCACCCTTCCTTCTTCGAGAGTCACATCCTCCGCTTTCTCTTCGGTCTCGATCTGCGCAGGTGGAGGGGTGACGCTCTGTAATTGCTATGCTTCCGGTCTTAGGGTGGTTGATTTGAGGGCTGCTTTATAGCATTCCCTAGCCAACCGTTGATCCCCGCGGATTTCCTCTACCCCCCAAGGGGTCGGGAATTTCACCGTCTGGTGGTAGGTGGACGCGACGGCTTTCATGTCGTGCAGCCATGGACGTCCTAGGATGACGTTGTAGCAAGAGGGGCAATCCACCACGAGGAAATTGACCTGCATGTTAATCCCTTTAGCGAAGGTGGTGAGAGCAATGTCTCCTACTGTGTCTTTAACTTCGCCGCTGAAACCCACCAATGGAACCGGATGCTTGTGGATGTCGTTCTCGGACAACCCTATCTCTTTCAAAGCATCGAGTGTCATGAGGTTGGTAGAGCTACCGGTGTCAATTAGGATTCTTTTCATCAGTACATTCCCCATATGTAGGGAGATCACTAGGCCATCGTGGTCGGGTTCGGCGGAGAAGTCCGCGTCGCTGTCGTCGAAGACAATAGCGGATCCGGATGAACCCCCACCGGTACGTCGCGGGCGATCGAAGCTGCTTTCGCGCGCGTGTCGCTTCGCCGCTGAGTACGTGAGGCCGCAGATGCTTGAACCCCCTGAGAGGACATTGACAACTCTGTCGGGTGTTGGGGGGTCCCTCCTTCTCCTTGGCCCGGGCTGCAGATTCTCTATTACTTCTTTGGGCACCTGAGCATCTGGTGCTAAATCTTTGATTCTCCCTTCCGAGATAAGGCGAGCCAATTCCTTCCTGAACATGATACAGTCTCGGGTCCAATGGCCGTGATACTCGTTGTAATCGCACCACTTGGTGGTGTCCCTGTCTGCTTTTGGGGCTTTGTCCCGCCGAGACCACCTCACGTACTCCCCGTGTTTCGCCATGTTCCGCAGAAGCTTATCCGTGGAGATGTTGAGTTTGAGTGATTCCAATGATGGTGGCGGCGGGTCGCGGTATTGATCGTCCGCTTGTCGCGCTCTGGCCGCGTTCACCTGCCCGTGGCTAGGGCGTGAATACGGGTGTGCTCGACGATCTTTTCGTTGATCGAGCGAGCCCTTACGGCCGTCGGTTGAGCCCCTCTTCTCGTACTTCTCAAACTCTGAGGTTCTTTTGCGCAAGGTCCTGTCTTCCTCCAACCTGACGTGAGCCAGGGCCATGGCTTGAACCTCCTCAAAGGTGTAGCAGGGATGCTTGGTGAGTTCTTTGTATAGGCCGCCATCGGGGATGATCCCTTGCATGAATGCTTCCACTGCGGTAGTAACGTCACAAGACTATATCGAGACTTTTTCGCGGTTGAACCGTTCTAGGAATTCTCTGGTAGTCTCGTGTTGCTTCTGACGGATCCGGTAGAGGTCGCTGGATTGCTTCTCGAATTTGCGACTATTGGCGAACTGGGTGCGGAAGGAGTCCGATAGTTCGGCGAAAGAACCGATGCTACCGCGTGGCAGCTTTATGAACCAAGTCAGCGCCGGACCTGTCAACGTTGTGCCGAACCCCTTGCACATCACTGCCTCTTTGGAGTGTGACGGGACCGCGCTCGTCATCATCTTTTGCTTATAGATCGAGACGTGCTCGTCAGGGTCGGAGGTACCGTTGTATGGAGTCATGTTCGGCACGGTGAACTTCTTTGGTATTTCCACTCTGGTGATGCGACGGGAGAAAGGGGACTCGTCGAAACCATCGGGGGCTTCTGGTTCTAGAGGTTGGAAACTTTTTCGACCGATTCAGAGTTGATCAGCGATGATCCCTATCTGCTCCGTTACCTTCCTTCGTATGGCCGCGTCGAGGTCTCTGGGCCTCCCCCTTTCGAAATCCTCTTCATCGGTCTCCCCCCTGTCCGGCCAAGTATCTCGAGGTGGTGTTCGGTGTCTCCTAACCTCTGACCGGGGATATCTTGGCGGGTCTTTGTCAAGGAGGACTTCTTCGCGGCGGTGTCGAGCGAAAGCTTCTGGGGCATCTTCTGGTAACACTGGTGTCTTGTCACGTGCGTCCAGAGTTTCGTCCCCTTTGGAGGTTCCTTCTCCCGCTCCAAAGTCGAGCCTTCTCACTATGCCGTCGGTGCGGCGATTGACATGGAGAGATCGGCGGCCCGTGGCGATAACCTCGTATTGTTGATTTAACTGACTGTTTTCTCGCGTGAGGCGTTCCACATGGGCGTCGTAGAAGCTTTTCTGGTCGCTCAGCTGCTTTTGGAGGAGTTGCATCCGTTCCCTGAGGTCAGTCATCTCCTCGTCTTGCGACCGGTTTTCAGGGAGAACGGGATCCTTGCCGTGGTCGGCAAGGGGAGTTTTTGGTGACTCGTTTCCATCGCCTGACATTGTCGCCGGGGAGCTTGAGTCAGTGTGTCTTTTGCGTGATTGTTCCGATCACGGCCCCACGGTGGGCGCCAAACTGTTTGAGCCAAAATTAACCCTAGGGAATTATGGCCTAAATCGGGCCTGACCGCAGTGAATCACAAAGAAGACGAATGACGTAAAAGCTCTTGAATTGTATTCAAAGTATGATTGAGTGCGTAAAAAACGTGTCCTTGTCCTAGGGCTTACAATCGGTTTATATAGCGCCCTTTAGGATCGATCTATCTTATGGGAAAAGATAAGAAAATACAAGATTCTAGCTAATTGTGATCTTAACGAAATATCTTGAAGAGATCTATCTTATATCTTTAACTCTATCTTGTTTAACCGACTTTGAGTCCCGTCGTCTCTCGCTGTGCTCTGAAGAAGAACTGAAGAAGTCTCAATCGGGTCTCGATGCTTTTGTGAGGAAATTCTGGGCCCAACAAGGTTCCAACTGCTCCGTCCCGTTTGACTCAATGCCCAGACTTGCAAGGCGTTCATCCTCAACTTCCTTGGAAAGTCGTTCCTGTTTAGCCCTTTTCTCTGCTTCTTGCTTCTCTGCTGCGATCTGCTTTTTGATGGACGGAAGCTCTTCGGAGTTCCTGATCTTGACGAGTCCCTTGCACTGATCCCAGTGCATCCCAAGCTCTTCCTCAACGGAGTCGTCATAGGCGTTCTGGTGTTGGAGGACTGTTTTGACGAGTCCTCGAAAGGGGAGGGCATGCTTCTTCCTTGCACACTTAGCCATGTGCTCCATTGCAATTCTGGCTAGGTTTATGGGACGGCGCTGGAGAAAGGCATCTAGCAGGATACAGTCAATGGTCTGTACGATGCTCTTCTTCTCCTATCGAGGGACTATGGGTCTGGATATGAAGTAGTGTGCAATCGCCCCAGTGTGAAAAAGGATGTGCGCCACTCTGTCGTTTCCAAAGGGCACCTTCCCCTAGAAGATTCGTACAAGCAAGGCGTCCACCTCTGCATCGGTCATATCAAATCCACTGGCCGGCAACATGCTACGGGCTTCAAGTCCTACCTTTTTGTTGCCAAGTGATGTCTCTCATTTTGGTAGTGTTTTAAGTGTGTTTTCCTTGGTAGTTTTTGTCCTTTTCCCTTCTTTTCTTGTGTGTTTTGTCCCTTTTTAGCATGGATTCCGATATACTATGAGATTCGGAGACTATGCGCGTTTTGTGCATTTTGTAGGCATTTTGGAGCAAGAATCATAGAGATTGGAGCATGGAATCATGGAGGAATTCAAGGATGAAAAAGGAGCCAAAATGGAGCTAATAATGCATGGAAAAAAGCCTCAAGTGAAGACGAAGAGAATGGCGAACGAATCGAGTCAATCGGAGCTAAAACGAGAGAGAATGGAGCGAAACAAGCTGAAAAGTGCCTTAGGACCGAGGTACCCAGCATGTCGGGCCCGAGGTACCATGGTGGCCCGAGGTGGTGGTCCGAGGTGTGCATGTCGGGCCCGAGGTCGCTGGAACGAATGCCTTTGGACCGAGGTTGAAGCAAGTCGGGCCCGAGGTTCCTCCGTGTCGATCCATGTCGGTCGTGGCTCCGGATTCCTTTATTTTTTTGGGATTTTCTTGTTAATTCCCAAAATCATATTTGCTTCCTTGGAGATCAAGGAGTTCTAGAAGCCTTGGAGAGCAAGGAGTTCTAGAAGCCTTGGAGGTCAAGGAGAAACCTTGGAGCCCAAGGAGTTTAGAGGGGTAATCTTGTCTTTGTAGTAGGGGGAATAATCTCTATTTAAGCCCTTATAATCTCTCATTTGGACATCAATCTAGAATCACATACAATTTGGGGAGAGAGTAGAGAGGGACGTTTGAGAGAGTAGAAGGAAGAAGGGGGTGGACTCTTCTCCAAGGGAGGGAAAGAACCCAAGATCTAGAGGAGGATTTGGGTGAATTCCTTTCCTTGGAGAGGAAAGAAACCCTTAGGCTTGGAGCGGGAGTAGAGATTGTAAGAATTCTTCCTTTGTTTAATTCAAGTTTGTTTTGTGTGTTGATTGTGGATTTGACTTGCATGAATCATGATTTGCTTATGGTCTTTGATGATTGCTAGTTTGAATTCCATGATTAGTGAGTAGATAGCTTGATCTTGGGCTATGGGGGAAACCCCTAGCTAGGATTGGGTATGAACCCCCAATTCCATAGCCTTGAGTGCTTGATCTATGAATCCTCTCTACATTGAGCTTCAATCCTTTAGTGAAAACAAGGGATCTAGGGCTTGTGATTGGTAAGAGTAAGCGGGAGTGATCTCGAGCCCATCACTTGACCTTGCATCGAAGGGAAGGTGAAAACCCCCTATGGTCGATGTGTAGAGTGGAGGGATCGAAGGAAAACAACCTCGATCTCATAAGGATCAACACTTATTGCTTGAATTGAGGTGGAATTACCCACATCTAGCTAGAGAAGGAACCCAAAGCCCAAGATCCCCTTAGCCTAGCCTGTTTCTCCCCTTTTGTGATTGATTGTTGCGTCGTGCCCGAGTCCCCTAGCCTCGAGCCCGACTTTGTGTGTACCTAGCTACCTCGGTCCCGAGATTGACAACCTCGGTCCCGAGTTGCTTCGCGTGTTTTCTCTCCCATTGTGTATTTGTTAGACAAATCGACCGTTCAAACGCGCATGAAATAATTCCCTGTGATCGACCTCGACCACCGTACTACAACGGGGTCGTGATACAAATATTTTTTGTTGATTGACCCGGGGCCCTATCCTTAGAATTGGTATAGCACATCGGGCCTGTCATTACCAAGACAAAGGTAGGCCCGGATGTTGCGTTCAGTGAAGGACGCCGCTTCGCCATCTATCTTGAAGACCATGGAGCCGTCCCTCTTGAACTTAAGAGTCTTGTAGAACTCCTGGATTTGGTTGGGGTTTATTTTGACTGACTCCGCCCCAAGTTTCGTCCAACCTTGGAAGCGAAGCAGTTTCAGGAATTCTTTGGCTTCTTTGAAGGAGTCCAACCATTCTTCTTGATAGAGGAGAGGGCCTAGAATGTGGACTTCTTCATCAACCTTCTTCTTCTTTTTCTTCCCCTTTGGGGACTTGTTTGAACCAAAATTTACCCAAGGTAGAACTTTGGCTTAAATCGGGCCTAGATCGAAATAAATCAAAGAGGAGGACGAAAATCGTGTTTGTATTGATGAGAAAAGCGTATGAATGTGTAAAAACATGGTACCCCGTTCTAGGGTTTACAAAGGATGTATGAAGGTATGACCCCCCTTCTAGGGTTTACAATGCATGCCTCTGGCGAGGGCTATGGTGTGTGATCTGATGTGATATGCTATTCTCCTCTCCCTATCCTCCCCAATTTCGTGGGTTACATGGGTATTTATAGACAAAAAGGTAGGAATTCTATCTTATACAAGGTATAATCTATCTTAAACTTCAAGTCTTCCGGAAAATCTATCTTATATCTTGGATATTCTTTATCATGTCTGGCAGTGAATATATCATATGTCAGATGATATCTTGGAAAGATTCTATCTTGTAACAACCATATCTCGGACAAAATCTATCTTGTTCGACCGACTTTCCTTTCGCCGCAAGTCTTGTCTTACTCTGAAGAGGTAGCAAAGAAGTACTAATCGGGTCTTGATACTTCTTTGACTATGTATTGATACTTCTTCGCCTAAAACCTGGGTCGAACAGTACCTTGTAGCTGTAAGGCATTGGGACTTCTCTGGTACTGGGTTGCTTCCTGCTTGGATTATTTCTGGGTCCAACAGGACTCAGGCTCATCATCTTTGTCATCATCCTCGTCGGACTCATCATCATCGTCCTCGGCACTTTCTCTGTTAACGTCCTCATTGCCTTGGACATTTTCAGCTTCTTCTTCGCCCTGACCGGCGTTCTGTTCATTAGCAGCTTCTTCTTGGTTCAGCTGCTCAGTTTGTTGCTCAGTAGCACGAGCGTCCTTTTCAACAGCATCAGCAGAAGCGTCTTGTACATTGAGGGCACAGGGAACATCCTCAAGAGCATCTAACTCGAGCTGTTCATCCAAACTCAACTCACCGTCCTTTTGTTGAGCGACCTGTTGCGAAATAGCGTCCTCAACTACTTGAGTAGATTTTTGCTCAACATCAACAACTTCAACTTCATTATCCGCCTCGTTGGAGTCCCCTATTAAGTCGATGAGGGGGGACGAAACAACAACAGGCATGCCTTTAGAGCTTTCGGAGGCACTGGAGGAGGTGGAGGAGCTAGAGTGAAAATATCAGCTACTTGGTCCTCAGTTGTTGGATCGTAAGTCAAATAGAGGGGCATCCTTAACAAGGAAAAGGGTGTCCTTAGGTGCAGCGGAAATGTAGACAGACTTAATAAGTAAAGAATGCGGCTATTTATAGAGGAACCTCTCAAGACCAAAGCAGTCCTTGAGAGTAAACCTCTACCTCCTTGGAGGATTTCCAAATAGCTTTTTTCCTTTCTTATTAAGAGTCCTTATAGTTACAAGGCGAGTGATTACACTTCTCTAGCGCTTAAGTATGCGTCCCTAAGTCCAATAGTAATACTCATTTGAGCCTCTAACTACAGCCTAACTTAATCTCTAAAGGACATTATTCACACGTCCTTATAGTTCGTCGTAAGGACTTGTTCTCTCTTTTTGGTTTTTCTTTCACAAACTGTTTTGTGGTTTTGGGTACGCTTCTCACTCGATCTAACACCTAGTTCTTGCATGTTCTTGAGCTGTTCTTGGTGTTCTTGAGTCACTGACAATATCCTCTGAATATTATCTTAAGCGTCGAATCACAATAAATGCCTAGGGAGGGTATTTATAGTGACTTCGGGAAGGGCGTCATTCTCTGACGATCATGCCCTTCTGGGATGTTGTCACAGGATCGGCTTCCATGTGTCCTTGACAGTGATGAGGGAAGCTTCCTGGCAACTTCTGCTGAACTTGGCTACAGTATCGGCCTCCACGTGGTGATGAACTTGTGTACAAGATCTGCTTCCACGTGGACTTCATGATCAATGCTTGTTGGGTGATGTCACCTTGTCGGCCAACCTTGAAAGGACTCGTGTGTAGTGATTAAGGACTGCGTCCTTGTAGAATCTTTCCAAGTCGTTTATTCTAAAAGGTAGCGTCCCTACTCCTTAGGGACGGCTACATAACTTGTTGTCCTTTTAATGACCTGCGTTCCCGAAACACTTGGACAACTTATTAGATCAAAGTGAGTTTGTCATATCAAAACCAAGGGGCATCAGGAACAATGTTAAGTACAATAGGCGTCCTTAACATTGTCCCAACATCAGTCCTTATATGCTCCATGCTAATAAGTCCTAACTCTACATTATCACGCAAGAAATGATGTCTTATATGAATATGCTTTGTCCGTGAATGATGAACAGGATTCTTAGCAATATCAATGGCACTCGTATTATCACAAAGTATGTGAACGGTGTCAAGGTCATACCATAGTCCTCGAGTTGATACTTGATCCAAAGGATTTGTGAAAAGCATGAAGCAACAACAACGTACTCAGCTTTCGCAGCTGAAAGCGCCACAGAGTTTTGTTTCTTGGATCCCCACGAGACAAGGCATGAACCAAGGAATTGTGCCATTCCCGAAGTTCTTTTTCTATCAATGACGTGACCAGCATAGTCATCGTCCGAGTACCCAACAAGCTTTAGGGACGACTTCCTTGGATACCAAAGGCAAAGATCGTCGCGTCCCTTGAGATATCTAAAGATCCTCTTGACTTCTTACATGTGGGACTCCATTGGATTCGCTTGAAACCGGGAACACAAGCAGACAGCAAACATGATGTCTGGACGGCTTGCGTACAAGTAGAGAAGCGACCCAATCATCCCTCGAAAGAGCTTTTGATCAACACTCTTCCCTTGCTCATCTGCGTAAAGACGCAAGTTGGGAGAGCAAGGAGTAGCCACAGGCTTGGACGTATTTATGCCGTACTTCTCGAGCATCTAGCAAACGTACTTCTGTTGGTGAATACGCGTCCCTTCCTTGAGTTGGTTGATTTGAAGCCCCAGGAAGAAGTTGAGTTCGCCTATGAGCGACATCTCAAACTCGCTACTCATCTAAGACTTGAAGTCCTCTACAAGTTTCATGTTAGTACTTCCTAATACTAAGTCATCGACATAGACTTGGGCAATTAAAAGATCTTTGTGGACTTTCTTTATGAACAAAGTTTTATCAGTTGAACCTCTAGTGTAACCATTTGACAAGAGAAAGGACGCAAACCTATCGTACCATGCACATGGAGCTTGCTTGTGTCCATAAATAGCCTTGTCAAGATAGTACACATGATTTGGATGCTTCTCATTCTCAAAGCCTGGAGGTTGAGCAATGTACACTTCCTCTTTCAGCTTGCCATTGAGGAAGGCTGTCTTAACATCCATTTGAAACAACTTGAACCCTATGTGAGCGGCAAAGGCAATAAGGAGACGGACGGCCTCAATTCTAGCAACCGGAGCGAAAGTCTCATCATAGTCAATCCCTTTCTCTTGCTTGAATCCTTAATTCACAAGTCTTGCCTTATTCCTTGACACCCGTCCACATTCATAAAGCTTGTTTCTGAAAACCTAGTGCGTCCCAATGATTTTTTGTCTTTAGGTCTAGGGACGACGGTCCAAACTTTGTTCCTCTCAAACTGATTGAGTTCTTCTTGAATAGCTTGGATCCAGCCAGCGTCCTGAAGTGCTTCTTTTATGTTCTTAGGTTCAACCAAAGACACAAAAGCGTTGAAGGCACAAAACGCAAGATTTGCACTTCGAGACTTGCTTGCAGCTGACCTGGTTTGGAATCCTTTTGAACTATCTGAGATAATTTGTTACCTTGGATGATAGGTTGAAATACGGGACTCCCTTTGAAAGAGTTGGGTGAACCGAGGATCAATACTATCATCAGAGTCCACATCTTCATCTCGACCTTCATACTCGGTGTGTTCCCCCTCATAAAGAGCGTCCACACCTTGTTCAAACTCTCCTTGTTGACTTGATTCAGCAATATCTTGTTGAACAGGAGATTTAGTTCCAGAAGGAGCGTCTTGATCATTACTAGGAACGCCCACTGAGACTTCTTCAGGGTTTCCATTGTCGTCCCTAGGAACATAGTACTTTTCTGAGGACCAACTTTCCTCTTCGTCATCAGAGTCGTCATGTTGATGAGATGGAGAGCGTTCCTTCTTACTTGGTTCTCCTTGAAGGTTGAGTTTTCTTTGAATACCACATGAATACTCTCCTCAAGCTTAAGAGTCCTTTTGTTGAAAACTCTATAGGCTTTGCTTGTGAGGGAGTACCCAAGAATTCCTTCATCGCTTCTAGCATCAAACTTCCCAAGATTTTCTTTGTTTTTGTTGTGGACGAAACACTTGCATCCAAAAGTTCTGAGATGTGCAATGCTTGGTTTCTTCCCGTTTGGTGTGGACTTTGAAGACTTTCTCTCAAGCTCTCCCGAAGCATTCAAGTTTAAGAACGAAGATCAAGTGAGCTTGAAGGAAGAGAAAGAAAGTCCAACCACATTAAATCCAAAATCAAATCACAACATAGTTAGAAAGTAGTTTGTCTCTCACAACGGACCGTGAGAGACGTGAGTGATAGCTTCCTTATAAGCTAAGAGAATTAGGTTAATTGTTAGGTGGAGAAGAGTGTTACTAGTGAGACTAAGGACGGAGGCTTAGCTCAGTGAAGTGTAACGACTCGCCTAAGTTGTAAGGAATCTCTCTGAATAAGATAAGGACGGCTATTGAAAATCCTCGAACGGAGGTAGAGGTTTACGCATAAGACTAGTTGGTCTTAGTGGGGTTCCTCTATAAATACTTGTGTCCATTATCTTTCTATGTTTCTTGTTAAGTCTATATTCCGCTACACCTAAGGACGCCCTTAACCCAATTAAGGATGCCCATTCTAACAGACTTGCGATCCAACAATTGGTATCAGAGCAGGCGCTCTAGATTAAGTTTGAGTTGCAGGAAACATGGAGATGGAACCTATAGGTATCTCAAGTGCGAAGCCACCCCGCCTCACGGACGGGAACTTCAACCGGTGGAAAATAAGGTTCGAGTGCTTCATGCGAAGTCAAAACTACCAATCTGGCTGACGATAAAGAACAGTGACCTCAAAGTCTCAGATGCTATGAAGGACAAAGAAGGAGAATGGGGTCCCGATGAGTTCAAACTCATGGAGGCGAACGCCAAAGCTATCTATTTCCTACAGACGTCCCTCTGCGAAAGGGACGCCACCCGTGTGAGCAATCTTCCAACTGCCAAGCTCCAATGGGAAGCTTTGGAGAAGTACCATGTCGGGACGCCCGAGATGAAAGAGGACGTCCAGCTTGAAGCTAAAAGGGACTTCTACAAGTTCAAGATGTTCACAAATGAGACCATCACCGACTACTCCTTCTGTTTTGAGGCCTTACTAACCAAGTTGAAAAACTTGGGTGTCAAAGAAACGGAGATCACTCAAAGGATGAAGGTTGAAGTCTTGATTGATGGGCTCACGGGACCATGGAACTTTGATAGAATGACGTTTAAGGAAAACCAAGCCAACAAAGGACTATCCATGGAGGAGATCTATGGAAAGCTCAAAGGATATGAAGCAAGGAGAAATCAGGATTTGCTGGAAATGGGAAAGAGTTCCCAAAATGAACTGGCTCTGACTCTCGCAACAAGAACGCCAGAGTATGAGAAATACCACCAAAGGCAAAAGGAATTGGACTTGATTCTAGAAGGCATAATTCAAAAGCATCAAGAGAACCTCCGTCAACAAGCCACAACGGAACGTCAAGGAAAGTCCGAAGAACAACTTGCTGAAGAGGACGAGCTAGCTCTCTTGCACAAGACCCTTCGTGCGTGGGTCAAAAGAGGCAAAGTCCCAAGGATGAAGATGCCCTACAAGAAGGAGACCCCCAAGCCAACGGATGCTGAGTTGAAGGACTTGACCTGTTTCAAATGCAACAAGAAAGGTCACTATGTCAAAAACTGTAACTCAGGACTCTCTTTAAAAGACGCGAAAAAGAAAGCCTTGTTTGGAGCCTATGAGGCCGCATGGGACGAGCTCGACTCAAGCGATGAAGAACCGGCTGATCAAGTAGCGTACATGGCTATGGAGGACGCTTCAGAGGACGCCTCTGAAGCTGAGCAAGAGGTAACTCACGAATCCATGATTAGCTCTCTTGACAAGTGCTCTAAGCCCAAGCTCATCAAATTAATCACTCAAATCATGCAAGAAAGCTATGCCATGAAGCAAAAATTTGATGAACTTGAATCTGAGAACATTGTTGTGGAATGTGAAAATTGCAACACCATGTCTTTTCAACTAGAGTCCTCTCAAGAAGAAGTCAAGTCTCTAAAGAGTCAGATTGTGTGTTTAAAACTTGAGAACGCAAGCCTTAGGGACGAAGTGAAGATCCTAGGAAAGAGTCCTATGACTGAAACTGTAAATCTCATAGTCTTTGTTTCCGCTAGGAAAGGACTAGGGTATGAATCAGGCTCAAAGGACTCCCTTCCCAGTGACTTCGAAGCTAGAAAAACGACTGAGCTAGAACTTGAGAGAGAAAAGACAAAAAACCTAGAAGAACGCATAAGAGTCCTTGAGAGTGGAGAAATTGGTAGAAAGGACTACTATACAAATTCTGTTAACCATAAGATTTACAAGAAAATTGCTAAGGGAAATGGCTCTAAGGTGGTTGATCCTATAAAAGAGAATAGAATTCAATGTCCTAACAAGAAATACTACCTTGGAGATTACTATAAGACGTGCTGGCATTGTGGCAAAGGTGGTCACTACCAGTATGAATGCTTTAAGCTAAGACAAGATCTTGAGAATGGCAAAAAGACTAGAAGTGGTAATAAGAACGCTAAGCCAAAGTCTGCTGTTAGAAAGCATGCTAGTGTGCCAAATGCTATAACTCGATCTCCTAGAACGCATGATATAAGAACAAATGATGTGAATGTTTGTGATTATTTGCCCATGAAAGAGTTATACCCATGTAACGAACCAGGTAAGAGTCACCTTGCCTGGGCCGCAAAGAACTAACTCTTCTTTTCAGGTGGAAGTGAGAGGAAGCCCGTGGATCATTGATAGTGGCGCCTCAAATCATATGACTGGTAGCCAGATCCATCTCACTTCTATCCAATCTAATGCCACGGGAGGAACTGTCTTGATGGGTTCCGGATTGGAGGGTCAAAAGAAAAATTTATAGCCGAACCCTGTAGTAGTACAAGGGTAGGGTGTCTAAGACACGGGAGTTCGTGCGTTGAGTGTACCAAAAAGACTAAAAGGGGAAAAGAAAGGCAAAAACAAGGAAAATCAAAGGGAACTTCTCGGGACCGACTTTGGTCACCTCGGTCCGAGAAGGATCGATGAGAGTTTGCACGGGACCGACACTGTTTGAAGTCGGGCCCGACGTCTGGGTAACTCGGTCTTGTCAAAATAGTAGATCGGTCTTGGGTTTTTGGGTTCCTTCCCTAACTAGACTTGGGTAATTCCACCCCAATTCAGCCAATAAGTGTTGATCCTTATGAGATCGAGGTTAAGTGATGGGCTCGAGATCGCTTTCGCTTACTCTTACCAACCACAAGATCTTGATCCCTTGTTCTCACAAGAGAATTAAAGCTCAATGTAGAGAGGATGCATAGATCAAGCACTCAAGGCTATGGAATTGGGGGTTCACACCCAATCCTAGCTAGGGGTTTCCTCCATAGCCAAAGACTATGGAATCTACTCCATGTAGCAAGAGTAAAAAGCAATCAATAGACAAAGCAAGCAAATCTCAATCATCCAACTCAAATCCAACTCAAATTGCATTCAAATCAAAGGAATTCACAAGATCCAAATCTCAAATCCACTAAACACAAACAAAACAAGTTCAAACTCACAAATTCCTCCTAGAACTCCTACTCTCCAACGATTTCCTCTCTTCTTCTCCTCTTCCTTCCTCCTCCTTGCTCTCTAAGTCTTCCTTGAGCCTTTGAGAGTGATTAGATGTGTGGATTAGCCTTCTTTTCTGCTCTCTAATTGTCTTCTCCCTTTTAATTAGGGACCAAGGATTTCCAAAAATAGAAGAAGGGCAAAAGTGGTAGATCACAATTATGTGCCTTGGAGCCCAATCTTCACTTTGCCGACATGGACCGACACGGACACACCTCGGGCCGGATGTTGCCAACCTCGGTCCGAGCCTCCATGGTTCCAACTCGGGCCCGACTTGCTGGGCACGTCGTTCCGGACCTCGATCCTCTTCTCTTCTTGGTTTTCCTTGAGTTCTTCTTCGTTCCTTGCTTGGCTCTTCCGCTCCTTTGCTCTCAAGCTTTGCTCCTTCTTAGAAAGTCCTTCCAAACTTCCTCAAAACATGCCAATTTACCTACAAAACACAACAAATTCGCATAGTCTCCGAATCTCATGGAAAATCGGAATCTAAGCTAAAAAGGGACAAAACTAACAAAGAAAGGAACAAAAGACACATATCTACAAGGGAAATTAACTACTAAAACACCACCAAAATGAGAGACATCCGAATACCCCATACTTAAACTTTCTTGTCCTCAAGCAATAACAACGTAAACAAGACCGAAGCATAATGTTCAAGTAAAGCCTCATATGAAAAATCAATCAAGCACAAGTGATAGACATGCTAGCAAGATTACGTCATCACACATGATCAAGTGTTCAAGGAATAAAGTCAATGCAACCAAGCCTCACTTTACGTATGTGGAAATGTGTATCACTCATCATGTGTTTAGGTTTAGCAATGAACACTCATACTCAACAATCATGTCAGTAAAGACTTTACTATTGAAGCTAATATCACCAATTCCTCCACCTAGAGATGCCTATTACAATGCACACAAAGAATATGAACTTGGCTCAATGGAGGTCCTCAAAGTGGTTCCATTCGGCCGGGTTGTAACGGGGCTTTTGGTATTTCTCAAGGTGGGAATCACTTTGGTCTTGTGGTGCTTATAATGGGTATTGAACTTTCTAGTCCCTCACCTAATTCACCAAATCATTCCACTTTCAATCTTTCACTCATCCAAAAGACTTTGATTTTTCTCTTCTTCAACCCATACTTCCACTAAACATTCCACTTCATCTTTGCACTACACTTTTTGTTGTTGGATTTTTACACTTTTTCCACTTTGGATCGACTTGAACTCTAACTCGGGCCCGATGTGCACTTGAACTCGGTCGGAACCCATTCTTACACTTAAGCACTTTGCTTTCAATCCACTACTTTTTTTCCAACTTTTCTTTCTTTCTTCTCAACAAAGATGCACTACCCACTTGGTTTATAACTCCATTTCTTGCCCTTTGCCAAAGAGAATCTCAACTCTCCATATACATTCCCAAATCTCTCACTAAAGTTAAATCCCTTTAGGGTCAAGTCATATAGGCTAGAAATCATATTTTTAAGGAGTTTCAAACAAAGGAATCATATTTTTGAGGAGTTTCAAACAAAGGTCAATCCCATCTAGGTAGGATATGGAACATTTTGTGACTAAATGAAACAAAGTTCAAATCAATGTGACAATTGATGTCTCTCATTTTGGTGATGTTTTAGTGGTTAATTTCCCTTGTAAATATGTGTCTTTTGTTCCTTTCTTTGTTAGTTTTTGTCTCTTTTTAGCTTAGCTCCCGATTTTCTATGAGATTCGGAGACTATGCGAGTTTGTTGTGTTTTGTAGGTAAAATGGCGCATTTGAGGGCGTTTTGGAGGAGTTTCTAAGGAGGAGCAAATCTAGGAAGCCAAGGAGCGGAAGAGCCATGCAAAGAACGAAGAGGAACTCAAGGAAAACCAAGGAAAGAAGAGGATCGAGGCCCCGGAACGACATGCCCAGCAAGTCGGGCCCGAGTTGGCGCTTTAGAGGCTCGGACCGACGTTGGCAACGTCGGGCCCGAGGTCCGCCCGTGTCGATCCAAGTCGGCTTAAGTGAGGATTGGGCTCCAAGGCACATTATTGTGATCTTCCACTTTTGCCCTTCTTCTAATTTTGGAATTCCTTGGTCCCCAATCAAAGGAGAGGATAATTAGAGAGAGCTTAGAGGAGCTTAGGGGGGATCCACATCTAATCACTCTCAAAGGCTCAAGGGAAGACTTGGAGAGCAAGGAGGAGAAAGGAGGAGGAGAAGAGGAGAGACGTCGGTGGAGTTCTAGGAGAGATTAGTGAGTTTGAACTTGTTTTGCTTTTGTTTAGTGGATTTGAGACTTGGAAATTGTGAACCCTTTTGATTTGAATGCAATTTGGCTTTGAATTGAGTTGGATGATTGAGATTTGCTTGTTTTGCTATTTGATTGCTTTTTACTCTTACTTGATGGAGTAGATTCCATAGTCTTGGGCTATGGGGGAATCCCCTAGCTAGGATTGGGTGTGAACCCCCAATTCCATAGCCTTGAGTGCTTGATCTATGAATCCTAGCTACATTGAACTTCAATTCTCTTGTGAGAACAAGGGATCTAGGGCTTGTGGTTGGTAAGAGTAAGCGAAAGCGATCTCGAGCCCATCACTAGACTTAGCATCGAAGGAGAGTGAAAACTCCCTAAGGTTGAAGTGTAGAGTGGAGGGATCGAAGGCAAACAACCTCGATCTCATAAGGATTAACACTTATTGGCTGAATTGGGGTGGAATCACCCAAGTCTAGTTAGGGAAGGAACCCAAAAACCCAAGACCGATCTACCATATTTGACAGGACCGAGTTCCCCAGTACATCGGGCCCGACTTCCCCAGTGTCGGTCCCGGCCAAACTCGCATCGATCCAATCTCGGACCGAAGTGACCGAAGTCGGTCCGGGTTGTTCCCTTTGATTTTCCTTGTTTTTGCCTTTCTTTTATTTTTTTAGTCTTCTTGGTACACTCAACGCACGAACTCCCGTGTGTTCGACACCCTACCCTTATACTACAATTGGGGTTCGGTTTATAAATTTAAATTTTGAGACCCTCCGATCCGGAACCCGTCAACAATGCATAGAACAAATCTCATATTGGTCTTGGAAAATAGATAAATACCTCAATAGCAAGTTTTACTAAGCATGCATGAGCTAATCACACAAGAAAATGAGAGATATGCAATCATGAACAAGCATCCCTAAAATGGCCAAAAAACATCTCACGAGGTTCACTCTAGCTTAGTTGCATCAACACTCATCCAAGAACTCATGTGCTCAATAAAAACATGCAAGATATCATATCACATCAAAAACAACATCCATTTAGAGGCTAAACTATCCAAAAATATGCAAAGGAATTTACATGCTCACATCATCATTAGCCTTCTTATGGAGATCTAAGATGGGAATTCTTAGTCTAAAAACAATATCTTTTTGTCATTTTTACACGAAATTTTTCAAATTTTTATGGATTTTTGCAAAAAATTCTCAAACACAAACTCATCCATTCAAACCATCAAATTCAATCATCATTCATGGAACACAACATGCCACTATCCAAAAGAAAACATCCCTTAACAAAACAAGAACAAACACAAGAAACCTACACATGAAACTATGAGCAACTAACCCCACCCCATACTTAGAATTTTGATGTCCTCATCAAAACAAAGAAATCAAAACTCAAAAATAAAAGAGACAAGAGTTAAGAAAGCTCACAATTTCTTATTCTTGATTGGCATGTCTAGGCTTAGTTTGGAGGGTGCTCTCGCCGGCGTCCCCTTTGGAGCCGTGCTTGCCTCTCTCGCTCGTACACATGAGCATGGAAAGGATCTTGACTTGGCGGTTGAATTTGAGGTGTGGGGCGCGTCCATGGGTCCTCGCGGGAAGGGTAGTTCCCGACCATCCATTCATTGAAGCTCTCTTGAACACTCCATCTTTGGTCCTCTACCGCCCTCAAATCATCCACATCACGCCTAGTGTAAGCAAGGTTTCGGTTCACTTCTTCAAATTGAGCTTGGAAATCTTCATGTTGGTGGGAGAGTTGTTGTTGTTAGAAATTCAAGTGTTGTTGTTGAAGGTTGAGTTGGTGGGCCTCTTGTAGTATACTTGATTGTTGGAGTTGAAGGTGAACCAATTGGTTGGCTAGAAAGTTCATGTCCACCGATTGTTGAGGTTCGGGGAAGACCATTCCGGGCCCATACCATTGGGCATAACCTTCTTACCCTCCAAAATGTGGTTGCTCTTGCCTTGCTCCACTTCCCTCTCCTCTCTCAAAGTGACTAGGGACCGACTCGGGCAAGTAAGTATCGGACCGACGTTGGTGCGTGTCGGGCCCAAGGTGCCCTGCATCTCGGTCCAAGAGTGTTGGAGCTTAGTCGGTGAAAAAGTTGCGGTATCCGTTATCTTCTTCTTCGGGAGGCGAGTCAACATCCATGGCCTCCCTTCTTGCAAACTCAAATTGGTTGGGCTCTTCATCTTCGGACTCCGGAGAAGCTTGGGGAGTAGTGAAACGAATATGTTGGGCACGTCGTCTACACTCAATCGTCCCCTCCGGTTCTCCATAAGGATTCTCAATATGTTGGGCACGTCGTCTACACTCAATTCTCTTTGGAACCAATTATAGTAGCTCGAGAGATCAAAGAGACGTGGCCCCAAAGGAATGTTCATCTTGTCAAAGTTGGAATGAGGTGCTAGATAAGTGGTGGCACCGGTGACGGCTTTCTCTTTGATGATGTTGTCTTTCTTGAAGTACTTGAGATCCATGAACTCTACCCCATTTGGTGCCAGCGTGTACTTGGATAGATCCACCTCAAGACGATGAGCCAAGCGGGCTATTGATGTTTCTCATTTTAGTGGTGTTTTAGTAGTTAATTTCCCTTGTAAATATGTGTTTTTCATTCCTTTTTTTGTTAGTTTCGTTCCTTTTTAGCTTAGTTCCCGGTTTTCCACAAGATTCGGAAACTATGCGAGTTTGATGTGTTTTGTTAGTAAAATGGCTCATTTGAGGACATTTTGGAGGAGCATCTAAGGAGGAGCTAAGCAAGGGAGCTAAGGAACGGAAGAGCCATGCAAAGATCAAAGAGGAACCAAAGGAAGACCAAGAAGAGACAAGGATCGAGGCCCAGGATCGAGTACCACCACATCGGGCCCGAGTTCGAGCAACCAGAGGCTTGGACCGACGTTCCCAATGTCGGGCCCGAGGTCGCCAGCGTGTCGATCCAAGTCGGCAATTGAGAAGATTGGGCTCCAAGGCATAAATATGGTGATCTTCCAATTTTGCCCTTCTTCTAATTTGGAATTCCTTGGTCCCCAATCAAGAGAAGAGGATAATTAGAGGGAGATTGGAGATCATCCAAGAAGGATCCCACACCTAATCACTCTCAAAGGCTCAAGGAAGAAATCGGTGGAGCTTGAGAGGAGTTTAGTGAGTTTGTACTTGTTTTGCTTTGGATTTAGTAGAATTAAGACTTGGATCTTGTGAACCCTTTGAGATTTGAATGCAATTTGAGTTTGATTTGAGATTGATGATTGAGATTTGCTTGCTTTTTCATTTGATTGCTTTTTACTCTTACTTTATGGAGTAGATTCCATAGTCTTGGGCTATGGGGGAAACCCCTAGCTAGGATTGGGTAGGAAACCCCAATTCCATAGCCTTGAGTGCTTGATCTATGAATCCTCTCTACATTGAGCTTCAATTCTCTTGTGAAAACAAGGGACCTAGGGCTTGTGATTGGTAAGAGTAAGCGAAAGTGATCTCTAGCCCATCACTAGACCTAGCATCGAAGGAGAGTGAAA
The DNA here is from genome assembly GCA_963924305.1 of Polygonum maritimum. Classification (NCBI taxonomy): domain Eukaryota; kingdom Viridiplantae; phylum Streptophyta; class Magnoliopsida; order Caryophyllales; family Polygonaceae; genus Polygonum; species Polygonum maritimum. The sequence continues at coordinate 19,004,818 of OZ002734.1, read as the reverse complement.
ACTCCCTTGGGTCGAAGTGTAGAGTGGAGGGATTGAAGGCTAGCAACCTCGATCTAACAAGGATCAACACTTATTGGCTGAATTGGGGTGGAATTACCCAAGTCTAGTTAGGGAAGGAACCCAAAAACCCAAGACCGATCTACTATTTTTGCCAAATCGAAGTACCCAGCACATCGGGCCCGACGTTGTGTGTGTCGGTCCCGGCCAAAATCAACCTCGATCCACCCTTAGACCGAAGTGACCTGTGTCGGTCCGAGGTGATTTCCCTTGATTTTCCTTGTTTTGCCTTTCTTTTATCTCTTTTTAGTCTTTCGGGTACTCTCAATGCACGAACTCCCGTGTGTTCGACACCCTACCTCTTTACTACAATTGAGGTTCGGTTTATAAATTTAGATTTTGAGACCCTCCGATCCCGGACCGATCAGAATTTTGGCGCCGTTGCCGGGGAGTTCTACTTGTTTGAGGTACCCATCTTTTGTTGAGTCTTTGATTTGGTAGTGATTTGGGTGAGGGACTAGCCCAAACCCCTTGTTTGTTTTGATTCGGTTTTGTTTGTGTCTTTGGTAATAGGTGTATGCGAGCTCGTTCCGTCCGAGAACACTTGAGCTCGACTTTGTGTGTGACCCGGAGAGTATTCTAAAGCATGCCCGGAAGAAGAAGAGAATGGCGGACCAAGCCCGTGGTGAGGAGGTTGAAAGGATGAGAGCCGACATGGCTTGAATGCAACTTGAAATGGCGAACCGAGATGCCGAGGCCCGGAGAGAGCGTGAGCAAAGGATGACTTTGGAGGCTCAAATCAACACCCAACCCCGGAATGCTAGACAATACATGCATCCGGAGTTGAAGGTGCCGGAACCGGCCATCGGCTTGCCGGAGGTGTCAAAGAATTTTGAGATCAAAACTCAATTTATCTCACTCATCAAGAGAGAGCAATTCCAAGGGAGACCGAATGAGTGCCCGATTGAGCATGTGAAGCAATTCAAGGACCTATGTGAGACCATCTCGACGGATGATGAGACGCTTGAGTACGTGTTACTCAAGGCCTTCAAGTCGTCGTTGGGAGGCAAGGCATTGCATTGGTTGGAGAGCCAAGCACCTCGTTCCATCACATCATGGAGGGCTCTCAATGAAGCATTCTTGATGAAGTTCTTCCCGCCCACCAAGACGACGGAGCTAAGAAGGAAGATAGCAAGCTTCCAACAAGGAGCCCACGAGCCACTCTTCGAGGCTTGGGATCGGTTCAAAGAGATGTTAAGGGAATGTCCAACGCATGGGCAACAACCTTATGTCCTTCAAGACATATTCTTCCAAGGAATCAACCCCGCCACCAAGGATAAATTGAACCTTCATACCGATTGTGGGTTCATTGACTTGCCTCCGGAGCAAGCGTGGGAGTTGCTAGACAAGCTCTCCGATTATGAAGCCATGTATGGAGTCAATCAAGTGAACAAGGAAGTGAGAATCCATGGAGACGGTCCGAAGAGGCTCTACGATCCAAAGAGTGAGGAAGTGGATAAAGATGTGAAGATCCAATTCTTGGAGGATGAGTTGAACAAGATGAGGAGGAAAATGGGTCATCTCCAACAAAACACAAGAGCTTGTGAAGAGTGTGGTTCTTTGAAGCATGGAGCCCAAGAGTGCCCAAATGAGCGCCAAGTTCGGTTGGCCGAGAAAATTGAGGAGGCCCACTATGTCTAAAGAAATTTCGGAGGGAGAGCCAATTTCAACAATGGAGGAAGGTGGAACCAAGGCCAAGCTAGTGGCTACAACAACAACTTCAACCAAAACGAGCCAAGAGCCCAACCACCACCATACCAACCTCCGGGTTTCTACGAGCAAACGCCACAATGGGCACAAGAGATGAGAGGCGAGTTCAAGGACTTGAAGAATCAATTCATCAATGTGGAGAGAAGAGTTGATGAAATGGGTGCCCAATTCAAAGAGTTTGGTGTTTGGAGAAGGCAAGTGGACAACCAATTTGTTCACATGGCGAATCAACTTCCAAGAGAGGAAGGGAGACTCCCGGGCCGACCCGAGGAGAATCCCCGTGCTCAACAACAACAAAACGAAGTTCGAGCGATAGGGTTAAGGAGTGGACGGAGTTTGCCCGAGCCACAAGTTCCAAGAACAAGAGAAGAAGGTCGGACCGAGGTTTCCAGCACCTCGGGCCCGACGTGCCCAGACATCGATCCAGTAGAAGGAGGAGGTCCCCTGGGTTGGACCGAGGTTGAGCGCAACTCGGGCCCGACATGCCCTGAAGTCGGCCCAATGTCCCCAGAAGTTCCCTGCCCCAGGACCGAGGTTCCTGAAGTCGGTCCCGATGTCCTTCCGACGTCGGTCCAAGCTGAAATTGTTGAGAGAGGTCAAGATCGATCCAAGGAGGTGGATCCAAGTAAGAGGCAAGGTGGCACTACTCTTCCATATCCTTTGAAGAAGCCCAAGGAGATCGTTGAGGGCAAGTTCAAGCGGTTCTTGAAGCTTTTTCAATGCTTGAACATCACCATCCCATTTACCGATGCTCTAAGTGAGATGCCATCCTATGCAAAGTTCTTGAAGGAAATCTTGAGCAAGAAGAGGTCAATTGTTGAGATGCAAGATGAGGTGAAGATTTTGGAGCTACCTCAAAAGCTAGGTGATCCCGGAAGATTTGCCATCACCGTGGGGATTGGATCCCAAAACTTCAAGGCTCTTTGTGATTTAGGAGCAAGCATATCGGTTATGCCCATGAGCATATGGAGAAGGGCTAACCTCGGAGATATGGAACTGGTTGATATGAGTCTTACTATGGCCGATGGTTCATCAACAAAGGCCACCGGATGCTTTGGCGATTTTGAAGTTAGAGGAGAGCGCCAAGCGCAAAAGAGAGGAGTTGGAACCCGCAAGAGAGGAGGAAGCACCATTGAGAGACCATGACATGGTCAATGTTCAAGTCCATGAAGAGACAAGAGATGGAGATAGCCACCAAGCCATGAAGAGTATCCTACTCTATATCCTTTTGATGTGGGAGATTCTTACATGTGTTTGAATGATTTGAAAGAAGATCTAGAGGATCACTACCTTTGTTTGAGTGATTTGCAAGAAGACTTGAGTTACGATGTCATTGAGTCCCCTAGAAATTCTTTACATTTTTGTGGTGTAGGTAATGAAGAGCAAGTTGAGAAGATGCAAGAGATGCCAACTGATCGGTCCGGGATCGGAGGGTCTCACAATTTATATTTATAAAACCGAACCTCAAATTGTAGTAAAGAGGTAGGGTGTCGAACACACGGGAGTTCGTGCGTCGAGAGTACCCGAAAAGACTAAAAAGGGGAGAAAAGAAAGACAAAACGAAGGAAAACAAAAGAGATCTCCTCGGACCGACACAAAGTCACTTCGGTCCGAGGGTGGATCGAGGTCGAGTTGGTCGGGACCGACGTGGTACAAGTCGGCCCGATGTTCTGGATAACTCGGTCTTGAACAATAAGTAGATTGTTCTTGGGTTTTTGGGTTCCTCCCCCAACTAGACTTGGATATTCTTCCTCAATTCAACCAATAAGTGTTTGATTCTAGTGAGATCGAGGTTGTTCGCCCCGAATCCCTCCAATCTACACCTCGACCCAAGGGAGCTTTCACTCACCTTCGATGCTAGAGACTTGTGATGGGATCGAGATGCTCTCGCTTACTCTTACCAAACACAAGCTCTAGATCCCTTGCTTTCACAAGAGAATTGAAGCTCAATGTAGAGAGGATTCACAAATCAAGCACTCAAGGCTATGGAATTGGGGTTTTCTACCCAAATCTAGCTAGGGGATTCCCCCATAGCCCAAGACTATGGAATCTACTCCATATGGTAAGAGAAAAGCATATACAAAATGGAAATCAAGCAAAACTCAATCATCAACATCCAATCAAACTCCAATTGCATTCAAATCCAAAGTGTCTACAAAATCCAAGTTCAATTCTACTAGATCAAAGCAAAACAAAGTACAAAACTCACAATTCCTCCTCTCTTCTCCACCGATCTCCTCTTCTCTTCCTTCTCTTCTCTTCTCCTTGCTCTCCAAGTCTTCCTTGAGCCTTTGAGAGTGAATTTGGGTTGGTGTTGTGTGTGCCACTCGTCCCCCTCACACTTCACACTTCAATTGATCACTAATCACCTCTCTTAACCTTCTCCTTGGATTGGGGACCAAGGAATCCCAATTTATAAAGGGGCAAATGTGGAAAGTTGCTAAAAATATGCCTTGGGGAACAATCCAATCCTATGCCGACTTGGGCCGACACGGAACTACCTCGGGCCCGATGTTGGGAACGTCGGTCCGGTTCACTGGGTGCTCGATCTCGGGCCCGACTTGATGTATCTTGGTCCGGGGCTTCGATCCTTGTCTTCTTCCTTGGTTTCCTTTGGTTCCACTTCATTCTTAGCTTGGCTCTTGCACTCCTTGACTTGGCTCCTTCATTAGCTCCTCGAAATTGTCCTCATTCTTGCCATTTTACCTACAAAATCAAACAAACTCGCATAGTTTCCGACTCTTGAAGAAAACCGGGAACTAAGCTAAAAAGGAAACGAAACTAACAAAGAAGAGAACGAAAAACACATATTTACAAAGGAAATCAACTACTAAAACACCACCAAAATGAGAGACATCAGAATACCCCATACTTAAACTTGCTTGTCCTCAAGCAATAACAATTTAAGCAAGACCGAAGCATAATCTTCATGTAAAGCCTCATATGAAAAACTCAATCAAGCACAAGTGATAGTCATTCAAGCAAGATTATATCATCACACATGATCAAGTGTTCAGGGAATAAATACTAATGCAACTAAGCCTCACTTTAGGGATATAGAAATGTGTATCACTCATCATGTGTTTAGGCTTAGCAATGAACACTCATACTCAACAATCATGCAAGTAAAGGCTTTACTATTGAAGCTAATATCACCAATTCCTCCACCTAGAGATGCCTATTACAATGCACACAAAGAATATGAACTTGGCTCAATGGAGGTCCTCAAAGAGGTTCCATTCGGCCGGGTTGTAATGGGGCTTTTGGTATTTCTCAAGGTAGGAATCATTTTGGTCTTGTGGTGCTCATAATGGGGATTGAACTTTCTAGTCTCTCACCAAACTCACCAAATCATTCCACTTTCTACTTCACACTCCAAAAGACTTTGATTTTTCTCCTTTTCTCTTCTTTCAACTCTCAACCCTCTTTTTCACTTAACATTCCACTTCATCTTTGCACTACACGTTTTGTTGGATTTTTTTCACACTTTTTCCACTAGGATCGACTTGCACTAACAACTCGGGCCCGATGTGCACTTTAACTCGGTCGGTGCCCATTTCTACACTTAAGCATTTTGCTTTTCAATCCACAACTTTTTCCAACTTTTCTTTCTTTCTTTTCAACAAAGATGCACTACCCACTTGGTTTATAACACCATTTCTTGCCCTTCACCAAAGAGAATCTCAACTCTCCAAATATTCTTCCAAAACCACTCACTAAAGTCCAATCCCATAAGGGTCAAGTCATATAGGCTAGGAATCATATTTTTGAGGAGTTTCAAACAAAGGCTAGGCTAAAACGAGGCTACAAACAATGGTTTATCTTCAAGGTAGGATATGGAAGATTTTGTGACTAAGCGAAACAAAGTTCAAATCAATGTGACAAAGCATAGAACAAATCTCATATTGGTCTTGGAGAATAGATAAATACCGCAATAGCAAGTTTCACTAAGCATGCATGAGCTAATCACACAAGAAAAATGAGGGATATGCAATATGAACAAGCATCCCTAAAATGGCTAAAAAGATATCTCACAAGGTTCACTCTAGCTTAGTTGCATCAAAACTCATCCAAGAACTCATGTGCTCAATAAAAACATGCAAGATATCATATCACATCAAAAACAACATCCATGTAGAGGCTAAACTATCCAAAAATATGCAAAGGAATTTACATGCTCACATCATCATTAGCCTTCATATGGACATCTAAGATGGGAATTCCTAGTCCAAAAACAAAATCTTTTTATCTTTTTCACACGATTTTCAAATTTTTATGATTTTTTGCAAAAATTTTCTCAAACAAACTCATCCATTCATCCATAAAATCAATCATCACATCATCATGCCACTATCCAAAATGAAACATCCCTTAAACAAACACAAACACAAACACATGGAACTAATGAGCTACTAACCCACCCCATACTTAAAATTTTGATGTCCTCATCAAAAGAAATCAAAACTCCAAAGTAAAGAGAAGAGTAGAGAAAGCTCACAATTCCTTATTCTTGAATGGCATGTTGAGGCTTAGTTTGGAGGGTGGCCACGGCGTTGTCTCCTTTGGAGCCGGGCGTGTCGCTCTCACTCGTACACTCGATCATTGAAGGGATCTTGGCTTGGCGGTTGTAGTGGTGGCGCGGGAGGTGTCCATTGATCTTCACGGGAAGTGAAATTCCCGGACATCCACTCATTGAAACTTGCTTGGACGGTCCACCTATGATCCTCGGCCGCCCTCAAGTCCTCCACTTCACGTCTAGTGTAGGCGATGTGGCGGTTCACCTCATCAAATTGCACTTGGAAGTCTTCTTGGTGGTGAGAAAGTTGTTGTTGTTGGAAGTTGAGGTATTGTTGTTGTTGGTTGAGTTGGTGCGCCTCTTGAAGCATTGATGATTGTTGAAGTTGGAGATGCGACAATTGGTTTGCCAAGAAGTTCATGTCCACCGATTGGTTAGGCTCGGGGAACACTATCCAGGGCCCAAACCATTGGACATACCCCTCATATCCTCCATAGCTAGGTGGTGCTTGATGTGCTCCACTTCCCTCACCCATCTCAAAGTCGCTCGAGACCGGATCGGGCAAGTATGCATCAGACCGACATTGATGGATGTCGGGCCCGACGTTGCTTGCACCTCGGTCCAAGAGTGTTGGTGCGTGGTCGGTGAGCAAATGTTGGTAACTAATCGGTCCGGGATCGGAGGGTCTCACAATTTAAATTTATAAAACCGAACCTCAAATTGTAGTAAAGAGGTAGGGTGTCGAACACACGGGAGTTCGTGCGTCGAGAGTACCCGAAAAGACTAAAAAGAGGAGGAAATAAAGACAAAATGAAGGAAAACAAAAGAGATCTCCTCGGACCGACACAGAGTCACTTCGGTCCGAGGTAGGATCGAGGTCGAGTTGGTCGGGACCGACGTGGTGCAAGTCGGGCCCGATGTTCTGGGTAACTCGGTCTTAGCAAAATAGTAGATCGGTCTTGGGTTTTTGGGTTCCTCTCCCAACTAGACTTGGATATTCTTCCTCAATTCAACCAATAAGTGTTTGATTCTAGTGAGATCGAGGTTGTTCGCCTCAAATCCCTCCAATCTACACCTCGACCCAAGGGAACTTTCGCCTCACCTTCGATGCTAGAGACTTGTGATGGGATCGAGACCACTTTCGCTTACTCTTACCAAACACAAGCTCTAGATCCCTTGCTTTCACAAGAGAATTGAAGCTCAATGTAGAGAGGATTCACAAATCAAGCACTCAAGGCTATGGAATTGGGGTTTTCTACCCAAATCTAGCTAGGGGGATCCCCCATAGCCCAAGACTATGGAATCTACTCCATATGGTAAGAGAAAAGCAAAATCAAAAGGGAAATCAAGCAAAACTCAATCATCAACATCCAATCAAACTCCAATTGCATTCAAATTCAAAGTGTCTACAAAATCCAAGTTCAATTCTACTAGATCATAGCAAAACAAAGTACAAAACTCACAATTCCTCCTCTCTTCTCCACCGATCTCTCCTTCTCTTCCTTCTCTTCTCTTCTCCTTGCTCTCCAAGTCTTCCTTGAGCCTTTGAGAGTGAAATTGGGTTTGGTGTTGTGTGTCCCACTCGTCCCCCTCACACTTCACACCTTGATTGATCACTAATCACCTCTCTTAACCTTCTCCTTGGATTGGGGACCAAGGAATCCCAATTTAGAAAGGGGCAAATGTGGAAAGTTGCTAAAAATATGCCTTGGGGAAAAATCCAATCCTATGCCGACTTGGACCGACACGGGATGACCTCGGGCCCGACGTTGGGAACGTCGGTCCGGTTCACTGGATGCTCGATCTCGGTCCCGACTTGGTGTATCTCGGTCCTGGGCCTCGATCCTTGCTTTCTTCCTTGGTTTCCTTTGGTTCCACTTCATTCTTAGCTTGGCTCTTGCACTCCTTGACTTGGCTCCTTCCTTAGCTCCTCTAAATTGTCCTCATTCTTGCCATTTTACCTACAAAAACAAACAAACTCGCATAGTTTCCGACTCTTGAAGAAAACCGGGAACTAAGCTAAAAAGGAAACGAAACTAACAAAGAAGAGAATGAAAAACACATATTTACAAGGGAAATTAACTACTAAAACACCTCCAAAATGAGAGACATCAGAATACCCCATACTTAAACTTGCTTGTCCTCAAGCAATAACAAAGTAAGCAAGACCGAAGCACAATCTTCAAGTAAAGCCTCATATGAAAAACTCAAGTAAGCACAAGTGATGGACATTCAAGCAAGATTATGTCATCACACATGATCAAGTGTTCAAGGAATAAGGTCTAATGCAACAAAGCCTCACCTTAAGGATATAGAAATGTGTATCACTCATCATGTGTTTAGGCTTAGCAATGAACACTCAAACTCAACAATCATGCAAGTAAAGGCTTTATCATTGAAGCTAATATCACCAATTCCTCCACCTAGAGACGCCTATTACAATGCACACAAAGAATATGAACTTGGCTCAATGGAGGTCCTCAAAGAGGTTCCATTCGGCCGGGTTGTAATGGGGCTTTTGGTATTTCTCAAGGTGAGAATCACTTTGGTCTTGTGGTGCTTACAATGGGGATTGAACCTTCTAGTGTCTCACCAAACTCACCAAATTATTCCACTTTCAACTTCACTCATCCAAAAGACTTTGATTTTTCTCCTTTCTTTCTTTCAACCCACTTTTCACTAAACATTCCACTTCATCTTTGCACTACACTTTATGTTGGATTTTTCACACTTTTTCCACTAGGATCGACTTGCACTATACATCGGGCCCGATGTGCACTTTAACTCGGTCGGTGCCCTTTTTCTACACTTAAGCACTTTTGCTTTCAATCCACTACTTTTTTCCAACTTATCTTTCTTTCTTCACAACAAAGATGCACTACCCACTTGGTTTATAACTCCATTTCTTGCCCTTTACCAAAGAGAATCTCCACTCTCCAAATATACTTCCAAAACCTCTCACTAAAGTCCAATCCCATAAGGGTCAAGTCATATAGGCTAGGAATCATATTTTTGAGGAGTTTCAAGCAAAGGTCTAAGGCTAAAACGGGGCTACAAACAATGGTTTATCTTCAAGGTAGGATATGGAAGATTTTGTGACTAAATGAAATAAAGTTCAAATCAATGTGACAAAGCATAGAACAAATCTCATATTGGCCTTGGAAAATAGATAAACACCGCAATAGCAAGTTTTACTAAGCATGCATGAGCTAATTCACACAAGAAAATGAGGGATATGCAATTATGAACAAGCATCCCTAAAATGGCCAAGAAAATCATCTCACAAGGGTCACTCTAGCTTAGTTGCATCAAAACTCATCCTAGAACTCATGTGCTCAATAAAAACATGCAAGACATCATATCACATAAAAAACAACATCCATTTAGAGGCTAAACTATCCAAAAATATGCAAAGGAATTTACATGCTCACATCATCATTAGCCTTCATATGGACATCTAAGATGGGAATTCCTAGTCCAAAACAAAATCTTTTTGTTCTTTTTTCACACAATTTTCGAATTTTTATGATTTTTTGCAAAAATTTTCTCAAACAAAAACAAACTCAAACAAACTCATCCATACATGCCATAAAATCAATCATCATTCTCATACATCATGCCACTATCCAAAATGAAACATCCCTTAAACAAACACAAACAACCTACACATGGAACTAATGAGCTACTAACCCACCCCAAACTTAAAATTTTGATGTCCTCATCAAAAGAAATCAAAACTCAAAAGTAAAGAGAAGAGTAGAGAAAGCTCACAATTCCTTATTCTTGAATGGCATGTTGAGGCTTAGTTTGGAGGGTGGCCACGGCGTTGTCTCCTTTGGAGCCGGGCGTGTCGCTCTCGCTCGTACACTCGATCATTGAAGGGATCTTGGCTTGGCGGTTGTAGTGGTGGCGCGGGAGGTGTCCATTGGTCTTCACGGGATGAGAAATTCCCGGACATCCACTCATTGAAACTAGCTTGGACGGTCCACCTATGATGCTCTGCCGCCCTCAAGTCCTGCACCTCACGTCTCGTGTAGGCGATGTTGCGGTTCACCTCATCAAATCGCACTTGGAAGTTCTCTTGGTGTTGGAAAAGTTGTTGTTGTTGGAAGTTGAGTTGGTGCGCTTCTTGGAGCATTGATTGTTGTTGAAGTTGGAGATGCGACAATTGGTTTGCCAAGAAATTCATGTCCACCGATTGGTTAGGCTCGGGGAACACCATTCCGGGCCCAAACCATTGGGCATACCCCTCATATCCTCCGTAGCTAGGTGGTGCTTGTTGTGCTCCACTTCCCTCACCCCTCTCGAAGTGGCTTGGGACCGGATCGGGCAAGAACACGTCGGACCGACGTTGGTGGAAATCGGGCCCGACTTGTGAAGCACCTTGGTCCAAGAGAGTTGGTACGTGGTCGGTGAGAAAATGTTGGTATCAACCTTCTTCTTCTTCTTCTTCACCTCTTGGCGCGTCCACATCCATGTCGTCTCTCCTCACGAACTCATATTGGTTGGGCTTCTCCTCTTCGGTGTCCGGGGATGCTTGAGGTGTAGTGAAACGGATGTGTTGAGGTTGTCTCCTAACCTCAAGTGTCCCCACCGGCTCTCCATAAGGATTGACGTTCCCCGCCCACACTTGGTACCAATTGTAGTAACAAGTGAGGTCGAAGAGTCGAGGCCCCAAAGGGATGTGCACATTGTTGAAGTTGGAGTGTGGGTCTAGGTAGGTGGTGGAGCCGGTCACTTGCTTCTCTTTGATAATGTTGGCTTTCTTGAAGTACTTCAAGTCCATGAACTCCACGCCATTAGGGGCCGGTGTGTAGGTAGACAAGTCCACCTTAAGACAATGAGCTAACCGGGCAATCATGCCTCCGAAATAGATCCATGAAGAACTTTGAAAGTCCCTCACCATCTTCACCCATTCCCAAGTAAGGTTCATCGGCTTCTCATGCTCAAACAACATCTCGTAGAGAATCATGGCCTCCTCCTTCATTGGTTTACTCAATTCGTGCCTTGCAAAGATAGAACAACCCAAGGCTCGGATCATGACTCGGAAGAGTGGGTTGGCTATCTCATTTGTTGATACGCCCTTCCTCATCTCCTTTCTTCCGGCTATGAACCTCCAAAGATAATCAACCTTCTCATTGTCAACATAGGCCTCATCTCTCGGAAATGGGAACCCAAGGTAGGTAGCCAAATTCCGGAGAGAGAGTTCTTGCAATTCGTTGCCCATTTGGAAGGAGATCATGCCTTCACTCTCGGGTCCCTCATACGTGCACTTGAATGTCGCCATGAACTCGGATGTCAAGGCGGGATAATGAGTGTTGTTCCACCTTAGCAACACATTGAGCCCAATGTTGGCATAGCACCGATTAAGAGCCTCCTCCATGCACATCTTTCGAATGGACTCCCAATCCAACCACCGGGTGTGGTGAGATAGTCCCATAAGACGCTCATACTCTCTAGCATCATCCTCATCCTCAATACGCACATCATCCATCCTTTGGACTCTCTTGGACGACTTCTTGGATTTCTTGGTGGCTTTCTCCATCCTCGAAGAAGATGCTCGGGTAGACATGATACCTACACACACAATCAAAACCAAAGAACTACAAGATAAAATCTATACAATTCACAACAAAAACACAAGCTTCCATCACAAACAACTCATCATGCAAAGAGATAACCCCATACTTGTTCTTAACACACTCAATCCACAAAATTCAATCATGCATGAACTAAGATTCTCATATCAATGGTCAAGCCTCAAATCATATCATGAATAGCATGCTATAACCAACATTTAAGCTCAAGAAATCCTAAGTCAACACAAAAGAAGCTCGAAAAACGTCGGACCGATATGCAAAAGACAACGGGCCCAAGGTTGGGGACTTCGGTCCGAGTCGCTGGACCGACATCGAACATCGGTCCCGAGGTACTGGGTACCTCGGACCGAGTCCATTCCGACTTCTCATCCTAGATCTATCTATAAAACACTCTATCATGCCCCTAAAATCCAAATTCTACCATCAATCAACATCAATCGAAGTTCTAAGTGGGATTTAGCAACAATTAAGCACAAATTTCACAATGCATGCAAATCACCATGGATGCTCAAAGTTCAAGCTCACTCAACCATGGCATATCTCAAATCTAGAAAGGAAAGCATGAAATCCATAAAGAATCAAGTAGAGATTGAGATTTACATTCCAAATATGAAGAAACTAAGAACTTCTAGCAAGCAACTCTTAGAACTCAAATTTTCCTCTTCTAGATCTAGAAGAAGGATGTAGATCTATGGGATTTGGGTGGGATTTTTGGCTTTTGGTTCAATGTTTGGGTATGCTAGGGTATGGATCAAGATCTTGTGGTGAGGTTGCTTGAGGATCGACTATGGTGGGGGAGATGGGATCGATTTGGGTTTGAGAGAGAATTGGGTATTTTGGGAAAGTAGTTATGGGGATGATGATGTTAGGTTAGGGAAAAGGCTCTTAAATGGGGAAGAAGACAAAGGTGGGTCAAGTGGGTATAGTAGGAATTTCCACAAAGTCAAGGTCCAACATGGGTCGGCATAACTGGACCGACATCGGGCACCTCGGTCCTACCCGATTTTGGTTCCTAAAAATCCCGCACCTTGGTTACTTCTATCCACAAGCTTTTGCATCATTTCCACAAATACCACACATGCTAATGAAGCTCACACAACACACATTTCCACAAAATACAAGCTAGAGAAGAGATTAGGACTAATCTAAGCTAAGGCAAAAAGAAACAAGCTAGGAACTACGAAAATGAATCTACCAAACCCGGGTTGCCTCCCGAGGAGCGCTTCTTTAACGTCATTAGCTTGACGTCTAACCTCTACCCTTCAAGGAGGGTGAAAAACGGTAAATTGATCCTCCTTGCCATACACATCTCCACAATCCTCATAGCCAAAATGCCACCATTTGTGTTTGATGAAAGTGTGGCATCCAAATCCTCCTTCATCCGTCTCCTCCAAAGTGTAGCTCGGCATCTCTTGCATCAACTCATCTTGCATCTTATCACCTACATCACAAAAGTCTAAAGAATTTCTAGGAGACTCTATGACATCATAACTCAACTCATCTTGCAAATAATCTAAGCAAAGATAATCATCTCCTAAATCCTCTTTCAAATCATCTAAGCAATTGAAAGAATCTCCCACATCAAAAGGATATAGATTAGGATACTCTTCATGATTTGGTGGGTTATCTCCATCTCTTGTTTCATCATGGATTTGAATATCGACCATATCATGGTCTCTCAATGGTGCTTCCTCTCTTGTGGACTCCAACTTCTCCCTCTTGCATTTGGCATTTTCCTCTAGTTTCAAAATCGCCAATGCGTCCGGTTCATTAAGGGCCTTGTTGAAATGAAACTCCACTTTCTCCTCTCCAATCTCGAAGGTGACTTTCCCATTCCTCACGTCAAACTTGGCACCCGCCGTAGCTAGAAACGGCCTTCCGAAAATAATGGGCACCATCGGATCTTCTTTCATGTCTAAGATCACGAAATCATCGGGCACAAAATATCTTCCCACTCTAACCGGGACGTCATCAAGAATTCCGGTGGCCTTTGTTGAAGAACCATCGGCCATGGTAAGACTCATATCAACCGGCTCCATATCTCCGAGGTTAGCCCTTCTCCATATGCTCATGGGCATAACCGAAATACTTGCTCCTAGATCACAAAGAGCTTTGAAGTTTTGGGATCCAATCCCTATGGTGATGGCAAATCTTCCGGGATCACCAAGCTTTTGAGGTAGCTCTAATATCTTCACCTCATCTTGCATCTCAACAATTGACCTCTTCTTGCTCAAGATTTCCTTCAAGAACTTTGCATAAGATGGCATCTCACTTAGAGCATCGGTGAAAGGGATGGTAATGTTCAAGCCTTGCAAAAGCTTTAAGAACCGCTTGAACTTGCCCTCAACAATCTCCTTGGGCTTCTTCATAGGATATGGAAGAGTAGTGCCACTTTGCTTCTTGCTTGGATCAACCTCCTTGGATCGATCTTTCTCAACATTTCCACCCTGGACCGACGTTGGGAGTACCTCGGGACCGACTTCAGGGACATCGGTCCCAGGGAAAAGAATATCTGGGCACGTCGGGCCGACTTTAGGGCAAGTCGGGCCCGAGTTGGGTTCAACCTCGGTCCACTCCAAGGGACTTCCTCCGTCTATGGGATCGACATCTGGGAACGTCGGGCCCGAGTTGCTGGGAACCTCGGTCCGACTCTCTTCTCTTGATCTTGGAACTTGTGGCTCGGGCAAACTCCGTCCACTCCTTAATCCTATGGCACGAACTTCATTTTGTTGTTGTGGGGCACGGGGATTCTCCTCGGGTCGGCCCGGGAGTCTCCCTTCCTCTCTTGGAAGTTGATTTGCCATGTGAACAAATTGGTTGTCCACTTGCCTTCTCCAAACACCCAACTCCTTGAATTGATCATCAAATTTCCTCTCCATGTTGGTGACTTGATTCTTCAAATCTTGAGCCCATGGTGGTGCTTGCTCATAGAACCCCGGAGGTCGGTATGGTGGTTGTTGGGCCCTTGGCTCGTTGTGGTTGAAGTTGTTGTTGTAGCCACTAGCTTGCCCTTGATTCCACCTTCCTCCATTGTTGAAATTGGATCTTCCTCCGAAATTTCTTTGGACATAATGAGCCTCCTCAATTTGTTCCGCCAACCGAACTTGGCGCTCATTCAGGCACTCTTGTGCTCCGTGCTTCAAGGAACCACACTCTTCACATGCTCTTGTGGTTTGTTGGGCATAACTCATCTTCCTCCTCATTTTGTTCAATTCATCCTCCAAGAATTGGATCTTCACATCTTTGTCCACCTCTTCACTTTTGGGATCGTAGAGCTTCTTCGGACCTTCTCCATGGACTCTTGCTTCCTTGCTCACATTGCTCGCCCCATACATCGCCTCATAATCCGAGAGTTTGTCCAACAACTCCCATGCTTGTTCCGGCGGCAAGTCAATGAACCCACAATCGGTATGGAGGTTCAATTTATCCCGGAGGCGGTGTTGATTCCTTGGAAGGAGATGTCTTGAAGGACATAGGGTTGTTGACCATGTGTCAGTCACGCCCTCAACATCTGTTTGAACCTATCCCACGCCTCGAAAAGTGGCTCATGAGCTCCTTATTGGAAACTAGCAATCTTCCTTCTAAGCTCCGTCGTCTTGGTGGGCGGGAAGAATTTCATCAAGAATGCTTCATTTTGGGCCCTCCATGATGTGATGGATCGAGGTGCTTGACTCTCCAACCAATGCAAAGCCTTGCCTCCCAAAGACCACTTGAAGGCTTTGAGTAGCACATACTCAAGTGTCTCATCATCCGTGGAAATGGTCTCACAAAGGTCTTTGAATTGCTTCACATGCTCGATCGGACACTCATTCGGCCTCCCTTGGAATTGCTCTCTCTTGATGAGTGAGATAAATTGAGTTTTTATCTCAAAATTCCTTGACACCTCCGGCAAGACGATGGCCGGCTCCGGAACCTTCAACTCCGGGTGCATGTATTGTCTAGCATTCCGGGGTTGAGTGTTGATTTGGGCCTCCAACCTTATCCTTTGCTCCCTCTCTCTACGGGCCTCGGCATCTCGGTTTGCCATCTCAATTTGCATGCGAGCCATGTCGGCTCTCATCCTCTCGAACTCCTCATCTCGGGCTTGGTCCGCCATCCTCTTCTTCTTGCGGGCTTGCCTTAGAATACTCTCCGGGTCACACACAAAGTCGAGCTCAAGGGTTCCTCGGACGGAACTAGCTCGCATGCACCTACAACCAAAGACACAAACAAAAACCGAATCAAAACAAACAAGGGGTTTGGGCTAGTCCCTCACCCAAATCACTACCAAAAAGCAAAGACTCAACAAAGATAGGTACCTCGATCAAGTAGAACTCCCAGGCAACGGCGCCAAAATTCTGATTGGTCCGGGATCGGAGGGTCTCACAATTTAAATTTATAAAACCGAACCTCAAATTGTAGTAAAGAGGTAGGGTGTCGAACACACGGGAGTTCGTGCGTCGAGAGTACCCGAAAAGACTAAAAAGGGGAGAAAAGAAAGACAAAACGAAGGAAAACAAAAGAGATCTCCTCGGACCGACACAAAGTCACTTCGGTCCGTGGGTGGATCGAGGTCGAGTTGGTCGGGACCGACGTGGTGCAAGTCGGGCCCGATGTTCTGGGTAACTCGGTCTTGAACAATAAGTAGATTGGTCTTGGGTTTTTGGGTTCCTCCCCCAACTAGACTTGGATATTCTTCCTCAATTCAACCAATAAGTGTTTGATTCTAGTGAGATCGAAGTTGTTCGCCCTGAATCCCTCCAATCTACACCTCGACCCAAGGGAGCTTTCACTCACCTTCGATGCTAGAGACTTGTGATGGGATCGAGATGCTCTCGCTTACTCTTACCAAACACAAGCTCTAGATCCCTTGCTTTCACAAGAGAATTGAAGCTCAATGTAGAGAGGATTCACAAATCAAGCACTCAAGGCTATGGAATTGGGGTTTTCTACCCAAATCTAGCTAGGGGATTCCCCCATAGCCCAAGACTATGGAATCTACTCCATATGGTAAGAGAAAAGCATAAACAAAATGGAAATCAAGCAAAACTCAATCATCAACATCCAATGAAACTCCAATTGCATTCAAATCCAAAGTGTCTACAAAATCCAAGTCTCAATTCTACTAGATCAAAGCAAAACAAAGTACAAAACTCACAATCCCTCCTCTCTT
The DNA here is from genome assembly GCA_963924305.1 of Polygonum maritimum. Taxonomy (NCBI): domain Eukaryota; kingdom Viridiplantae; phylum Streptophyta; class Magnoliopsida; order Caryophyllales; family Polygonaceae; genus Polygonum; species Polygonum maritimum. The sequence continues at coordinate 18,987,783 of OZ002734.1, read as the reverse complement.
CTCCACCGATCTCCTCTTCTCTTCCTTCTCTTCTCTTCTCCTTACTCTCCAAGTTTTCCTTGAGCCTTTGAGAGTGAATTTGGGTTGGTGTTGTGTGTGCCACTCGTCCCCCTCACACTTCACACTTCAATTGATCACTAATCACCTCTCTTAACCTTCTCCTTGGATTGGGGACCAAGGAATCCCAATTTAGAAAGGGGCAAATGTGGAAAGTTGCTAAAAATATGCCTTGGGGAACAATCCAATTCTATGCCGACTTGGACCGACACGGAACTACCTCGGGCCCGACATTGGGAACGTCGGTCCGGTTCACGGGGTGCTCGATCTCGGGCCCGACTTGATGTATCTCGGTCCTGGGCCTCGATCCTTGTCTTTTTCCTTGGTTTCCTTTGGTTCCACTTCATTCTTAGCTTGGCTCTTGCACTCCTTGACTTGGCTCCTTCATTAGCTCCTCGAAATTGTCCTCATTCTTGCCATTTTACCTACAAAATCAAACAAACTCGCATAGTTTCCGACTCTTGAAGAAAACCGGGAACTAAGCTAAAAAGGAAACGAAACTAACAAAGAAGAGAACAAAAAACACATATTTACAAAGGAAATCAACTACTAAAACACCACCAAAATGAGAGACATCACCAACCTACACTTTGGAGGAGAAGAATGATGGAGAATTTGGAGGCCACACTTTCATCAAACACAAATGGTGGCACTTTGGCTATGAGGAGTATGGAGATGCATATGACAAGGAGGATCAATTCACCATTTTTCACCCTTCTTGAAGGGTAGAGGTTAGGAGTCAAGCTAGTGACTTAAAAGAAGCGCTTCTCGGGAGGCAACCCGGGTTTAGTAGATTCACTTTCGTAGTTTCTAGTTTGTTTTTCTTTGCCTTAGTTTAGATTCTTCCTAATCTCTTCTTTAGCATGTATTTTGTTGGATATATGTGTTATGTGAGCTTCATTAGCATGTGTGGCATTTGTGGAAATGATGCAAAGACTTGTAAGTAGAAAGTTACCAAGACAAGGGATTTTTAGGAAGCCAAAATGGGTAGGACCGACGTACCCAGTACCTCGGGCCCGAGGTCCCCAACGTCGGTCCTGTTTTGCCGGTCCACTTTGGTCTTGACTTTGTGGAAATTCCTATTTTGCCCTTCTGACCTAACTTTGTCTTCGAGGAGCCAAGTCAAGGAGCTAAGGAAGGAGCCAAGTCAAGGAGTGCAAGAGCCAAGCTAAGAATGAAGTGGAACCAAAGGAAACCCAAGAAGAAGACAAGGATCGAGGCCCTGGACCGAGATACACCAAGTCGGGCCCGAGATCGAGCACTCAGTGAACCGGACCGACGTTCCCAACGTCGGGCCCGATGTCGACCCGTGTCGGTCCAAGTCGGCGCATGTGAGGATTGTTCCCCAAGGCATATTTTTAGCAACTTTCCACATTTGCCCCTTTCTAAATTGGGATTCCTTGGTCCCCAATCCAAGAAGAAGGTTAAGAGAGGTGATTAGTGATCAAATCAAGTGTGGAGTGTGAGGAGGACGAGTGGGACACACACACCAAACCCAAATTCACTCTCAAAGGCTCAAGGAAGACTTGGAGAGCAAGGAGAAGAAGGAAGAAGGAAGAGAAGGAGGAGATCGTTGGAGAAGAGAGGAGGATTTGTGAGTTTTGTACCTTGTTTTGCTTTGATCAAGTAGATTTGAACTTGGATTTTGTAGACACTTTGAGTTTGAATGCAATTGGAGTTTGATTGGATGATGTTGATTGAGATTTGCTTGATTTCCATTTTGTTTATGCTTTTCTCTTACCACATGGAGTAGATTCCATAGTCTTGGGCTATGGGGGAATCCCCTAGCTAGATTTGGGTAGAGAACCCCAATTCCATAGCCTTGAGTGCTTGATTTGTGAATCCTCTCTACATTGAGCTTCAATTCTCTTGTGAAAGCAAGGGATCTAGAGCTTGTGTTTGGTAAGAGTAAGCGAAAGTGGTCTCTATCCCATCACAAGTCTCTAGCATCGAAGGTGAGTGAAAGCTCCCTTGGGTCGAGGTGTAGATTGGAGGGATTTGAGGCGAGCAACCTCGATCTCATTAGAATCAAACATTTATTGGTTGAATTGAGGTGGAATATCCAAGTCTAGTTGGGAGAGGAACCCAAAAACCCAAGACCGATCTACTAATTTGCTAAGACCGATATACCCAGCACCTCGGGCCCGACTTGCACCACGTCGGTCCCGTACAAATTGATCTCGATCCTACCTCGGACCGAAGTGACCCTGTGTCGGTCCGAGGAGATCTCGCTTGTTTTCCTTCGTTTGTCTTTATTTTCTCCTCTTTTTAGTCTTTTCGGGTACTCTCGACGCACGAACTCCCGTGTGTTCGACACCCTACCTCTTTACTACAAGTGAGGTTCGGTTTTATAAATTTAAATTGTGAGACCCTCCGATTCCCGGACCGATCAGAATTTTGGCGCCGTTGCCGGGGAGTTCTACTTGTTCGAGGTACCCATCTTTGTTGAGTCATTGATTTTGGTAGTGATTTGGGTGAGGGACTAGCCCAAACCCCTTGTTTGTTTTGATTCGGTTTTTGTTTGTGTCTTTGGTTGTAGGTGCATGCGAGCTAGTTCCATCCGAGGAACCCTTGAGCTCAATTTTGTGTGTGACCCGGAGAGTATTCTAAGGCAAGCCCGCAAGAAGAAGAGGATGGCGGACCAAGCCCGAGATGAGGAGTTCGAGTGGATGACAGCCGACATGGCTCGAATGCAAATTGAGATGGCAAACCGAGATGCCGAGGCCCGTAGAGAGAGGGAGCAAAGGATAAGGTTGGAGGCCCAAATCAATACTCAACCCCGGAATGCTAGACAATACATGCATCCGGAGTTGAAGGTCCCGGAGCCGGCCATCGTCTTGCCGGAGGTGTCGAGGAATTTTGAGATAAAAACTCAATTTATCTCACTCATCAAGAGAGAGCAATTCCAAGGGAGGCCGAATGATTGTCCGATCGAGCATGTGAAGCAATTCAAGGACCTTTGTGAGACCATTTCCACGGACGATGAGACACTTGAGTATGTGCTACTCAAAGCCTTCAAGTGGTCTTTGGGAGGCAAGGCTTTGCATTGGTTGGAGAGTCAAGCACCTCGATCCATCACATCATGGAGGGCCCTAAATGAAGCGTTCTTGATGAAGTTCTTCCTGCCCACCAAGACGACGGAGCTTAGACGGAAGATTGCTAGTTTCCAACAAGGAGCTCATGAGCCACTTTTCGAGGCGTGGGATAGGTTCAAAGAGATGTTGAGGGCGTGTCCGACACATGGTCAACAACCCTATGTCCTTCAAGACATCTTCTTCCAAGGGATCAACACCGCCACAAAGGATAAATTGAACCTCCATACCGATTGTGGGTTCATTGACTTGCCGTCGGAATAAGCATGGGAGTTGTTGGACAAACTCTCGGATTATGAGGCGATGTATGGGGCGAGCAATGTGAACAAGGAAGCTAGAGTCCATGGAGAAGGCCCGAAGAAGCTTTACAATCCCAAAAGTGAAGAGGTGGACAAAGATGTGAAGATCCAATTCTTGGAGGATGAATTGAACAAGATGAGGAGGAAGATGAGTTATGCCCAACAAACCACAAGAGCATGTGAAGAGTGTGGTTCCTTGAAGCATGGAGCACAAGAGTGCCCAAATGAGCGCCAAGTTCAGTTGGCGGAACAAATTGAGGAGGCTCATTATGTCCAAAGAAATTTCGGAGAAAGATCCAATTTCAACAATGGAGGAAGGTGGAACCAAGGGCAAGCTAGTGGCTACAACAACAACTTCAACCAAAACGAGCCAAGAGCCCAACAACCACCATACCGACCTCCGGGGTTCTATGAGCAAACTCCACAATGGGCACAAGAAATGAGAGGCGAGTTCAAGGACTTGATTTCCCAATTCAAGGAGTTTGGTGTGTGGAGAAGGCAAGTGGACAACCAAATTGTTCACATGGCGAATCAACTTCCAAGAGAGGAAGGGAGACTCCCGGGACGACCCGAGGAGAATCCCCGTGCCCCACAACAACAAAACGAAGTTCGAGCCATAGGATTAAGGAGTGGACGGAGTTTGCCCGAGCCACATGTTCCAAGATCAAGAGAAGAGAGTCGGACCGAGGTTCCCAGCAACTCGGGCCCGACGTCCCCAGATGTCGATCCTATGGACGGAGCAAGTCCCCTGGAGTGGACCGAGGTGGAACCCAACTCGGGCCCGACTTGCCCTGAAGTCGGCCCGACGTGCCCAGATGATCTTTGCCCTGGGACCGATGTCCCTGAAGTCGGTCCCGAGGTACTTCCAACGTCGGTCCAAGGTGGAAATGTTGAGAAAGATCGATCCAAGGAGGTTGATCCAAGCAAGAGGCAAAGTGGCATTACTCTTCCATATCCTATGAAGAAGCCCAAGGAGATTGTTGAGGGCAAGTTCAAGCGGTTCTTGAAGCTTTTGCAAGGCTTGAACATCACCATCCCTTTCACCGATGCTCTAAGTGAGATGCCATCTTATGCAAAGTTCTTGAAAGAAATCTTGAGCAAGAAGAGGTCAAACGTTGAGATGCAAGATGAGGTGAAGATATTGGAGCTACCTCAAAAGCTTGGTGATCCCGGAAGATTTGCCATCACCGTGGGTATCGGACCGAGGAAGTTTCAAGAATTGTGCGACCTCGGAGCAAGTACAAGTGTTATACCATACACTATATGGAAGTCAACCGCCATGGGACTCATTGCTCCGGTGAACATGAGATTGACCATAGCCGACGGAACTTCAATTGAGCCAATTGGAGTGGTGGAAGATTATCCATTATGTATAGAGGGGCACTATGTACCTACGGACTTCGTTGTGGTTGACATGTTAGAAGTGCCGGGTGAACCTATCATCTTGGGGAGACCATTCCTAGCTACGGTTGGAGCCGTCATAGATGTGAAGAAAGGTCACTTGTCCCTCGAATTTGGAGGAGTAGAGCTCGATTTCTCTTTCAAGTCAACTTCAAGGGAAGCACTGCATAGAGAAGCCAAGATGGTTCAATTTCTTCCAAATGGAGTGCAATGGGAGGCTATATCCAACAAGCCAAGCACAAGGAAGCTAGAGTTGAAAGCCATCCCACCGCCCTATGGAGTTGAAGTGAAGAATGAAGGGGTGATTGCTCATCAAGAAAAGGACAAGAAAGTGGAGAGTGGGATGACTTACTTGGAGGTGTTCAAAGCCAAAACGGAGGAAACCCAAGCACCACCGGAGCCTTTCCATGTGCTAAAGGAGCTTCCAAAGGACTTGAGGTATGCCTTCCTTGGCCCTAACTCTTCATTGCCCGTAATTGTGAATGCTAATTTGAATAATGAGGAAGAGTCCAAGTTGTTAGCGGTCTTAAGAAAGCATAGGGGGGCCTTAGGGTATTCATTAGAGGAACTTAAAGGAATCTCACCATCAATTTGCATGCATAGGATTTACATGGAGGACAATCATAAACCCACTATTGAACCACAAAGAAGATTGAATCCTAATATGAAAGAAGTGGTTAAAAGTGAGATACTTAGGATGTTGGATGCGGGAATCATCTTCCCAATTTCGGATAGCAAATATGTTAGTCCCGTGCATGTAGTTCCTAAGAAAGGTGGATTGACCGTAGTGCAAAATGAGAAAGGAGAAATGATTCCTACAAGAACCACTACAAAATGGCGCATGTGCATTGATTACCGAAAGTTAAATAGTGGTACTCGTAAGGATCATTTCCCCCTTCCTTTTATTGACCAAGTCCTTGAAAGATTAGCACAACATGAATACTTTTGCTACCTTGATGGGTATAGTGGATTTTGGCAAATCCCTATTCACCCCGATGATCAAGAGAAGACGACTTTTACATGTCCCTATGGAACGTTCGCCTATAGACGCATGCCTTTTGGTTTGTGTAATGCTCCGGCAACGTTTCAAAGGTGCATGATGTCCATCTTCTCCGACATGGTAGAGGAAATAGTGGAAGTATTCATGGATGATTTTTCGGTCTATGGTTCCTCTTTTGATGCTTGCTTGGCTAATTTGGATAGAGTGTTGGCTAGATGTGAAGAGACTAACCTTGTGCTTAATTGGGAAAAATGTCATTTCATGGTTAAGGAAGGAATAGTCCTAGGACATCTCATTTCTAGTAGAGGAATAGAAGTTGATAGGGCCAAGATTGAGATAATTGAGAAAATTCCCCCACCTACTTGTGTGCGTGATGTTAGGAGTTTTCTAGGTCATGCGGGTTTTTATAGACGCTTCATCAAAGATTTCTCTAAAATCTCAAAACCATTGTCTAACCTCTTAATGAAGGATGTTCCCTTCGAATTTTCCGAGGATTGCATGAGTGCTTTTTGTAGGTTGAGAGATGCTTTGGTTTCGGCACCCATCATGGCATCACCCGATTGGAATCTTCCTTTCGAAGTGATGTGTGATGCAAGTGATTTTGCCGTGGGAGCCGTTCTTGGGCAAAGAAAGGAGGGAAAGTTGCATGCCATCTACTATGCAAGTAAAACCTTGGATGAAACTCAATGTAAATACACAACTACGGAAAAGGAATTCCTAGCGGTGGTATTTGCATTTGAGAAATTCCGGTCATATCTTGTGGGGTCTAAGGTGGTAGTCTATACGGATCATGCGGCAATCAAGTACCTCATGAAGAAGAAAGATGCAAAACCGAGGCTTTTGAGATGGATGCTTCTTCTTCAAGAATTTGACCATGAGATCAAGGATAAAGTGGGCTCGGAGAATTTGATGGCCGATCATCTATCCCGGTTGCCCGTGGAGTACATGAAGGAGATGGGAGATGGTGTGGAAATAAATGACATGAGGGCGGATGAAGGCCTAATGAGTAGCAAGAAGGAACGAAGGGAGGGATCGACCAAGCTAGAAAGTCGGGCCTGAAGTATGGAACATCGGACCGAGGTACCCAGTACCTCGGACCCGAGGTCTACAACGTCGGTCCCAGATGAGATTTGCACATGTTCGACCCGATCGATGTCCACACATGTCGGGCTCAATACCTTGCAATGTCGGTCCATGAAATCAAGTAAGATCCTTCACTCGGTTTCCATTCCTTCTCATCCAAAATTGATTGAATCTTCACCTCCTACTTGTCTATTATCTATTGAATCCACAAAACGAAGGGTCGCTCCTTGGTTTGCGGATTTTGCTAACTTTGTTGTAGGGGGAGTGATCCCACCAAATTTGTCTTACTCGGCTAGGAAGAAATTCTTACATGATGCTAGGCAATATTATTGGGATGATCCATACCTATACAAGGAGGGGAGCGATAGAATCTATAGACGATGCATTCCAAGTGAGGAGGTTGAAAGTGTCATTCGCCATTGTCATTCTTTGCCAACCGGAGGGTATGCTAAGAGTTCAAAAACCACGGCCAAAATTCTTCATTGTGGGTTCTATTGGCCAACCATGTTCAAGGATGTTCATGAGTATGTGAAGAGATGTGAGGAGTGCCAAAGAGAAGGGAATTTGTCAAGGAGAAATGAGACTCCGCAAACCGGAATTCTAGAGGTGGAGCTCTTTGATGTATGGGGGATCGACTTCATGGGACCTTTCCCGACGTCAGGCCCGTACAAGTACATTTTGGTGGCCGTTGAAAATGTCTCTAAATGGGTGGAAGCCATTCCAACAAGGACCAATGATGCAAAAGTTGTGATGAAGTTCTTGAAGAGCAACATCTTTTCTAGATTCGGCGTGCCAAGAGTTCTCATTAGTGATGGTGGCCCTCATTTCATTGAAAGATGCTTCGAGAATGTGTTGATTAAGTATGGGGTGTCTCACCAAGTTGCTACCCCTTACCATCCTCAAACAAGTGGTCTAGTGGAAGTTTCAAATCGTCAAATCAAGGCTATTTTGGAGAAAACGGTGTCTAAATCAAGGAAAGATTGGTCATCTAAGCTTGATGATGCACTATGGGCTTATAGGACCGCTTACAAGACGCCTCTTGGGACTACACCATTCAATCTAGTGTATGGCAAGGCGTGCCACCTCCCGGTGGAATTGGAGCACAAATCCAAGTGGGCTTTAAAGGAGATGAATTGGGATGTGAACTTGGCCGGAGAAAAGAGGTTCTTAGACCTTCATGAGTTAGGGGAGTTGCGTTTGAAAGCTTACGAAAATGCCAAGTTGTACAAAGAGAAGACTAAAAGGTGGCATGATAGGAAGTTGGTCCCGAAAACTTACCAAGTTGGAGACAAGGTTCTTCTCTTTAATGCACGACTTCGGTTCTTTCCGGGCAAGCTTCGGACGAGGTGGAGTGGACCGTTCGTAGTGCATCGCATACATTCTCAAGGAGCGGTGGATTTGATTGATAAAGATGGGACGATCTTTCGAGTTAATGGTCATCGAGTGAAGAAGTACTACGACAAGATCGACCCAAGTGAAGAAGTAAGAGCCTCTTGGGCTCTCCTATTATCAAACTAAGCCTCAAAATGCCATGCAAGAATAAGGAATTGTGAGCTTTCTCTACTCTTCTCTTTACTTTTGAGTTTTGATTTCCTTTGATGAGGACATCAAAATTTTAAGTATGGGGTGGGTTAGTTGCTCATTAGTTCCATGTGTAGGTTGTTTGTGTTTGTTTAAGGGATGTTTCATTTTGGATTGTGGCATGATATGTATGAGAATGATGATTGATTTTATGGCATGTATGGATGAGTTTGTTTGTTTTTGTTTGAGAAAATTTTCGAAAAATCCATAAAAATGTGAAAAATTTCGGTTGAAAAATGTCAAAAAGATTTTGGTTTTGGACTAGGAATTCCCATCTTAGATGTCCATATGAAGGCTAATGATGATGTGAGCATGTAAATTCCTTTGCATATTTTTGGATAGTTTAGCCTCTAAATGGATGTTGTTTTTAATGTGATGTGATATCATGCATGTTTTTATTGAGCACATGAGTTCTAGGATGAAATTTGATGCAACTAAGCTAGAGTGAACCTTGTGAGATGATTTTTGGCCATTTTAAGGATACTTGTTCATATTTGCATATCCCTCATTTTTCTTGTGTGATTAGCTCATGCATGCTTAGTAAAACTTGCTATTGAGGTGTTTATCTATTTTCCAAGACCGTCATGAGAATTGTTCTATGCTTTGTCGCATTGATTTGAACTTTATTTCATTTAGTCACAAAATGTTCCATATCCTACCTTGAAGATAAACCTTTGTTTGTAGCCCCGTTTTAGCCTTAGACCTTTGTTTGAAACTCCTCAAAAATATCATTCCTAACCTATATGACTTGACCCTTATGGGATTGGACTTTAGTGAGAGTTTTGAAGAATATTTGAAGAGTTGAGATTCTCTTTGGTTAAGGGCAAGAAATGGAGTTATAAACCAAGTGGGTAGTGCATCTTTGTTGTGAAGAAAGAAAGAAAAGTTGGAAAAAATAGTGGATTGAAAGCAAAGTGCTTAAGTGTAGAAAAAGGGTTCCGACCGAGTTAAAGTGCACATCGGGCCCGAGTTTAGTGCAAGTCGATCCTAGTGGAAAAAGTGAGAAAAATCCAACAAAAGTTTAGTGCAAAGATGAAGTGGGATGTTTAGTGAAAAACTGGGTTGAAAGAAAAGAAAAGAGGAGAAAAATGAAAGTCTTTTGGATGAGTGAAAGTTGAAAGTGGAATAATTTGGTGAGTTTGGTGAGAGACTAGAAAGTTTAATCCCCATTGTAAGCACCACAAGACCAAAATGATTCCCACCTTGAGAAATACCAAAAGCCCCATTACAACCCGGCCGAATGGAACCTCTTTGAGGACCTCCATTGAGCCAAGTTCATATTCTTTGTGTGCATTGTAATAGGCATCTCTAGGTGGAGGAATTGGTGATATTAGCTTCAATTGTAAAGTCTTTACTTGCATGTTTGTTGAGTATGAGTGTTCATTGCTAAGCCTAAACACATGATGAGTGATACACATTTCTATATCCCTAAAGTGAGGCTTGGTTGCATTAGACTTTATTCCTTGAACACTTGATCATGTATGATAATGTAATCTTGCTAGCATATCTATCACTTGTGCTTGATTGAGTTTTTCATATGAGGCTTTACTTGAAAATTGTGCTTCGGTCTTGCTTACATTGTTATTGCTTGAGGACAAGCAAGTTTAAGTATGGGGTATTCTGATGTCTCTCATTTTAGTGGTGTTTTAGTAGTTAATTTCCCTTGTAAATATGTGTTTTTCATTCCTTTCTTTGTTAGTTTCGTTCCTTTTTAGCTTAGTTCCCGGTTTTCCACAAGATTCGGAAACTATGCGAGTTTGATGTGTTTTGTAGGTAAAATGGCTCATTTGAGGACATTTTGAAGGAGCATCTAAGGAGGAGCTAAGCAAGGGAGCTAAGGAACGGAAGAGCCATGCAAAGATCAAAGAGGAACCAAAGGAAGACCAAGAAGAGACAAGGATCGAGGCCCAGGGTTGAGTACCACCACATCGGGCCCGAGTTCGAGCAACCAGAGGCTTGGACCGACATTCCCAACGTCGGGCCCGAGGTCCCCAGCGTGTCGATCCAAGTCGGCAATTGAGAAGATTGGGCTCCAAGGCATAAATATGGTGATCTTCCAACTTTGCCCTTCTTCTAATTTGGAATTCCTTGGTCCCCAATCAAGAGAAGAGGATAATTAGAGGGAGATTGGAGATCATCCAAGAAGGATCCCACACCTAATCACTCTCAAAGGCTCAAGGAAGACTTGGAGAGCAAGGAGAAGAAAGGAGGAGGAGAAGAGGAAGAAATCGGTGGAGCTTGAGAGGAGTTTAGTGAGTTTGTACTTGTTTTGCTTTGGATTTAGTAGAATTAAGACTTGGATCTTGTGAACCCTTTGAGATTTGAATGCAATTTGAGTTTGATTTGAGATTGATGATTGAGATTTGCTTGCTTTTTCATTTGATTGTTTTTTACTCTTACTTTATGGAGTAGATTCCATAGTCTTGGGCTATGGGGGAAACCCTAGCTAGGATTGGGTAGGAAACCCCAATTCCATAGCCTTGAGTGCTTGATCTATGAATCCTCTCTACATTGAGCTTCAATTCTCTTGTGGAAACAAGGGACCTAGGGCTTGTGATTGGTAAGAGTAAGCGAAAGTGATCTCTAGCCCATCACTAGACCTAGCATCGAAGGAGAGTGAAAACTTCCTTGGGTCGAAGTGTAGAGTGGAGGGATTGAAGGCTAGCAACCTCGATCTAACAAGGATCAACACTTATTGGCTGAATTGGGGTGGAATTACCCAAGTCTAGTTAGGGAAGGATCCCAAAAACCCAAGACCGATCTACTATTTTTGCCAAATCGAAGTACCCAGCACATCGGCCCCGACGTTGTGTGTGTCGGTCCCGGCCAAAATCAACCTCGATCCACCCTCGGACTGAAGTGACCTGTGTCGGTCCGAGGTGATTTCCCTTGTTTTTCCTTGTTTTGCCTTTCTTTTATCTCTTTTTAGTCTTTTGGGTACTCTCAACGCACGAACTCCCGTGTGTTCGACACCCTACCTCTTTACTACAATTGAGGTTCGGTTTATAAATTTAGATTTTGAGACCCTGCGATCCCGGACCGATCAGCTATCATCCCTCCAAAGTAAATCCATGATGAGCTTTGGAAATCCCTCACCATTTTCACCCATTCCCATGTGAGGTTCATCGGCTTCTCATTTTGGAACAACATCTCATAGAGCAACATGGCTTCTTCCTTCATGGGCTTACTTAGCTCGTGCCTAGCAAAGATGGCACATCCCAAAGCTCGGGTCATCACCCGGAAGAGAGGACTCGCTATCTCATTGGTTGAGGCTCCTTTCCTCATCTCGCTCCTCCCCGCTACATACCTCCAAAGGTAATTCACCTTCTCATTGTCTCCAAAAGCTTCATCTCTCGGAAAAGGAAATCCAAGGTAGACCGCCAAATTCCTAAGTGAGAGCTCTTGCACCTCATTAGCCAATTGGAAGGTGATCATGCTCTCATCCTCAACTCCTCCATAAGTGCACTTGAAGGTGCCCATGAACTCCGATGTTAAGGCGGGATAGTGAGTGTTGTTCCACCTTAAAATCACATCAAGACCAATGTGGGAGTAGCAACGGTTGAGCGCCATGTCCATACTCATCTTCCTTATAGCTTCCCAATCTAGCCACCTAGTGTGGTGAGCTAGACCCATGTATCGCTCATAGCTTTGAGCCACATCATCATCCTCAAATTGCACATCATCCATCTTTGACACTTTCTTTGACTTCTTAGACTTCTTTGATGGTCTCTCCATACGTGAAGAAGATGCTCGGGTTGTCATGGTACCTACACACATTCAAAGCAAAGAACTACAAGATAAGATCCATACAACCTCAACAAAATCATGCATATTTACAACTCACAACTTATCACACAAGAATGACCCCATACTTATCCTCTAAGCACTTAATCCACAAAATCCAACATGTATGAACAAAGGATCACGCAACAATGGTCAAGCTAGAAGATATATCATGATAAACATGCATTAACCAACAATCAAGATCATGAATCCTAAAGCCCACATAAGAGAAAGCCAAATAGAACAAGGACCGACCAACACAAGATGTCGGGCCCGAGGTGTCTCAACCTCGGTCTTGAGTCTTGGACAGACTCTGCAACGTCGGACCCGAGATCTGGGTATCTCGGTCCGAATATAAATTCGACTTCTCAACCTAATTCACCCAAAATCACTCTATCATGCTCCTAAAATCCAATTTCAACCATTTCTCTTCATCAATCGAAGTTCCAAGTAGGTTCTAGCATGCATAATCAACAATTAAGAACAAATCCACTATTCATGCAAAACACCATGGATGCTCAAGATCTAAACTCATTCAATCATGGCAAATCTCAATTCAAACAATGAAAGCATGAAATTCACAAGGAATTAGGTAGAGATCGAGATTCACATACCAAATTTGAAGAGATAAAGACTTGCTAGCAATCAAACTCCTTAGAACTCAAATTCTCTACCTAGATCTAGGAGAGGGATGAAGAACAATGGGACTTGTTGGGATTTTTGCTTTTGGGATCGATGTTGGGGATGGCTAGGGTGTTGGATTGAGATTGTTGTGAGTTTTGCTAGGGGATCGAGTGTGGTGGAGATGGGGGGGCCGATTTGGGGTTTTGAGAGTGAGCTTGGTATTTTGGGAAGGTGGTTATGAAGGTGATGGGAGGTAGGTATGGGAAAGAAGACTTTAAGTGGGAAAGAAACAAAGTTAGGTCAGAGGGGTATAATGGGCATTTCCTTCAAATCATGACCAAGGTTGACCGGCTAAGTTGGACCGACTTCACCAACGTCGGGCCCGAGGTACTGGGTACCTCGATCCGGCTTGGTTCGGATTCCTAATATTCCCTCTTCTTGCCAATTCTTTACCCACAAGTCCTTTTATTATTTTCACCACTACCAACACTCAATCATGAAGCTCACATAACACACAATTCCACAAAACACATGCTAAGGAGAGATTAGAAAGAATCTAAGCTAAGACAAGAAAATCAAACTAAAAACTACGAAAACAAACCTACTAAGTTCGGGTTGCCTCCCGAGGAGCGCTTCTTTTAACTCACTAGCTTGACTTCTAACCTCAACCTTCACGGTGGATGAAAAATGGTGAATCGATCACCGTAGTCATGTCCATCTCCACGCCCCTCATAGCCATAAAACCACCACTTGTGGTTAATGTAGGCATGGCCTCCAAATTCTCCTTCACCTTTCTCCTCCAAAGTGTAGGTTTGCACCTCTTGCATCTTCTCAACTTGACCTTCATTCTCTACATCACAAACATCTAGAGAATTTCTAGGAGACTCAATGACATTATAGCTCAAATCCTCTTTCAAATCACTCAAACATATGTAACTATCCCCTAGGTCCTCTTTCAAGTCACTTAGACAAATATAAGAGTCTCCCACATCAAAAGGATACGAAGAAGGATACTCTTCATGGCCTCTTGGACTATCATCACCTCTTGACTCCTCTTGGTGCTCAAATGGATCTACCAACTCTCTCTCTTGAACTTGAGCATTGACCATGTCATGGTTCCTCAAAGGTGCTTCTTCTTCTCTTGTGGCTTCTTCTTCATCTCTTTTCCGCTTGGCACTTTCCTCCAATTTCAAGATTGCCAAAGCATCCGGTTCATTTAGAGCTTTGTTGAAATGGAACTCCACCTTGTCTTCGCCTATCTCAAAAGTCACCTTTCCATTTCTCACATCAAATTTGGCACCCGCCGTGGCTAGAAACAGCCTTCCAAGATTAATGGGTACCAAAGGGTCTTCTTTCATATCAAGGATCACGAAATCGTCGGGGACAAAATACCTCCCAACTCTAACCGGGACATCATCCAAGATTCCCGTGGCCTTTGTAGATGAACCATCGGCCATAGTAAGACTCATCTCAACCGGTTCTATATCACCAAGGTTAGCCCTCCTCCATATGCTCATAGTCATAACCGATATGCTTGCTCCTAAATCACAAAGAGCCTTGAAGTTTTGGGATCCAATCCCCACGGTTATTGCAAATCTCCCAGGATCACCCAATTTTTGAGGTAGCTCCAAGATTTTCACCTCGTCTTGCATCTCCACAATCGACCTCTTCTTGCTCAAAATTTCCTTCAAGAACTTAGCATACGATGGCATCTCACTTAAAGCGTCGGTGAACGGTATGGTGATGTTCAAACCTTGCAAGAGCTTCAAGAACCTCTTAAACTTGCCCTCCACAACTTCCTTGGGCTTCGTCAACGGGTAAGGGAGAGTTGTGCCGCCTTGTTTCTTGGTTGAATCCACTTCCTTGGACCGGCTTGGATCGCTCTCAACATTTTCAGCTTGGATCGACGTTGGATCGACATCGGGACCGATGTGCGGGTCCTCGGTCCTAGGGCAGGGCAAAGCTGGGGAAGTCGGTCCAACTACAGGGCATGTCGGGCCCGAGTTCCGCTCCTCCTCGGTCCTGGTCAGGGGACTTTCTCCGATTTCTGGATCGACGTCTTGGCACGTCGGGCCCGAGTTCCTGGGCAACTCGGTCCGACTCTCTTCTCTTGTCCTTGGCACTTGTGGCTCGGGCAAACTCCGACCACTCCTCAATCCTATGGCACGGACTTCATTTTGTTATTGTGGGGCACGGGGATTCTCCTCGGGTCGGCCCGGGAGTCTCCCTTCCTCTCTCGGAAGTTGATTCGCCATGTGAACAAATTGGTTGTCCACTTGTCATCTCCATACACCAAACTCCTTGAATTGGGTGCTCATCTCATCAACTCTTCTCTCCACATTGGTGAATTGATTCTTCAAGTCTTGTGCCCATTGTGGAGTTTGTTGATAGAACCTCGGAGGTCGGTATGGTGGTTGTTGGGCCCATGGCTCGTTTTGGTTGTAGTTGTTGTTGTAGCCATTGGCTTGGCCTTGGTTTCACCTTCCATTTCCTCCATTGCCTCCGTTGTTGAAGTTAGCTCTTCCTCCATAGTTTCTTTGAACATAGTGTGCCTCCTCGATTTGCTCGGCCAAACGAACTTGGCGTTCATTGGGACACTCTTGAGCTCCATGCTTGAAAGCACCACATTCTTCACATGCTCTTGTGGTTTGCTTGAGGTGATTCATTTGCCTCCTCATCTTGTTCAACTCATCCTCAAGGAATTGAATCTTCACATCCTTATCAACCTCTTCATTCTTCGGGTCGTAGAGCCTCCTTGTACCATCTCCTTGGACTCTTGCCTCCTTGTTGACTTGACTCACTTCGTACATGGCTTCGTAGTCGGAAAGTTTGTCGAGTAACTCCCATGCTTGCTCCGGCGGTAAATCAATGAACCCACAATCGGTGTGAAGGTTCAACTTGTCCTTGGTGGCGGGGTTGATTCCTTGGAAGAATATGTCTTGAAGAACATAAGGTTGTTGCCCATGCATTGGACATTGCCTCAACATTTCCTTGAACCGATCCCAAGCCTCAAAGAGTGGCTCGTGGGCTCCTTGTTGAAAACTTGCTATCTTCCTTCTAAGCTCCGTTGTCTTTGTTGGGGGAAAGAACTTCATCAAGAATGCTTCGTTGATGGCCCTCCATGTTGTGATGGATCGAGGTGCTTGGCTCTCCAACCAATGCAATGTCTTGCCCCCCAACGACCACTTGAAGGCCTTGAGTAGCACGTACTCTAGCGTCTCCTCATCCGTCGAGATAGTCTCACATATATCTTTGAATTGCTTCACATGCTCAATCGGACACTCATTCAGTCTCCCTTGAAATTGGTCCCTCTTGATAAGTGATATAAATTGAGTCTTGATCTCGAAGTTCTTTGAAACCTGTGGCAAGACAATGGCCGGTTCCGGCACCTTCAACTCCGGATGCATATATTGACGTGCATTCCGGAGTTGGGTGTTGATTTGAGCCTCCAATCTCATCCTTTGCTCACGCTCTCTCCTAGCTTCGGCATCCCGGTTGGCCATCTCAAGTTGCATACGAGCCATGTCGGCCCTCATCCTAGCAACCTCATCATCATGTAGTGCTTGGTTCTCCATTCTCTTCTTCTTTCGAGCTTGCTTGATAATGCTCTCCGGATCACTCACAAAGTCGAACTCAAGTGTTCCTCGGACGGAACGAGCTCACATACACCTATAACCAAAGACACAAATAAAACAGAATCAAAACAAACAAGGGGTTCGGGCTAGTCCCTCACCCAAATCACTACAAAATCAAAGACTCAATAAAAGGGGTACCTCAAACAAGTAGAACTCCCCGGCAACGGCGCCCAAATTCTGATGGAATCCGGATTGGAGGGTCAAAATTTAAATTTATAACCGAACCCCGTAGTAGTACAAGGTTAGGGTGTCGAACACACGGGAGTTCGTGCGTTGAGTGTACCAAAAAGACTAAAAAGGGGAAAAGAAAGGCAAAAACAAGGAAAATCAAAGGGAACTTCTCGGGACGGACTTTGGTCACCTCGGTCCGAGAAGGATCGATGAGAGTTTGCACGGGACCGACACTGTCTGAAGTCGGGCCCGACGTCTGGGTAACTCGGTCTTGTCAAAATAGTAGATCGGTCTTGGGTTTTTCGGTTCCTTCCCCAACTAGACTTGGGTAATTCCACCCCAATTCAGCCAATAAGTGTTGATCCTTATGAGATCGAGGTTGTTTGCCTTCAATCCCTCCACTCTACACATCGACCATAGGGGGTTTTCACCTTCCCTTCGATGCAAGGTCAAGTGATGGGCTCGAGATCGCTTTCGCTTACTCTTACCAACCACAAGCCCTTGATCCCTTGTTCTCACAAGAAAATTAAAGCTCAATGTAGAGAGGATTCATAGATCAAGCACTCAAGGCTATGGAATTGGGGGTTCACACCCAATCCTAGCTAGGGGTTTCCCCAATAGCCCAAGACTATGGAATCTACTCCATGTAGCAAGAGTAAAAAGCAATCAATAGACAAAGCAAGCAAATCTCAATCATCCAACTCAAATCCAACTCAAATTGCATTCAAATCAAATGAATTCACAAGATCCAAATCTCAAATCCACTAAACACAAATAAAACAAGTTCAAACTCACAAATTCCTCCTAGAACTCCTACTCTCCAACGATTTCCTCTCTTCTTCTCCTCTTCCTTCCTCCTCCTTGCTCTCCAAGTCTTCCTTGAGCCTTTGAGAGTGATTAGATGTGTGGATTAGCCTTCTTTTCTTCTCTCTAATTGTCTTCTCCCTTTTAATTAGGGACCAAGGATTTCCAAAAATAGAAGAAGGGCAAACGTGGTAGATCACAATTATGTGCCTTGGAGCCCAATCTTCACTTTGCCGACATGGACCGACACGGACACACCTCGGGCCCGACGTCGCCAACCTCGGTCCGAGCCTCTATGGTTCCAACTCGGGCCCGACTTGCTGGGCACGTCGTTCCGGACCTCGATCCTCTTCTCTTCTTGGTTTTCCTTGAGTTCTTCTTCGTTCCTTGCTTAGCTCTTCCGCTCCTTTGCTCTCAAGCTTTGCTCCTTCTTAGAAACTCCTTCCAAACTTCCTCAAAACATGCCAATTTACCTACAAAACACAACAAAACATGGAAAATCAGAATCTAAGCTAAAAAGGGACAAAACTAACAAAGAAAGGAACAAAAGACACATATTTACAAGGGAAATTAACTACTAAAACACCACCAAAATGAGAGACATCATGTCTCGTTTGGCAACAAGGGCAAAGGAAGAATCAAAGGGACGGGCACCGCAAAACTGAATCAGTCCATCAAAGCGTCCAATGTGAGTATTGTTGAGGGTCTCAGGTTTAACCTCCTTAGCGTCTCCCAAATTTGTGATCAAGGTGAAAACCTAGTCACATTTGACTTTAAGGAATGCCTGGTCATCAACAAGAAAACAAATCAAGTCATTCTCAAAGGGACTCGTGAAAACAATGTTTACATCTTCAATCAAAGGTTCAAGCCAGCATCCAAACTGTGCTTATCCGTCTCTGCTATGGACGCCGATCTTTAGCATCGACGTCTTGGGCACGCCGGACCTAGTACGATCTTCAAACTTCATCAACAAGAGCTTGTTAGAGGACTTCCCCGAATTGATCCTGAGCAAATTGAACAATGTGAAGCATGCATTAAAGGGAAGCAAACAAGATCGTCCTTCAAATCCAAAAATGAAGTGAGCACAAAGAAACCATTGGAACTCCTTCACATGGATTTGTGCGGACCCATGCAGACACAAAGCTATGGTGGAAAGAGGTACATGTATGTTATTGTGGATGATTATTCAAGATTCACTTGGGTTCTTTTCTTGGTGTCAAAAGCAGAAGCTTTCCAGATGTTTAAGATCTTCATCAAGCAAGTAGAAGCTGCTCGTGGGACGAGCTTGAAAGCCCTAAAGTCAGATCATGGAATGGAGTTCAAAAACTGAGAGTTCCTTGACTTTTGTGACCAACAAGGAGTCTCCCACAACTTCTCTTGTCCTCGAACTCCTCAGCAAAATGGCGTTGTTGAAAGAAAGAATAGGACGCTGGAAGATATGGCAAGGACGATGCTCTTGGCCAACGGCGTCCCCAAACACTTTTGGGCAGAAGCCGTAGCCACAGCAACCTACATCATCAATCGAGCCATGATTCGTCCTTTGCTCAAAAAGACGTCCTATGAGCTGCTAAATGGAAGGAAGCCAAACATTTCTCATCACAAAGTCTTTGGATGTAAATGCTTTATTCACAACAACGGCAAAGACAACATAGGCAAATTTGATGCTAGGAGTGATGAAGGAATATTCCTTGGATACTCCCTCACAAGCAAAGCCTATAGAGTCTTCAACAAACGGACTCTTAAGCTTGAGGAAAGTATCCATGTGGTGTCAAAGACAATGCATCACACAAGAAAGAACCAAGTAAGAAAGAATGTCGCTCCTCTCCAAAGGACGATGATGAAGACGATGAAGAAGAGCCCAGAGGCTCCTCCGACAAATACTACGTTCCTAGGAACGCCCCTGAAACTCGTGATGAGGTTTCAATGGGAGTCCCTAGCGAACAGCATGAGCCCTCTCAAACTTGGTCGCTAAACCAAGTGGATGCTGCTGAATCAAGTCAACAAGGAGAAGAAAGGCACAGTGTGGACGCTCATTCTAAGGGGGAACACACTGAGCCTGTCAATGAAGAAGATGGTTTTGACTCCGATGATTCTGACTGGACGGACCCTAGGTGTAATCCTGCAAGGGACGCTACTCATTACCAGAATCCAACCTTTCTAGACTTCACTCAACGGATCAAATCATCTCAGACATCTCAAAAGGAGTCCAAACAAGAGCAGTTGTGAATCAGTCCCATAGCACCAACATAGCGTTCTGTGCCTTCAACGCCTTTGTATCCTTAATTGAACCTAAGAACATAAAGGAGGCGCTTCAGGACGTTGATTGGATTCAAGCCATGCAAGAAGAACTCAATCAATTTGAAAGAAACAAAGTTTGGACCCTCGTCGCTCGTCCGAAAAACAAAAACATAATAGGGACGAGGTGGGTCTACAAGAACAAGCTTGATAGGAGTGGCAGAGTCTCAAGAAACAAAGCAAGGCTTGTGGCTCAAGGCTATAGGCAAGAGGAAGGAATCGATTACAATGAGACCTTCGCTCCTGTCGCTAGAATTGAAGCCATTCGCCTCCTCATTGCTTACGCCGCTCACAAAGGGTTCAAGCTCTTTCAAATGGATGTCAGGACTGCCTTCCTAAATGGCAAGCTAAAGGAAGAGGTGTACGTTACTCAACCCCCAGGATTTGAGGACGCTAATCACCCCAATCATGTGTACTTCTTGGACAAAGCACTCTATGGACTCAAGCAAGCCCCTCGTGCCTGGTATGATAGGTTTGCGTCCTTTCTTTTGTCCAACGGGTATACTCGAGGTAACAATTACAAAACCCTGTTCTTAAAGAAAGTCCTTAAAGATGTTTTGATTGTCCAAGTCTATGTCGATGACATAGGATTTGGAAGCACTAACATGAAACTTGTAGAGGAATTCAAGAACTTGATGAGTAGTAAGTTTGAGATGTCCCTCATAGGAGAACTCAACTTCTTCTTGGGACTTCAAATCACACAGCTCAAAGATGGGACGCGCATTCACCAACAAAAGTACATTCGTGAAATGCTTGGGAAGTATGGAATGAATACGTCCAAATCCACTGACACTCCCATCTCTCCAAACACTCGCCTTTAAGTTGATGAAGAAGGCAAGAGTGTGGATCAAAAGCTCTACATAGGAATGATAGGTTCGCTATTGTACTTGACTGCAAGCCGTCCAAACATCATGTTCACCGTGTGTCTGTGCGCTCGCTTTCAAGCCAATTCAAAAGAGTCCCACATGCAATAGGTCAAAAGAATCTTTAGATACCTCAAGGGATGGGACGATCTATGCCTATGGTATCCCAAAAGGACGTCCCTAAACCTGGTGGCGTACTCTGACACAGACTACGTCGGTCATTTGGTGGATAGGAAGAGCACATCTGGAATGGCACAATTCCTTGGCTCTTGCCTCATATCATGGAGATCCAAAAAGCAAAACTCCGTGGCCCTTTCAACCGCGGAAGCCGAGTACGTTGCTGCTGCTTTGTGCTGCTCTCAAGTCCTATAAATCAAGTACCAACTGGAGGACTATGGTACATTCCTTGATACAGTCCCTATCTTGTGTGATAACACTAGTGTTATAAGTATTGCCAAGAATCATGTTCATCATTCTAGAACGAAGCACATTCATATAAGACATCACTTTCTACGTGATAATGTTGAACTTGGATTAATTAGAGTGGATCATGTTAGGACTGAGGACCAAGTGGCCGATATTTTCACAAAAGCACTTGATAGACGTCCCTACGAGCACCTCAGGTTGCTCTTGGGGATGATAACTTTTAAATGATCAAGTCCCGTTCTATTATTCCCTCTATGATTGGCTACGTTTTGTTGAGAACTTGTTTTAAAGTATTTCATGCATTAAAGTCATCTTTAAAGGACGCTAGTCTAAGACATGTGTTTTGCTTGTGTTTTGAACACTATTCATTTCGCTTTTTATCTCAAGAGTATCCCTGATCACCCTACCCTCTGATGTCTCTCATTTTGGTGGTGTTTTAGTGGTTAATTTCCCTTGTAAATATGTGTCTTTTGTTCCATTCTTTGTTAGTTTTGTCCCTTTTTAGCTTAGTTCCCGGTTTTCCATGAGATTCGGAGACTATGTGAGTTTGATGTGTTTTGTAGGTAAAATGGCGAGTTTGAGGACATTTTGGGAGAGTTTCTAAGGAGAGCCGAGCTAAGAAGCAAAGGAGCGGAAGAGCCATGCAAAGATAAAATGGCGAGTTTGAGGACATTTTGGGAGAGTTTCTAAGGAGAGCCGAGCTAAGAAGCAAAGGAGCGGAAGAGCCATGTAAAGATCGAAGAGGAACCAAAGGAAAACCAAGAAGAGACAAGGATCGAGGCCCAGGATCGATGTCCCACCAAGTCGGGCCCGAGTTTGACGCACCAGAGGCTCGGACCGACGTTGGTAACGTCGGGCCCAAGGTGCCTCCGCATCGGTCCAAGTCGGCAAAGAAGTGGATTGGGCTCCAAGGCACATTATTGTGAACTTCCACTTTTGCCCTTCTTCTAAATTTGGAATTCCTTGGTCCCCAATCAAGAGAAAAGGATAATTAAAGGGAGATTAGAGAGCATCCAACAACAATCCCACATCTAATCACTCTCAAAGGCTCAAGGAAGACTTAGAGAGCAAGGAGAAGAGAGGAGAGGAGAAGAGAAGAGGAAATCGGTGGAGCCTAGGAGGAGATTAGTGAGTTTGAACTTGTCTAGCCTTTGTTTAGTGGATTTGAGACTTGGATATTGTGAATCCCTTTTGAGATTTGAATGCAATTTGAGTTTGATTTGAGATTGATGATTGAGATTTGTTTGCTTTGCCATTTGATTGCTTTTTACTCTTACTTGATGGAGTAGATTCCATAGTCATGGGCTATGGGGGAATCCCCTAGCTAGGATTGAGTGTGAACCCCCAATTCCATAGCCTTGAGTACTTGATCTATGAATTCTCTCTACATTGAGCTTCAATTCTCTTGTGAGAACAAGGGATCTAGAGCTTGTGGTTGGTAAGAGTAAGCGTGAGCAATCTCGAGCCCATCACAAGACCTAGCATCGAAGGAGAGTGAAAACTCCCTAAGGTCGAAGTGTAGAGTGGAGGGATTGAAGGCAATAACCTCGATCTCATAAGGATCAACACTTATTGGCTGAATTGGGGTGGAATCACCCAAGTCTAGATAGGGAAGGAACCCAAAAACCCAAGACCGATCTACCAAACTTGCTAAATCGAAGTACCCAGTACCTCGGGCCCGACGTTGAGTGTGTCGGTCCCGGCCAAATCTACCTCGATCCACCCTCGGACCGAAGTGACCTGTGTCGGTCCGAGGAAATTCCTTTTGATTTTCCTTGTTTTGCCTTTCTTTTACCTCTTTTTAGTCTTTTTCGGTACTCTCAATGCACGAACTCCCGTGTGTTCGACACCCTACCTCTCTTACTACAATTGGGGTTCGGTTTATAAATTTAAATTTTGAGACCCTCCGATCCGGAACCCATCAGAATTTTGGCGCCGTTGCCGGGGTGTTCTACTTGTTTGAGGTACCATCTTTTGTTGAGTCTTTGATTTGGTAGTGATTTGGGTGAGGGACTAGCCCAAACCCCTTGTTTGTTTTGATTCGGTTTTTGTTTGTGTCTTTGGTTGTAGGTGTATGCGAGCTCGTTCCGCCCAAGGAACACTTGAGTTCGACTTTGTGTGTGATCCGGAGAGCATTCTAAAGCAAGCCTGAAGAAAGGAAAGGATGGCGAACCAAGCACAACGTGATGAGGAGGTTGAAAGGATGAGAGCCGACATGGCTCGTATGCAACTTGAGATGGCGAACCGAGATGCCGAGGCCCGGAGAGAGCGTGAGCAAAGGATGAGATTGGAGGCTCAAATCAACACCCAACCCCGGAATGCTAGACAATATATGCATCCGGAGTTGAAGGTGCCGGAACCGGCCATTGTCTTGCCGGAGGTGTCAAATAACTTTGAGATCAAAACTCAATTCATCTCACTCATCAAGAGGGATCAATTTCAAGGAAGACCGAATGAGTGCCCGATCGAGCATGTGAAGCAATTCAAGGATCTATGTGAGATCATCTCGACGGATGATGAGACACTTGAGTATGTGCTACTCAAGGCCTTTAAGTGGTCTTTGGGAGGCAAGGCATTGCATTGGTTGGAGAGCCAAGCACCTCGATCCATCACATCATGGAGGGCTCAACGAAGCATTCTTGATGAAGTTCTTTCCGCCAACCAAGACAACGGAGCTTAGAAGGAAGATAGCAAGCTTTCAACAAGGAGCCCACGAGCCACTCTTTGAGGCTTGGGATCGGTTCAAGGAATGTTGAGGCAATGTCCAACCCATGGGCAACAACCATATGTTCTCCAAGACATATTCTTCCAAGGAATCAACCCCACCACCAAGGACAAATTGAACCTTCACACCGATTGTGGGTTCATTGATTTGCCACCGGAGCAAGCATGGGAGTTGCTAGACAAACTCTCCGATTACGAAGCCATGTATGGAGCAAGTCAAGTGAACAAGGAGGCAAGAGTCCAAGGAGATGGTGCAAAGAGGCTCTATGATCCAAAGAGTGAAGAGGTGGATAAGGATGTGAAGATCCAATTCCTTGAGGATGAGTTGAACAAGATGAGAAGGAAGATGAGCCATTTCCAACAAACCACGAGAGCATGTGAAGAATGTCGTTCTTTGAAGCATGGAGCCCAAGAGTGTCCTAATGAGCGCCAAGTTCGTTTGGCCGAGCAAATAGTAGAGGCACACTATGTTCAAAGAAACTTTGAAGGAAGAGCCAACTTCAACAATGGAGGAAATGGAAGGTGGAATCAAGGCTAAGCTAATGGCTACAACAACAACTTCAACCAAAACGAGCCAAGGGCCCAACCACCACCATACCGACCTCCGGGGTTCTATGAGCAAACGCCACCATGGGCTCAAGACTTGAAGAATCAATTCACCAATATGGAGAGAAGATTTGATGACATGGGCACCCAATTCAAAGAGCTTGGTGTTTGGAGAAAGCAAGTGGACAACCAATTTGTTCACATGGCGAATCAACTTCTAAGAGAGGAATGGAGACTCCCGGGCCGACCCGAGGAGAATCCCCGTGCCCCACAACAACAAAACGAAGTTCGAGCCATAGGATTGAGGAGGGGACGGAGTTTGCCCGAACCACACATGCCAAGGACAAGAGAAGAAGGTCGGACCGAGTTGCCCAGTAACTCGGGCCCGACATGCCATGATGTCGATCCAGAAGACGGAAGAGGTCCCCTGAGTTGGACCGAGGTGGAGCGGAACTCGGGCCTGACATGCCCTGAAGTCGGCCCGACGTTCCCAGAAGTTCCCTGCCCCAGGACTGAGGTTCCCGAAGTCGGTCCCGATGTCACTCCTACGTCGGTCCAGGCTGAAAATGTTGAGAGAAGTCAAGGCCGATCCAAGGAGCTGGATTCAACCAAGAAGCAAGGTGGCACAACTCCTCCACACCCATTGAAGAAGCCCAAGGAAGTTGTTGAGGGCAAGTTTAAGAGGTTCTTGAAGCTCTTGCAAGGCTTGAACATCACCATCCCATTCACCGATGCTCTAAGTGAGATGCCATCTTATGCAAAGTTTTTGAAGGAAATTTCGATCAAGAAGAGGTCGATTGTGGAAATGCAAGATGAGGTGAAGATCTTGGAGCTACCTCAAAAGCTAGGTGATCCCGAAAGATTTGCAATTACCGTGGGGATTGGATCCCAAAACTTCAAGGCTCTTTGTGATTTAGGAGCAAGCATATCGGTTATGCCCATGAGCATTTGGAGAAGGGCAAACTTCGGAGATATGGAACCGGTTGACATGAGTCTTACTATGGCCGATGGTTCGTCTACGAAGGCCACCGGAATCTTAGATCAAGTCCCGGTTAGAGTTGGGAGGTATTTTGTCCCCGACGATTTTGTGATCTTGGACATGAAAGAAGATCCATTGGTGCCCATTATTCTTGGAAGGCTGTTTCTAGCCACAGCGGGTACTAAATTTGATGTGAGAAATGGGAAAGTGACTTTCGAGATTGGCGACGATAAGCTGGAGTTCCATTTCAACAAGGTCCTTAATGAACCGGATGCTTTGGCGATTTTGAAATTAGAGGAAAGTGCCAAGCGCAAGAGAGAGGAGTTGGAACTCACTAAAGAGGAAGATGCACCTTTAAGGAATCATGACATGGTCAATGTTCAAGTCCATGGAGAGCCAAGAGATGGAGATAACCCAAGAAGCCATGAAGAGTATCCTTCCCTATATCCTTTTGATGTGGGAGATTCTTACATTTGTTTAAGTGACTTGAAAGAGGATCTAGAGGATGGTTACATTTGTTTGAGTGATTTGCAAGAAGACTTGAGCTATAATGTCATTGAGTCCCCTATAAATTCTGTAGATTTTTGTGGTGTAGGTAATGAAGATCGAGAAGAAAAGGAGCAAGGAGTGCAAACCTACACTTTGGAGGACAAAGGAGAATTTGGAGACCACGCCTATTTCAATCACAAATGGTGGTTTTATGGCTACGAGGGACGTGGAGACGGACACATCAACAATGATCAATTCACCATTTTTCACCCTCCGTGAAGGGTAGAGGTTAGAAGTCAAGCTAGTGACTTAAAAGAAGCACTCCTCGGGAGGCAACCCGAGCGTAGTAGGTTCATTTTCGTAGTTTTTAGTTTGTTTTTCTTTGTTTTAGCCTAGATTCTTTCTAATCTCTTCTTAGCATGTGTTTTATGGAAGTGTGTGTTGTGTGAGCTTCATGATTGAGTATGGTATTGGTGAAAAGAATAAAAGGACTTGTGGGTAGCCATTTGCCAAGAAAAGGGAATTTTAGGAGGCTAAACCGACTCGGACCGAGGTACCCAGTACCTCGGGCCCGATGTTGTGATGTCGGTCCAGTTGGGACGGTCCAATTTAGTCTTGCTTTAGTGGAAATGCCTATTATGCCCCTTTGACCTAACTTTGTCTTCTACCATATTTAAGCCTTCTTTCCCATACCTACCACCCATCACCCTCATAACCACCTTCCCAAAATACCAAGCTCCCTTCAAAACCCCCAAATCGATCCATCATCTCCATAGCTCTCGATCCCCAATCCAATCCCACCACAAAACTCGATCCAACACCCTAGCACTCCAAAACATCCATCCATAAGCAAAAAAAAAAAAATCCCAACAAGTCCCATTGTTCTTCATCCCTCTTCTAGATCTAGAAGAGAATTTGAGTTCTAAAAAGTTGATTGCTAGAAAGTCTTTGTTTCTTCAAATTTGGTATGTGGATCTCAATCTCTACTTGATTCTTTGTGAATTTCATGCTTTCATTGCTAAAATTGAGATTTGCCATGATTGGGTGAGCTTAGACCTTAAGCATCCATGGTGATTTTGCATGCATACTGGAATTTGTGCTTAATTGTTGATCATGCATGTTAGAACCTACTTAGAACTTCGATTGGTGATGAGAAATGGTTGATTTTGGATTTTAGGAGCATGATAGAGTGATTTTTGGGTAAATAGGTAGAGAAGTCGAAATTGTTGATTGGACCGAGATGCCCAGATCTCGGGACCGATGTTGCAAGTCGGTCCAAGACTCGGACCGAGGTTGAGAACCTCGGGCCCGACGTCTTGTGTTGGTCGGTCCTATGCTATTTGGCTTTCTCTTGTGTGATCTTTAGGATTCATGAGCTTAATTGTTGGTTAAGGCTTGTTTATCATGATATATCTTGTAGCTTGACCATTGTTATGTGATTCTTGGTTCATGCATGTTGGATTTTGAGGATTGAGTGTTTTAAGAGCAAGTATGGGGTCATTTCCTTGTGTGATGAGTTGTTAGTTGTGGAAGCATGTGATTTTGTTGTGGTTGTATAGATCTTATCTTGTAGTTCTTTGCTTTGATTGTGTGTAGGTAGCATGACTACCCGAGCATCTTCTTCAAGAATGGAGAAAACAACAAAGAAGTCCATGAAGTCATCAAAGAGAGTGCAAAGAATGGATGATGTGCGCTTTGAGGACGATGATGTGGCTCGGGAGTATGAGCGACTCATGGGTCTATCCCACCACACTCGGTGGTTAGATTGGGAGTCAATTAGAAAGATGAACATGGATGAGGCTCTTACCCGGTGCTATTCTCACATCGGTCTCAACGTCATGCTAAGATGGGACAACACTCACTTTCCCGCCTTAGCATCCGAGTTTATGGCGACATTCAAGTGCACATATGAAGGAGTTGAGAGTGAGGGCATGATCTCCTTCCAAATGGGCAACGAGTTGCACGAGGTCTCTCTCCGGAACTTGGCACATTACCTTGGGTTCCCTT
Organism: Polygonum maritimum; assembly: GCA_963924305.1. Taxonomy (NCBI): domain Eukaryota; kingdom Viridiplantae; phylum Streptophyta; class Magnoliopsida; order Caryophyllales; family Polygonaceae; genus Polygonum; species Polygonum maritimum. The sequence goes on along the minus strand of OZ002734.1, from coordinate 18,959,924 downwards.
TTCCGAGAGATGAGGCTTTTGTTGACAATGAGAAGGTGGACTATCTTTGGAGGTTTGTGGCCGGAAGAAATGAGATGAGGAAAGGCGCATCAACAAATGAGATAGCAAGTCCACTCTTCCGAGTCATGATCCGAGCTTTGGGGTGTGCCATCTTTGCTAGGCACAAATTGAGCAAGCCGATGAAGGAGGAGGCCATGTTGCTCTACGAGATGTTGTTTCACAATGATAAGCCAATGAACCTCACATCGGAATGGTTGAAGATGGTGAGGGATTTCCAAAGTTCCTCATGGATCTATTTTGGAGGCATGATAGCCCGCTTGGCTCACCGTCTTGAGGTGGACTTGTCTACCTACACACCGGCCCCGAATGGTGTAGAGTTCATGGACCTTAAGTACTTCAAAAAGGCCAACATCATCAAAGAGAAGCAAGTGACCGGTGCCACCACCTATCTAGCTCCTCACTCCAACTTCAACAAGGTGCACATTCCTTTGGGGCCACGCCTCTTTGATCTCACGAGCTACTACAATTGGTTCCAAGTATGGGCGGGCAAAGTGAATCCTTTTGGAGAGCCGGAGGGGACTCTTGAGTGTAGGAGGCGAGCACAACACATTCGCTTCACTCAATCTTCCCCGGACACCGAAGAAGAAGAGCCCAACCAATTTGAGTTTGTAAGGAGAGATGACATGGACGTTGACTTGCCTAGAGAAGGAGAAGAAGAAGAAGATGGAGGCTACCACAACTTGCTCACCGACCACGCACCAACACTACTAGACCGAGGTGCAAGCCACGTCGGGCCCGACGTCCATCAATGTCGGTCCGATGTATTTTTGCCCGATCCGGTGCCGAGCCATTTCGAGAGGGGCGAGGGAAGTGGAGCAAGACAAGAGCCACCAAGATATGGAGGGTATGAGGGGTATGCCCAATGGTATGGGCCCGAGATGGTCTTCCCCGAACCTCAACAATCGGTGGACATGAACTTCCTAGCCAACCAATTGGCTCACCTCCAACTCCAACAATCCAACATCCTACAAGAGGCACACCAAATCAACCTTCAACAACAACACCTCAACTTCCAACAACAACAACTTTCTCACCAATAAGAAGACTTCCAAGCCCAATTTGAAGAAGTGAACCGCAATATTGCTTACACGAGGTGTGATGTGGATGACTTGAGAGCAGTCGTGGACCAAAGATGGAGCGTTCAAGAGAGCTTCAATGAGTGGATGACCGGGAATTACTCTTCCCGCAAGGACCAATGGACGCGCCCCACACCTCAACTTCAACCGCCTAGTCAAGATCCTTTCCATGCCCATGTGTACGAGAGAGAGAGAGGCACGCACGGCTTCAAAGGGGACGCCGCCGAGGACACCCTCCAAACTAAGCCTCAACATGCCATGCAAGAATAAGGAATTGTGAGCTTTCTTGACTCTTATCTCTTTTACTTTTGAGTCTTGATTTCTTTTGATGTGGACATCAAAATTCTAAGTATGGGGTGGGTTAGTAGCTCATATCTCCATGTGTAGGTTTCATGTGTTTCTTTTGTTTTGCTAAGGGATGTTTACTTTTGGATAGTGGCATGAGATGTTCTATGGATGATGATTGAAATTGATGGCATGAATGGATGTGTTTGTTTTGTTTGAGAAATTTTTTTGCAAAAATCCATAAAAATTTGAAAAATTGGTTGAAAAAAAGTCAAAAAGATTTTGTTTTGGACTAGGAATTCCCATCTTAGACGTCTAAGGAAAGCTAACGATGATGTGAGCATGTAAAATCCTTTGCATATTTTTGGATAGTTTAGCCTCTAAATAGATGTTTTTGATGTGATGTGATATCTTGCATGTTTTTATTGAGCACATGAGTTCTAGGATGAGTTTTGATGCAACTAAGCTAGAGTGAACCTTGTGAGATATCTTTTTGGCCATTTTAGGGATGCTTGTTCATGATTGCATATCCCTCATTTTTCTTGTGTGAATTAGCTCATGCATGCTTAGTAAAACTTGCTATTGAGGTGTTTATCTATTTTCCAAGACCAATATGAGATTTGTTCTATGCTTTGTCACATTGATTTGAACTTTATTTCATTTAGTCACAAAATGTTCCATATCCTACCTTGAAGATAAACCGTTGTTTGTAGCCCCGTTTTAGCCTTAGACCTTTGTTTGAAACTCCTCAAAAATATGATTCCTAGCCTATATGACTTGACCCGTATGGGATTGGACTTTAGTGAGAGGTTTGGAAGAATATTTGGAGAGTTGAGATTCTCTTTGGTGAAGGGCAAGAATTGGAGTTATAAACCAAGTGGGTAGTGCATCTTTGTTGAGAAGAAAGAAAGAAATGTTGGACAAAAGTAGTGGATTGAAAAGCAAAGTGCTTAGTGTAAAATAAGGGTTCCGACCGAGTTCAAGTGCACATCGGGCCCGAGTTAGTGTGCAAGTCGATCCAAAGTGGAAAAAGTGAGAAAAAATCCAACAAAAAGTCTAAGTGCAAAGATGAAGTGGAATGTTTAGTGAAAAGAGTGGGTTGAAAGAAAAGAAAAAAATCAAAGTCTTTTGGATGAGTGTAAGTTGAAAGTGGAATAATTTGGTGAGTTTGGTGAGAGACTAGAAAGTTCAATCCCCATTATAAGCACCACAAGACCAAAGTGATTCCCACCTTGAGAAACACCAAAAGCCCCATTACAACCCGGCCGAATGGAACCTCTTTGAGGACCTCCATTGAGCCAAGTTCATATTCTTTGTGTGCATTGTAATAGGCATCTCTAGGTGGAGGAATTGGTAATATTAGCTTCAATGGTAAAGCCTTTACTAGCATGATTGTTGAGTATGAGTGTTCATTGCTAAGCCTAAACACATGATGAGTGATACACATTTTCATGTCCCTAAAGTGAGGCTTGGTTGCATTAGACTTTATTCCTTGAACACTTGATCATGTGTGATGATGTAATCTTGCTAGCATATCTATCACTTGTGCTTACTTGATTGAGTTTTTCATATGAGGCTTTACTTGAAGATTATGCTTCGGTCTTGTTTACATTGTTATTGCTTGAGGACAAGCAAGTTTAAGTATGGGGTATTCTGATGTCTCTCATTTTGGTGGTGTTTTAGTGGTTAATTTCCCTTGTAAATATGTGTCTTTTGTTCCTTTCTTTGTTAGTTTTGTCCCTTTTTAGCTTAGTTCCCGGTTTTCCATGAGATTCGGAGACTATGCGAGTTTGATGTGTTTTGTAGGTAAAATAGCGAGTTTGAGGACATTTTGGGAGAGTTTCTAAGGAGAGCCGAGCTAAGAAGCAAAGGAGCGGAAGAGCCATGCAAAGATCGAAGAAGAACCAAAGGAAAACCAAGAAGAGACAAGGATCGAGGCCCAGGATCGATGTCCCACCAAGTCGGGCCCGAGTTTAGCGCACCAGAGGCTCGGACCGACGTTGGCAACATCGGGCCCGAGGTGCCTCCGCATCGGTCCAAGTCGGCAAAGAAGTGGATTGGGCTCCAAGGCACATTATTGTGAACTTCCACTTTTGCCCTTCTTCTAAATTTCGAATTTCTTGGTCCCCAATCAAGAGAAAAGGATAATTAAAGGGAGATTAGTGAGCCTCCAACAACAATCCCACACCTAATCACTCTCAAAGGCTCAAGGAAGACTTGGAGAGCCAGGAGAAGAGAGGAGAGGAGAAGAGAAGAGGAAATTGGTGGAGCCGAGGAGGAGATTAGTGAGTTTGAACTTGTCTAGCCTTTGTTTAGTGGATTTGACACTTGGATATTGTGAATCCCTTTTGAGATTTGAATGCAATTTGAGTTTGATTTGAGATTGATGACTGAGATTTGTTTGCTTTGCCATTTGATTGCTTTTTACTCTTACTTCATGGAGTAGATTCCATAGTCTTGGGCTATGGGGAATCCCCTAGCTAGGATTGGGTGTGAACCCCCAATTCCATAGCCTTGAGGGCTTGATCTATGAATCCTCTCTACATTGAGCTTCAATTCTCTTGTGAGAACAAGGGATCTAGAGCTTGTGGTTGGTAAGAGTAAGCGTGAGCAATCAAAGGAGAGTGAAAACTCCCTAAGGTCGAAGTGTAGAGTGGAGGGATTGAAGGCAATAACCTCGATCTCATAAGGATTAACACTTATTGGCTGAATTGGGGTGGAATCACCCAAGTCTAGATAGGGAAGGAACCCAAAAACCCAAGACCGATCTACCAAACTTGCTAAATCGAAGTACCCAGTACCTCGGGCCCGACTTTGAGTGTGTCGGTCCTGGCCAAATCTACCTCGATCCACCCTCGGACCGAAGTGACCTGTGTCGGTCCGAGGCGATTCCTTTTGATTTTCCTTGTTTTGCCTTTCTTTTACCTCTTTTTAGTCTTTTTCGGTACTCTCAACGCACGAACTCCCGTGTGTTCGACACCCTACCGCTCTTACTACAATTGGGGTTCGGTTTATAAATTTAAATTTTGAGACCCTCCGATCCGGAACCCATCACCCTCATTACAAGCCGAAATGATGGGAACTCTAAGCTTACCTAAGCCGAAAATCTTGCAAACGCATCCTATGAGCGTTCTTTGTTTTATCTTTACGGGACGTACTTGCTTGATTTTCAAAACTGGTACTAAGTGATCAAAGGGATGCTTGTTAAGATCTGAAGGACGCCAGGGAAGAGTTCTTAAAGTCAATAGTTTGAGATCAGTGTTTGGGACGCAGTGGTATAGTTCTCAGTGGTGCAGTGTTGAGTGTGGAAAGGACGCCAAGACAGAGTCCTTTGTAGTTGTGAAAAGTTTGAATTTTGAAAATGGGAAGGTGAACCGTCTTAGAGAAGTTGAACGCAGATCTCGGGATCCGTGTAACGGGTGCAAAACAGCTGGTTACTTAGCGAAGAAGAATGCCACGTGTGGGAACGCGGGTGGAGGAAGCCAAATGAAAAGTCCCTATTACCCTTATCGTTCGCCTTCGTCTTCTTCCTATAAATATACCCCTGTGCATTCTGAAAAACCTTCTTTGCCTCCCTGTTGCTTAAACAAATCCGGAAATCTCTCAAAGATCTTAATAAATCTCGAAATCCCAAATCTCGAAATCCTCTTCTCTCAACCCTAACTCCCTCTATTGAAACCCCTCAAATCTCAAACATGACCAACACAAGATCATCACAGAACCAAAAGCCCTCTCCGTCGTCTTCTTTGGCGGCGAAAAAACCTACACCGGCGAGATCCTCAACTCCGGTGAAAGGCCGGTCGCTAATGCATCCGAGAGGCCGACCCACTGGCCGGCAAGAATTGTAACATCCCCGACCAAAGTGCATATGTCATAGTGCATTCACTGCATACGTATAGCATATTTGCATAGTACATGATAAATTTTTATAAGTAATACTTGTTTTCAAATTAGAGTTATTTACGTTTTTAAAGTTTTTAAAGATAAAAGTATTTTATTGAAGTGTCTGGGTAAGATTTGTAATAAAAGAAATTTAAGGGTGAAAATTATAATGTTCAAAAAGTCAATTGCCGACTTTGAAGTTCTAAATGGATATATATAAGTATTGATATGTGTGGATACGTGTTAGTACATATTTGTGTGCTCGTGTTCCATCAGAGGGAACGATTGAAGAAGCAGAGAGCTCACTCCGTGATTCCGTTTTGATTATTCAGTTTCCTTATTCGATTTTATTTGTGTTTGAAGTACAAGGATCGCCATTTGGTAAGTTTTAATTAGTCTGTTTAATAAGATTTAACTAGTTATTCGTTTATTTGGGTTTATATCGTTTCCAGATCTAGGTTTATAATTGATACTGATCTGGAATCTGGTTGATTTATAGTTGTCAGTGGACGTTTTCAAAGATTGTTATATAGTTTGTTAAAGGTTTTGTAATGGTTTTAGGGTTTCGTTGTAATAATATTTCGGTGGCCTTTGATCAAGATTTTCAAAAGGTGTTCTACTAGAAAGATGATCTTTATATGCCTAGTATATGATGGTAAATTTTCACAATAATTGGAGCTATATAGTGAAAGTTATAATGCATCCTGGCATTTAGTCGCATTTAGGGTTAGGGTTTGTAAGAGTTTATAGGCTAAAAGTGCATTGGGTTATTATATAGGAGTACGAGGAATAACTCGTGATCAGGGGAAGGAGTCCGAGCCCAGAAATCTTTCCTAGAAGGTGAGTATAGACCGGAGATTCAACCTTATGTGTTATATGATGTGTTACAATGTGTATATATATGCTATGTGCTATATATATTATATGGATATATGTGAGTGATATATGTATTCTCTGGAATGTCCATGATTGTTGCATAGATTGTGCAATTGCAAATGATACATGATATATGATGCATTTGAGCATATCACATTGGCATGAGATTAAAGGCTCTGTGCTCTCTTGTCCTGAATTTGTAATCACAGGAGACCTGGAAAAAAAAAGGTCTAAACACATGGGACCTATAAGGTCATATCACAGGAGGCCTAAAAGGCCAATTCATATGAGACCTACGGGTCTAAATCACATGGGACTAAAAGAGTCCATTCACAGGAAACCCGGGGCAAATTCAAGCTTGCACAGTTCACAGAATAATAATTGGACACATGAGCATTTGCATATGCATAAGTTTATTCATATGGAATATATATGTATATGTATAATAAGTAAGTTATTTATACCTTACGTCAGAGGGGTGTAAGGGTGTCATAATAGTTTTTGGTATTAGAGCAGGGATATGGTCTTTTAGGGGCATTCTGCATTCATAAGCATCATATAGCATATGTAATTGACATTAGAATTGCATTGATTTAGGAACATGGACAATCATGAGCATGATCCACAAAGGAGAGAAGGTTTAGCCGTGCCAAATCAATGTATAGAGATATCTCGTTCCCGCACCACATGAACATGCATTGATATGTTCTTGATCCACTCATTCATTCATATCATCAACCATAGCATTTGAAATTCTCAAAGAACTTGAATCCCCAGATCATAGTGTAGGAGAGCATACTCCATTAGGTGAAGTGGTAAAGGTACACACAGTATATCGGGATTGTGTAATACAAGTGGATATAGTAGAGTTACCAGCTGATCTGATATTGGTGTTCTTGTATGAGTTTGATGCCATATTGGGCATGAATTAGTTGTGAAGGCACCATGCAAAAGTGGATTGTTATACAAAAGAAGTAGTGATAGACTCACCTGGGAAAGCTAGAGTGATCTTTTATGGTGATCGACAATTGGTGCCTACTTGTTTAATATCTGCAACATCAGCTTTTCGCATGATCAGAGAGGGATGTGATGCACATCTGGCACATGTCATAGATCGCACTGTTGTATGCGATGAGGTTGGAGATATTCAGTTGTTCTAGATTGTTCTGATGTTTTTCTAAAGGATCTTCCAGGATTACCATCTGATAGAGAGATAGAGTTTAATGTCGAGTTAATACCAGGTACTGCACCGATTTCTATTCCTCCATATCGGATGGCTCCACTAGAGTTCAGCAGAAACAGTTGCAAGAGTTGTTAGAGAAAGGGTTCATCAGAGCTAGTGTATCACCATGGGGTGCACCAGTACTTTTTGTGAAAAAGAAAGATGGTACATTTCGATTGTGCATAGATTATCGAAAATTGAATCAGGTTACAGTAAAGAACAAATATCCATTGGCAAGGATAGATGATTTGTTTGATCAACTCCAAGGTGCACAAGTATTTTGTAAGATAGATCTTCGATCAGGGTATCATCAGTTAAAGATAGCCAAAGATGACATTCTTAAAACAGCATTCAAAACAAGATACGGGCATTATGAATTTCTAGTGATGCCATTTGGTTTGACGAATGCACCGGCATCATTTATGGCTTTAATGAATAAGGTATTTCAGCCTTTCCTTGATAGATTTGTGATCGTCTTTATTGATGATATACTGGTGTATTCACGAAGTATAGAGGAGCATGTTGATCATTTGCGTACAGTATTGCAAGTCCTACAAGAGAAACAGTTGTATGTCAAGCTGAGTAAATGTGAATTCTGGTTAGATCATGTATTTCTGGGGCATATAGTATCTGGAAGAGGTATAGAAGTTGATCCTAAAAAGATTGAAGCAGTGATAAACTGGAAAGCACCAACTACAGTTACAGAACTTCGCAGTTTTCTGGGTATGGCTGGATATTATAGACGATTTGTGGAAGGATTCTCTATTATAGCTGCACCACTCACTAAATTGTTACAGAAGAATGCTTCTTTCCGTTGGGATAATGCATGCCAACAAAGCTTTGATGAGTTAAAGCATCGTTTTTTTTGACTATAGCACTAATATTGACCATTCCTACAGGTACAGGAGAATTTGTTTTTTACAGTGATGCTTCATATCATGGTCTGGGTTGTGTGTTAATGCAGAATGGAAAGGTGATCGCTTATATATCGCAGCAGTTACGACCACATGAGGTTTCTTATCCTGTACATGATTTTGAACTAGCAGCAGTGGTATTTGCCTTGAAGATTTGGCGACACTATCTATATGGAGAAACATTTCAGATTTTTACTGATCATAAGAGTTTAAAGTTTTGATGAGTCAGAAAGAGTTAAATATGCGACAAAGACGCTAGATAGAATTGCTTAAAGATTATGATTGCACTATTGAGTATCATCCAGGAAAAGCCAATGTTGTAGCAGATGCTTTAAGTTGAAAGTCCAGTGTCACAATGTCAGGTATGCACATGACTCCATTTTCAGATTTGATTTCTTTGCGATGTCTAAATGCGAGACTACAGGTTAACTCAGAGGGAGTACTGATTGCTACTTTAGAGATTCGAACTGTGTTGAGACAACGAATTCAAGATGCACAAGTAAGAGATGACAGATTGGCAGAAATTATTGAGCAAATACAACATGGTAAGGATACACCGTTTGTTATGCAGGATAACACATTGATGTTTGGAACCAGGTTATGTGTACCAGATGTTGATAGCATATAAGTTAGCATTGCCTGCAGAATTGGCTCAGATTCATAATATTCTTCATGTTAGTATGTTGCAACGATATCGATCTGATCCATCACATGTGTTAAGAGATTCTGAAGTGCAGATTACAGAAAACTTGAGTTATATAGAGGAACCGGTCAGGATAGCAGATTATAGAATCAAACAGTTAAGAAACAGAGAGATTCCGACGGTTACAGTAATCTGGAAAAGTCATGGTATAGAGAAAGCCACTTGGGAAACAGAAGAGAAAATGAGAAACTCTTATCCGCATTTGTTCAATGGTAATTGACCTCATAGCATATTGCATTAGATAAAGCATTAGAGAATTTTGAGGACAAAATTCTTATAGAGGGGGAGAAATGTAACATCCCCGACCAAAGTGCATATGTCATAGTGCATTCACTGCATACGTATAGCATATTTGCATAGTACATGATAAATTTTTATAAGTAATACTTGTTTTCAAATTAGAGTTATTTACGTTTTTAAAGTTTTTAAAAATAAAAGTATTTTATTGAAGTTTCTGGGTAAGATTTGTAATAAAAGAAGTTTAAGGGTGAAAATTGTAATGTTCAAAAAGTCAATTGCCGACTTTGAAGTTCTAAATGGATATATATAAGTATTGATATGTGTGGATACGTGTTAGTACATATTTGTGTGCTCGTGTTCCATCAGAGAGAACGATTGAAGAAGCAGAGAGCTCACTCCGTGATTCCGTTTTGATTATTCAGTTTCCTTATTCGATTTTATTTGTGTTTGAAGTACAAGGATCGCCATTTGGTAAGTTTTAATTGGCCTGTTTAATAAGATTTAACTAGTTATTCGTTTATTTGGGTTTATATCGTTTCCAGATCTAGGTTTATAATTGATACTGATCTGGAATCTGGTTGATTTATAGTTGTCAGTGGACGTTTTCAAAGATTGTTATATAGTTTGTTAAAGGTTTTGTAATGGTTTTAGGGTTTCGTTGTAATAATATTTCGGTGGCCTTTGGTCAAGATTTTCAAAAGGTTTTCTACTAGAAAGATGATCTTTTATATGCCTAGTATATGATGGTAAATTTTCACAATAATTGGAGCTATATAGTGAAAGTTATAATGCATCCTGGCATTTAATCGCATTTAGGGTTAGGGTTTGTAAGAGTTTATAGGCTAAAAGTGCATTGGGTTATTATATAGGAGCACGAGGGATAACTCGTGATCAGGGGAAGGAGTCCGAGCCCAGAAATCTTTCCTAGAAGGTGAGTATAGACCGGAGATTCAACCTTATGTGTTATATGATGTGTTATAATGTGTATATATATGCTATGTGCTATATATATTATATGGATATATGTGAGTGATATATGTATTCTCTGGAATGTCCATGATTGTTGCATAAATTGTGCAATTGCAAATGATACATGATATATGATGCATTTGAGCATATAACATTGGCATGAGATTAAAGGCTCTGTGCTGTCTTGTCCTGAATTTGTAATCACAGGAGACCTGGAAAAAAAAAGGTCTAAACACATGGGACCTATAAGGTCATATCACAGGAGGCCTAAAAGGCCAATTCATATGAGACCTACGGGTCTAAATCACATGGGACTAAAAGAGTCCATTCACAGGAAACCCGGGGCAAATTCAGGCTTGCACAGTTCACAGAATAATAATTGGACACATGAGCATTTGCATATGCATAAGTTTATTCATATGGAATATATATGTATATGTATAATAAGTAAGTTATTTATAGCTTACGTCAGCGGGGTGTAAGGGTGTCATAAGAACCCCCTCGCCACCAGCCCTCAGTCCATTCCTCCCAGCGCCGCCTGTTTGAGCCAAAATTCACCCAAGGGAATCCTGACCTAGATCGGGCCTGATCGAGGTGAATCACGAAGAAGACGAATGATGTAAAAGCTCGTGAATTGTATTCAAAGTGTGATTGAATGCGTAAAAGAGCGTCCTCCTGCTCTAGGGCTTACAATTGGTTTATATAGTGCCCTTTAGGATCGTTCTATCTTATAGGAAAAGATATCAAAATACAAGATGCTAGCTAATCATGATCCTAACGAAATATCTTGGAGAGATCTATCTTATATCTTTAACTCTATCTTGTTTAGCCGACTTTGGTTCTCGCCGTCTCTCGCTGTGCTCTGAAGAAGTACCGAAGAAGTCTGAACCGGGTCTCGATACTTTTGTGAGGAAAATTTGGGCCCAACAATACCCCTAAATGCAGCGTTCGGATTTTGAACCCTTTCAAATTTTGAATGGTGCATTTATATGATTAGACATTGTGGTCAACCCTCGATTTTCAGGATTTTGCAGGCTCCGTTCTTAAACCCTCTTCTTTACTTGTTCCCTTTCATCTTCACCTTCACTTGTGTCCGCCTTCTTCTCTTCCTCCTCTGTTTTCCGCTCTCCAAACGCTTTAGGTACTACTCCACCCATTTCCGCTTCTCTTTTTTGCTTTCCATGGCTCCGAGGTCCCCCTTTACTTCCTCCAAATCCCTTAGTGAGGAAGACCTTCTTTCCTGCACCATGACCCGGGACGAAATCGCGGAATGGGTCGAATTTGGGGGATTCCCGAAGGGAACCCGATTCCATGCTCCCACCATTGAAAAAGTCGATTGGGTGCGAAAGGGCTGGGTCTGCTTCTTAGATTACCCGTTTTCCATAGGCTTGAAATTCCCCTTCTCTGATTTCATTCGAGAGTTTATTAGTACCTTGAAAGTTTCACCTTGGCAAATCCTCCCCACGACCTGGCGTACGCTTGGTAGAATTGACGAGCTCGCTACGCAACTGGGTCTTAGGATGACCATGGGAGAACTCCTCCTTTCCTACAAAATTGTCCCCCAAAGAGCTGGTAGGATCACCCTTCATGCCCGAAATGTCAAGAACCCTCTGATTCCCAAGACCAAAATGCCTTCACGAAGCCTACAGGCTCGGTTCTTTTTTATTGAATTAGAATCCCTGAGGGGTATAGATGACGACGTGCTAGCGGTCTTCCGAGATGGATGGAACACATCTCGTAAGGCTATGCGCCTTTCTTTGCTGTTGTCTCCTCGATTTTGTGTTGTGACCAATTCTGACCTGGGCTTTTCTCCTTTCTTTGCGCAGTTCCGGTGGGAATCAATTCCAAGAGTACTGACACAGGTGTTTGCCGGCGATTGCTGAAGGTCGAGGTTGAAAAGCGCAAGCCAAAAAAGATCAAGCCAGAGCCAGAGGAACCTGTAGAGGAAGTGGAGGCATTGGAGTCTGCCGAAGACGAGACCGAGACAAACAAAACCCCAACATCTTCTGACATCGCGAGTTCTTCTGGAAAGAAATCAGGTGCGGGTTTTGTTTATGCGAAATCCTGTACCTCCAAATTCCTTGTTCCGTCAGGGTTTGCTAACTGTTGACCGTGCGTAGGTGCTAAGGTTGATATGTCTGCTGCCGTAATGGTGAAGAGGTTGAGGTCCAGCGGTATCAAGGCTTTGACTTCACCGACGCCCTCAGTGGACTCCAAGAAGTCTCAGCCTCCGAAGCGGAAAAGGACTGAAGAGACCCCATCCCCTGCCACAAAGAAAAGAGAGCCCAAGGATCTTCTGAGCGTCTTCGGCGACAAGCTATCACCCAACATCAAGGCCGAGTTCCAGCCGTTGTCCCTTGATGCGGCCTTTAGTCGTGTGGGCACCACTCTCAGGCTGGTAAGTTGATCTCTTTTATCGTTTTTTATCAATACTTCTTTGCTTCTTTTGTGCATACTCCAGCACTTCCTTTTTGTTTATCGGGTTGCGCTCATCGCAGGCCTTTCAAGAACTGATGGCGACCAACTGCCGCTCCCATGATGAGCTGTCGAGGTTGGAAGCCGACACCAAGAGTGCCAGAGACGCGGTTGTCGCCTCTGAGACAAAAGTCCGCAAGCTCCAATCGACTATCGACACTTTGTCGATCCAAGTAGAGGACCTTCAAGCTGAGAAGGCCTCTCTTGAGTCTTGGATGCATGAGGCGAAGAGGTCAGCCAAGCATTTCTCGGAGGTGGTAACCCAGGTAGCTGGATACTACACTTTGAAGGCGCGAGTGGAACTTCTTCAGGACCAGGCGGAGGGAAGAGGTGCGAACTAGGTGCTTGCCGCGGAGCAGGAGTCCTTGGAAGAGTATTTTCCATCCTGCAACCCCCCTCCAGGTCAAGAGTTCATCGAGACTGCTGAGCAGGTGGCCGAGGATGAAGACTCGGAGAAGACCAAGGAGGCCGGGACCCCAGGTACCACTGTCGAGAACCTTGGTGCTGAAGACGGTGCTGTGGCCACGGGTGGCGTGGAAGATGCCAAGGATGGAGGTGCCGCGGCCAAGACCGAAGAGAAAGCGAGCCCAAACGATGATTGACCACCCCTGCCCCCTTCTCATGCAAACTTTATGTTTTTCTGTCTGTTTTTAAACTACCTGGTTGTTTAAGACTTTTCTGATACTTCCTTGGCTAATGAGCCAGAACTTTTCTAATATTTTTGGCCGTAGGCCGGAAAATATTAGACTTTAATCGTTTTGACGCACACTGCATGGCGCTTTTTGGTTATCTGCTTTGTGATGTTTTCTTGTTATCACTTTATTTCTTGTTTTGGTCGACAATGTTTGATGGTTTTAGATGCGTTAGTAGGTCAGCATCCGGGGAAAGTGTTATGTGACTCCTCCCCAGCGCGTAATTATCACGAAATAGGTTTTCGGTTATTGCGCTTAGTTTACTGCAAAGAGCCGTACATACTTGTTTATGGTTAGGCATCCTTTGGATCCATAAGTTTAGTCCTTAGGATGTAGTGTTTTCACGGCGTCCCGCGAATGTGGCCTTGGGTATCGGTGCTATAGCGTTCCCCTTCCCGTACTAATCCAATGTGACTACATTGCTTGGACTTAGATGGGGGGTAGCCAACTTATGGGTTACTTCATCACGTTGTATGCGTGACGACATCGTCATATTTAGACGGTACAACCATGCAAACGTACAGTGGTCGATTTGAGTAAAACGCTTTTAGTCGCGTGTAAGTTTTGATCGTGAAGATGTTTTGTGCGAGATGACTTTGAGTTGTGGGAGAGTTGTGTTCTCGCGAAACATATCAAATCATTAACAAAGACAAATTCTAGATCATATATCAAAAAAAGAATAGTGCATCGACATCGGGGGTGGTGACCCCAGGGCCTTTTATTGAAAAGGAAACAACTAGGTCCTAAAGAAGTCTCAAAACTAAAGCTAAAAAAGGGATCGAAACTTTATCGAGAACAACTGAGTTTAGAAGTAATACTTCTTTAAGTGCGTTGCGTTCCAGCTTCGGGGGACTGCTTCTCCGTCTCTGGATTCCAACTGGTATGCTCCATTTCCTGCTATCTTAGTGATCTTATACGGCCCTTCCCAAGTTGGTCCCAACTTGCCGGCATTGGCTTCAGCAGTGTTTTGGAATACCTTGCGCAAGACCAAGTCTCCCTCTTGGAAGCACTTAACGCGAACATTCTTGTTGTAGCTCCTTGCGACCTGCTGCTGGTATTTCGAGATGCGTGCATGTGCTACTTCTCTGAGCTCTTGGACCGTGTCTAGATCAGCCTTCAGTTCTTCTTTGCTACTTGCGGATGTGGTGAGCCCGTATTGAGCGGTAGGCACCGTGACCTCAGCTGGTATGACGGCTTCGCAACCATGCACCAGGGAGAAAGGTGTTTGGCCGGTCGCGGCTTTGGGCGTAGTGCGGTCGGCCCACAGGACGAAGGGTAGCTCTTCCGCCCAATTTGCTTTGGCCTTTGCCAACCGCTTCTTTAAGTTGTTGATGATGACTTTATTTCTTGCTTCGGCTTGGCCATTAGCCTGAGGGTATCGAGGTGTGGAAGTGACCAAGTCAATGTTCCAAGCCTTGCAAAAGTCGCGCATCCTCCTGCTTATGAATTGGGAGCCGTGTCGCAAGTGATCTCCGCTGGCACTCCAAACCTGCTCAAGATGTTTCTTTTTATGAAGGAGATGACCTGCTTATCTTTGATTTCCCGGAAAGCCTCCTCCTCGATCCACTTGGAGAAATAGTCTGTCATTGCCAGGAAAAATACTTTTTGCCCCGTGGAAGGGGGTAGTTTCCCTACAATGTCCATTCCCCATCTCATGAAGGGCCAGGGAGTAATTGACGGGTGGAGGACTTCCGGCGGCTGGTGAGGTACTGGGGCATGGCGTTGGCACGCGTCGCAAGACTGGGCGTATTTGTTGGTGTCTTGACGGATGGTGGGTCAATACCACCCCTGCCTGAGGATTTTATTAGCCAAGCTTCGACCCCCAGTGTGGTTACCGCAATCTCCGTTGTGGACTTCTCTCATGACCTCTTCAGCGTCTTCTTTCTCTATGCAACGTTGTAGGAAGCCCGCCGCTGACTTGTGAAACAAGATCCCATCAACGATAGCGAAACGCGTAGCTTTTGACCTCAGGGCCTTGGCTTCGTCTTTATCTTTAGGGGCTTCCCCTTTGACAAGCCAATCGAGGTATGGTTTTGTCCAGCTTGATTCGGTGTCTTTCATTGTCTCGTCGGGATCATGATACTTCTTTGATACCCCAGTCTCCGGGGGAGAATCCTTACTCTGTGTCAATGACAACTCAACGAGGGATGACTGTAGCAGGTGGACCAGCGTTACGCTGCTGAACTCTCGAGGGTCCAAAGTTGATCCCACCCCTGCTAGGGCGTCGGCCGAAGCGTTTTGCTCACGAGGGATCTGCTCGAATTCAATTTGGTCAAACTTCTCGGATAGTGTTTTGACTATCCCGAGGTAGCTGATCATCCTATCGTCCTTGGCTTCGAAGACCCCTAAGATCTGGTTGATGATGAGCAGGGAATCGGCGCGTACCTTGATTCTCTTTATGGATAAGTCGGCAGCTAGCTCTAGGGCGAATACGAGTGCTTCGTATTCAGCTTCATTATTTGTTGCTTCGAAGTCGCATCTTACTGCCTGGGCTATCAAATCCCCCTTTGTCGACTTTAGCACAACCCCGATACCTGCTCCTCTTACGTTTGAGGCTCCGTCAGTGAGTAACATCCATTGTTCTTCGGTGTCGTTGTTGGAGGCAGCTAAGACTTCTTTGAGTACTCGTTCTTCGGGGGTTGGGGTGAAGTCGGCAACGAAGTCGGCCAGAACTTGTGATTTAATTGCTCTCCTGGGTTCGTACCTGACGTCGTATCCGCTCAGCTGGATCGCCCATTTTGCCATCCTTCCTGAGAATTCAGGCTTTTGCATGATCTGCCGGAGCGGGTAGTTCGTCAGAACTACGATGGTGTGAGACTCGAAGTACGGCCTTAGTTTGTTCGAGCACATTACCACTGCTAGCACCAACTTCTCTGTGGGAGAGTAGCGTGTTTCCGCCGGCACCATGGTTCTGCTCACGAAGTAGACTGGAACTTGTTGGCCTTCTTCATCCTTGACGAGTACCCCGCTCAGGGCGTTCTCTGATACCGCTATGTAGAGCTGCAAGACTTCTCCAGGGACCGGTTTGGCCAACAGCAAAGGGTTAGCAAAATACTTCTTTAGTTCCTCGAAGGCAGCTTCGTGTTTTTCGGTCCACTGGAAGCTCTTGTTCTTCTTTAAGACTTCGTAGAACAGCCGGCACTTGTCCGAAGATTTGGAGATGAAACGATTCAGTGCGGCTATTTTTCCAGCTAACTTTTGTACGTCCTTCACACTTCGGGGGGATTTCAGGGAGGCGATTGCTCGTACCTGATCTGGGTTGGCCTCAATCCCCCGTTTGGTCACAACATGCCCCAGGAAAGTACCAGACTGTACCCCGAAGATGCATTTCTGCGGATTTAGCTTCATGTTGTATTTTTCCAGGATTTTGAAGGTCTCTTCAAGGTGGCCCCTGTGTAGGGAACTTTCTGTACTCTTTACCACCATGTCGTCAATGTATGCTTCCATGGTTTTACCGATCTCGTCCTTGAACATTCGGTTGACCAGTCGCTGGTAGGTCGCGCCGGCGTTCCTGAGCCCGAAGGGCATTACCCGATAGCAATAGGTGCCCTGCCCTGTAATAAAGGAGGTCTTCTCTTGGTCCTGGGGCTCCATCTGAATCTGGTGATAACCGCTGAAGGCGTCCATGAAGGTTAGGAGCTCGTACCCTGCCGTGGCGTCTACCATTGTGTCGATGTGGGGTAGAGGGAACGAGTCCTTGGGACAGGCTTTGTTGAGGTCGGTGAAATCTAAGCATACTCGCCACTTCCCATTTTTCTTTGGTACCACCACTACGTTGGCTAGCCAGTCTGGGTACTTCACCTCCTTGATCTTTCCTGTTCCTAACAACTTCTTCACTTCTTCCTCGATCGCTTGGACCCGATCAGGTGCGAACCTCCGCCTTTTCTGTTTAACAGGTGGGTGTTCGGGGTTGACATTGAGCTTGTGTGTGATGATGGAGGGGTCGATCCCCATCATGTCTTCGTGGCTCCACGCGAAGCAATCTTTGTGACTTTTTAAAAACTTTACTAATTCTTCTTTGATGGTTGGTTCCAACTTTTCTCCGATCTTCACCACCTTGCCTTCTTCGAGGGTCACCTCCTCCGCTTTTTCTTCAGTTTCGATCTGTGCTGGCGGAGGAGTGACGCTCTGTAATTGCTATGCTTCCAGTCTTAGGGTGGTTGGCTTGAGGGCCGCCTTGTAGCACTCCCTGGCCAACCTTTGATCCCCGCGGATTTCTTCTACTCCCCAAGGTGTTGGGAACTTCACAGTCTGGTGGTAAGTGGACGCGACGGCTTTCATGTCGTGCAGCCATGGACGTCCTAGGATGACGTTATAGTAGGAAGGGCAATCCACCACGAGGAAGTCGACCTGCTTGTTGATCCCTTTGGCAAAGGTAGTGAGGGCAATATCTCCCACTGTGTGTTTAACCTCGCCGCTGAAACCTACCAGCGGAACCGGGTGCTTGTGGATGTCGTTCTCGGACAACCCCATCTCTTTCAAAGCATCGAGCGTCATGAGGTTGGTGGAGCTTCCGGTGTCAATCAGGACTCTTTTCATTAGCACGTTCCCCATGTGCAGGGATATCACCAGACCATCGTGGTGGGGTTCGGCGGAAAAGTCCGCGTCGCTGTCGTCGAAGACAATAGCGGGTCCGGATGAACCCCCACCGGTACGACGGGGGCGATCGAAGCTGCTTTCGCGTGCGTGTCGCTTTGCCGCTGAGTACGTGAGGCCGCAGATGTTTGAACCCCCAGAGATGACATTGACAACTCTGTCAGGTGTCGGGGGATCCCTTCTTCTTCTCGTTTCGGGCTGCAGATTCTCCACTACTTCTTTGGGTACCTGGGCGTCAGGTGCTACATCTTTGATTCTTCCCTCTGCAATGAGGCGAGATAATTCTTTCCTAAGCATGATGCAATCTCGGGTCCAATGGCCGTGGTACTCATGGTAGTCGCACCACTTGGTGGTGTCCCTGTCGGCCTTTGGGGCCTTGTCCCGTCGTGGCCATCTCACGTACTCCCCTTGTTTCGCCATGTTCCGCAGAAGCTTATCCGTGGAGATATTTAGTTTGAAGGACTCCAACGTTGGCGGTGGTGGGTCCCGGTACTGATCGTTCACCTGTCGCGCTCTGGCTGTATTCACCTGCCCGTGGCTAGGGCGTGAATAGGGGTGTGCTCGATGATCCTTCCTCTGATCAGCTGAGCCTTTACGGCCGTCGGTTTGGGCCCCTCTTCTCGTACTTCTCAACTTCTGAGGTTCTTTTCCGCATGGTCCTGTCCTCCTCCAACCTAACGTGAGCCAGGGCCCTGGCCTGAACCTCCTCAAAAGTGTAGCAGGGATGCTTGGTAAGTTCTTTGTATAGGCCGCCATCGGGGATGATCCCCTGCCTAAATGCCTCTACTGCGGTAGTAACGTCACAAGATTGTATCGAGACTTTTTCGCGGTTGAACCGTTCTAGGAACTCTCGGGTGGTCTCGTATTGCTTTTGACGGATTCGATAGAGATCGCTGGATTGCTTCTCGAATTTGCGGCTGCTGGCAAACTGGGTGCGAAAGGAGTCCGATAGTTCGGCGAAAGAACCGATGCTACCGCGTGGCAGCTTTATGAACCAAGTCAGCACCGGACCTGTCAAAGTTGTGCCGAACCCCTTGCACATCACTGCTTCTTTGGAGTATGACGGGACCGCGCTTGTCATCATCTTTTGCTTATAGATCGCGACGTGCTCGTCAGGGTCGGAGGTGCCATTGTATGGAGTCATGTTCGGCACGGTGCATTTCTTTGGTATCTCCACTCTGGTGATGCGACGGGAGAAAGGTGACTCGTCAAAACCATCGGGGGCTTCAGGTTCTAGGGGTTGGAAACTTTTTCGACCGACTCGGAGTTGATCAGCGATGACCCCGATCTGCTCCGCTACCTTCCTCCGTATGGCTGCGTCGAGGTCTGTGGACCTCCCTCTATCGAAATCTTCTTCGTCGGTCTCACCCTTGCCGGCCAAGCGTCCCGAGGTGGTGTTCGGCGTCTCCTAGCCTCTGACCGGGGATTCCTTGGCGGATCTTTGTCAAGGAGGACTTCTTCACGGAGGTGTCGGGCGAAGGCCTCTGGGGCGTCTTCTGGTAATACTGGTGTCTTGTCACGCGCGTCCAGAGTTTCGTCCCCTTTGGAAGTTCCTTCTCCCGCGCCAAAGTCGAGTCTTCTCACTATGCCGTCGGTGCGGCGATTAACGCGGAGAGATCGGCGGCCCGTGGCAATAACCTCATATTGCTGTTTTAACTGGCTGTTTTCTCGCGTGAGGCGTTCCACATGGGCGTCGTAGAAGCTCTTCCGGTCGCTCAGCTCCTTTTGGAGGAGTTGCATCCGCTCCTTGAGGTCAGCCATCTCCTCGTCTTGCGACCGGTTCTCAGGGAGTGCGGGATCCTTGCCGTGGTCGGCAAGGGGTGTCTTGGGAGTCTCGTTTCCGTCGCCTGACATCGCGACCGGGAAGTTCAAGTTAGTGTTTTGAACGGTGTGTCTTTGCGTGATTGTTCCGATCACGGCCCCACGGTGGGCGCCAAACTGTTTGAGCCAAAATTCACCCAAGGGAATCCTGACCTAGATCGGGCCTGATCGAGGTGAATCACGAAGAAGACGAATGATGTAAAAGCTCGTGAATTGTATTCAAAGTGTGATTGAATGCGTAAAAGAGTGTCCTCCTGCTCTAGGGCTTACAATTGGTTTATATAGTGCCCTTTAGGATCGTTCTATCTTATAGGAAAAGATATGAAAATACAAGATTCTAGCTAATCATGATCCTAACGAAATATCTTGGAGAGATCTATCTTATATCTTTAACTCTATCTTGTTTAGCCGACTTTGGTTCTCGTTGTCTCTCGCTGTGCTGTGAAGAAGTACCGAAGAAGTCTCAACCGGGTCTCGATACTTTTGTGAGGAAAATTTGGGCCCAACACCGCCCTTCAACCACCCATCCACAACCACAAAAATCCCAATCACCACGTCAAAAACCCTAATCCCAATCTTCCTCCAGATCCCAACCAAAACCCTCTCAAACGAGGTTTAAGTTCCTCGAAAAGCCCTATGTCCCTGAGCCGAAGAAAGGGAGTCTTGAAAAGGGCAGCCGCTTTAATCTCCCCTCTAACCCCCTTCGCCGTCCTCCTCTTGATCCCTTGATTGAGGACTGGCTTGAGAGAGAGCCCAAGACGCTGGCCAATATTTGCCATAGGGCGTCCATCCAGGAACACCCTCCCAAAATACAACGCCTACTCCACTACTTCATGAGAACCTATGTCAAACCCCGCCTCCAAGAAACAAACTTCAAAAATCCTCCGTTCACGG
Organism: Polygonum maritimum; assembly: GCA_963924305.1. NCBI lineage: Eukaryota > Viridiplantae > Streptophyta > Magnoliopsida > Caryophyllales > Polygonaceae > Polygonum > Polygonum maritimum. The sequence continues at coordinate 18,939,219 of OZ002734.1, read as the reverse complement.
GCCCTGCCATCATATCCGACATGTTCGGAGGGACGGTGGATGAGCTGGCAAAACTGTTGCCTGATATTATGGAGTTCCTTGTCGTTCCAGCCGGCTCCGTCCCCACCCAGAAGAGAAAGCGCCAATCCACTCCCCCTCCCTCACAAAAGCTAAAAGGGGCCTCCTCCTCCCATCCCAAACAAATCCCATCCTCCCCTCCTCCCGCCCCCAAAAGAAGGTTGAAAACGTCTGCTGAGTTGGAGGGCGTCACTGAACAGCAAATGGCAGCCATCCGCCTCTCCGAGCTGCAAATTGAGAAAGAGGAGAAGGCGCGACAAGAACAAGCGGAAAAGGACGCCATTGCTGCGGCGATCCGGCAGAGTCTGCAGGAAGTCCCTCTGCTCCCTCCTCCACCACCAAGGGTAGAGGACGTGACTCCTGCTCCTGAGGCTGCTGCGGATCCGCTTGAGACGGAAATGGTGGCAGATCTGGCAAAGCCTCTGCCTAAGGTCCAAAGGGACGCTCCTCCTACACAGGTCCAGGCCAAGGACGCTGTGCCAACAGTCATTCAGCTAGAGGACTCCCCTGTCAAGCAACCTCCTCCTCCTCCTCCCGCTCCGCTCAAAGTCAAGCTATCTCAGTGGCTCCGCCCAACACCTCCTCTGCTCCCCCTCCAAAGGCAAAGATAAGAACTCCCACTCCCTCTCCTCCTCGAGCTACAACTCCTCCTCCTCCGCCTGCTCCTGCCGCCGAGGAAATTGTACAAGTCCAGGGGACGGCTTCTGCCGAAGTCCCCATAGAGTCCTTGGCACGGACTCCAGCTGTGGACGCGCCTCCTCCAACACACGCGTCCACTGCTGAAGATCAGGAGATGGCTGAGTCCCACGATCAAGGGGACGATGCCTCAGATGAAGACGATTCTCCTCACCAGGATGAGGATCATGAGGACGAGGAGGGGGATGGTGAAGAAGAAGATGCCGGTGACAAGGTCATTATGAGCAACGGCAGCAAGCAGAAAAGGCTCAAGAAGATTCTGTCGCCGCTCCTGTTTTCTTCTCAGTTTCTGGAAGAGAACGGCCGCACAGAATTCTTAGAACTGCTCGAGTTCCAGGGTTGGACGCATCTGGGTGCTGAGGTCGACCCCGAACAGGTTCTCCGCTTTTACTCTAACTTTGAAATATCTGAAGTAAAAGGGAAGCCTCAGGGGACGTTTGACATTAATGGGGACGAGTACTCAATTGCTGAGGGTACCGTCCATAACATGCTTGGCCTGCGCCCCTCTCCACCTGATGCTCTACACGACCTCCCCTGCAAAAACTTTGGCCGCTTCTCCCAAGAAGAGATCTTCAACCACATATTCAATGGGAGGCAGGCAGTTGCTAGGGATAGAGTCGCTCATTGCCTTTCCAAGATGGGCGTCCTTACGCACCACTTCATTATGCGCATGGTCGTCCCCCGCCAACAGAAGAAGTCCATTGTCCAAATCACCGACAGCATCATTTTGGACGCCTTCTTGAACCGCAAGCCGATCAACTTGCCGCGGGTCATCTTGGAGCATATCGGCAAATGCATAGGAGGACGCCACTCGCTCCCCTTCCCTGGCTTGGTTAAGCAGATTCTCAAGCAGCAAGGTCTCTTCACCCCCAAAGAAGAAAAGCTTTTTGGCATTCATTGGGACGTTAGACAGATCACAGCCCCTCCGGTCGGTAAAATGAGGTTTGATGAGCCGCTTCCCTCTGTGAAGAGACAGTTGGCCAAGGCAAAGAAAGAGGCCGAGAGGAAAGCCAGAGAAGCTGCTGCTGCCGCTGCCAATGCTGAAGAAGGTCCTGAGGCTGAAAATTTGCAAGTGGTGGGGACGCCAGTTGAGGATGCAGACGACGATGATGATGAGACAGAGCGTATGAGCGTTCCTGCTGAGGCTGAGAAGTGTTCTCAGAAGTACCTGCTGGGGATGATGATCGAGAACCAATGCATGATGATTGATCTCATCCAACAGGTTCATGAAACTCTCCATCAGCACACTGAGCTTCTGGAACGCAACAATGAGCTCCTAGCGCAGAACAACGATCTTCAAGAGCAGACTCTTAAGGCCCTTGGCAAGCGTCCCCGCAAATGATTGCTCCTTCCCTTCCAACCCCTGAAAAATTTAATCTCTTGTTTTTGTGTTTGTTAAGACTTTGGGACGATGTCTCCTTTGAACAATTCATGTGTGCTTGTCTGTAATAATCGTACTCTCTAATTCCTTGAATTACGTTCTTTACCTTGCATCTCATTTGTTCAAGCGTTCTTTCTTTAGTTATGATTCTGTGTGTGCATGCTTTATAACTTGTTCTCCTTTTCGATGATGCCAAAAGGGGGAAGTATAGTTTTGTAGAGATGCGATCTTTTTAAATTGTCATAGAAAGCATGTGTTTAGGGGGAATTTCGGCCAAGTCCAAAGGACTCTAGTGTAAAATATGTCAGGACGCACTTAAAAGAAAAAGTTGCATGCCAACCTAAGCTGAAAAGAAAATCAAAGTGTAGTCTCTCATGCTAAAAGCTTTACTTCTGTGCGCATTGTTTAAAAGAGTTTGTCATCATCAAAAAGGGGGAAATTGTTGGGACGATTTTAAGGATGCTAGTCATTAATATCTAAACCAATAATGATCGTCCCTAGTTTTGATAACGACAAACTCAAAGGTATTTGATAAGTTGTCCAAGTGTTTATCTCAGGTAAATCTAGTGGAAGCACATGAGCGAAAAGGACAACAAGTGAACGAGAGTCCATAAGCTGTAGGGACGCATTTCAACAGAACTTCCAAAGATGAACGTAATTGGCGAAGTCCCTGCGCAGATAGGACGGTGTCCTTATGAAGAAGGGACGCGCGCCAAAATACGGACGAAGTTCAAATTCAAACCAAGGCCGCCCCAACATGATTACATCACATTTGGCCGTAGTCCTCAGAAGGAAGCTTCCCTTGTCTGGGCACGTGTAGACAATTCCAAAGCTGTCGCTTTCCCAACAATGGTCCCCTATCCACGCGGAGGCTTCCCAAGCGTCAACAGAGTTGACCTCCTCAAGATGCAAATCGGACCGTTGATAGAAGATCAAGGATCCTGCCCAGTCTCAGAGGACGCTAGAGGACAAGAACCACTTCCGCTATAAATACCCTCTAAGGGGTATGCATAGCGGTGTGTACTTTGAAGACTTTCTTTCAAGCTCTCCCGAAGCATTCAAGTTCAAGAACGAAGATCAAGAAGATCAAGTGAGCTTGAAGGAAGAGAAAGAAAGTCCAACCACATCAAATCCAAAGTCAAATCACAAAATAGTTAGAAAGTAGTTTGTCTCTCACAACGGACCGTGAGAGACGTGAGTGATAGCTTCCTTATAAGCTAAGAGAATTAGATTACTTGTTAGGTGGAGAAGAGTGTTACTAGTGAGACTAAGGACGGACGCTTAGCTCAGTGAAATGTAACGACTCGCCTAGGTTGTAAGGACTCTCTCTGAATAAGATAAGGAAGGCTATTGAAAATCCTCCAACGGAGGTAGAGGTTTACCCATAAGACTAGTTGGTCTTAGTGGGGTTCCTCTATAAATACTTGTGTCCATTATCTTTCTACGTTTCCTGTAAAGTCTATATTCCGCTGCACCTAAGGACGCCCTTAACCCAGTTAACGACGCCCATTCTAACACTTGCGATCCAACAGGAACCTCACAAGACCAAAGTAGTCCTTGTCAATAAACCTCTACCTTCATGGAGGATTTTCGAATAGCTTCTTTCCTTATCTCATTGAGAGTCCTTACAGTTACAAGGTCAGTCTTACAATTCTCTGGCACTTAAGAGTCCGTTCCTAAGTCCACTAGTAACACTCCTGATCGGTCCGGGATCGGAGGGTCTCACAATTTAAATTTATAAAACCGAACCTCAAATTGTAGTAAAGAGGTAGGGTGTCGAACACACGGGAGTTCGTGCGTCGAGAGTACCCGAAAAGACTAAAAAGAGGAGAAAATAAAGACAAAACGAAGGAAAACAAAAGAGATCTCCTCGGACCGACACAAAGTCACTTCGGTCCGAGGTTGGATCGAGGTCGAGTTGGTCGGGACCGACGTGGTGCAAGTCGGGCCCGATGTTCTGGGTAACTCGGTCTTGTACAATGAGTAGATCGGTCTTGGGTTTTTGGGTTCCTCCCCCAACTAGACTTGGATATTCTTCCTCAATTCAACCAATAAGTGTTTGATTCTAGTGAGATCGAGGTTGTTCGTCCCAAATCCCTCCAATCTACACCTCGACCCAAGGGAGCTTTCACTCACCTTCGATGCTAGAGACTTGTGATGGGATCGAGATGCTCTCGCTTACTCTTACCAAACACAAGCTCTATATCCCTTGCTTTCACAAGAGAATTGAAGCTCAATGTAGAAAGGATTCACAAATCAAGCACTCAAGGCTATGGAATTGGGATTTTCTACCCAAATCTAGCTAGGGGATTCCCCCATAGCCCAAGACTATGGAATCTACTCCATATGGTAAGAGAAAAGCATAATCAAAAGGGAAATCAAGCAAAACTCAATCATCAACATCCAATCAAACTCCAATTGCATTCAAATTCAAAGTGTCTACAAAATCCAAGTCTTAATCCTACTAGATCAAAGCAAAACAAAGTACAAAACTCACAATTCCTCCTCTCTTCTCCACCGATCTCTCCTTCTCTTCCTTCTCTTCTCTTCTCCTTGCTCTCCAAGTCTTCCTTGAGCCTTTGAGAGTGAATTTGGTGTGGTGTTGTGTGTGCCACTCGTCCCCCTCACACTTCACACCTCTAATTGATCACTAATCACCTCTCTTAACCTTATCCTTGGATTGGGGACCAAGGAATCCCAATTTAGAAAGGGGCAATTGTGGAAAGTTGCTAAAAATATGCCTTGGGGAACAAGCCAATCCTATGCCGACTTGGACCGACACGGAACTACCTCGGGCCCGACGTTGGGAACGTCAGTCCGGTTCACTGGGTGCTCGATCTCGGGCCCGACTTGGTGTATCTCGGTCCTGGGCCTCGATCCTTGTCTTCTTCCTTGGTTTCCTTTGGTTCCACTTCATTCTTAGCTTGGCTCTTGCATTCCTTGACTTGGCTCCTTCCTTAGCTCCTCGAAATTGTCCTCATTCTTTCCATTTTACCTACAAAATCAAAAAAACTCGCATAGTTTCCGATTCTTGAAGAAAACCGGGAACTAAGCTAAAAAGGAAACGAAACTAACAAAGAAGAGAATGAAAAACACATATTTACAAAGGAAATCAACTACTAAAACACCACCAAAATGAGAGACATCAGAATACCCCATACTTAAACTTGCTTGTCCTCAAGCAATAACAATGTAAGCAAGACCGAAGCACAATCTTCAAGTAAAGCCTCATATGAAAAATCAATCAAGTAAGCACAAGTGATAAACATTCTAGCAAGATTATATCATCACACATGATCAAGTGTTCAAAGAATAAGGTCTAATGCAACAAAGCCTCACTTTAGGTATGAGAAAATGTGTATCACTCATCATGTGTTTAGGCTTGATAATGAACACTCAAACTCAACAACATGCAAGTAAAGACTTTACAATTGAAGCTAATATCACCAAATCCTCCACCTAGAGATGCCTATTACAATGCACACAAAGAATATGAACTTGGCTCAATGGAGGTCCTCAAGAGGTTCCATTCGGCCGGGTTGTAATAGGGCTTTTGGTATTTCTCAAGGTGGGAATCACTTTGGTCTTGTGGTGCTTACAATGGGGATTGAACTTGTCTAGTCTCTCACCAAACTCACCAAATTATTCCACTTTAAACTTCACTCTCATCCAAAAGACTTTGATTTTTCTCTTTTCTTTTTTTCAACCCATACTTCCACTAAAAATTCCACTTCATCTTTGCACTACACTTTTTGTTGGATTTTTCTCACTTTTTCCACTTAGGATCGACTTGCACTAAACTCGGGCCCGATGTGCACTTTAACTCGGTCGGTGCCCATTTCCTCACTTAAGCATTTTGCTTTCAATCCACTACTTTTCCAACTTTTCTTTCTTTTCTTCACAACAAAGATGCACTACCCACTTGGTTTATAACTCCCTTTCTTGCCCTTCACCAAAGAGAATCTCAACTCTCCAAATATTCTTCCAAACCTCTCACTAAAGTCCAATCCCAAAAGGGTCAAGTCATATAGGCTAGGAATCATATTTTTGAGGAGTTTCAAACAAAGGTCTAAGGCTAAAACGGGGCTACAAACAACGGTTTATCTTCAAGGTAGGATATGGAACATTTTGTGACTAAATGAAATAAAGTTCAAATCAATGTGACAAAGCATAGAACAATTCTCATATTGGTCTTGGAAAATAGATAAACACCGCAATAGCAAGTTTTACTAAGCATGCATGAGCTAATTCACACAAGAAAATGAGGGATATGCAATCATGAACAAGCATCCCTAAAATGGCCAAAGATAATCTCACAAGGTTCACTTAAGCTTAGTTGCATCAAAACTCATCCTAGAACTCATGTGCTCAATAAAAACATGCAAGACATCATATCACATCAAAAACAACATCCATTTAGAGAGGCTAAACTATCCAAAAATATGCAAAGGAATTTACATGCTCACATCATCATTAGCCTTCATATGGACATCTAAGATGGGAATTCCTAGTCCAAAAGTAAAATCTTTTTGTCATTTTTCACACAATTTTCGAATTTTTAGGGATTTTTTGCAAAAATTTTCTCAAACAAAAACAAACTCATCCATTCATGCCATAAAATCAATCATCATTCTAATACATCATGCCACTATCCAAAATGAAACATCCCATAAACAAAAAACAAACAAACACACTAAACATGGAACTAATGAGCTACTAACCCACCCCATACTTAAAATTTTGATGTCCTCATCAAAAGAAATCAAAACTCAAAAGTAAAGAGAAGAGTAGAGAAAGCTCACTATTCCTTATTCTTGAATGGCATGTTGAGGCTTAGTTTGGAGGGTGGCCACGGCGTTGTCTCCTTTGGAGCCGGGCGTGTCGCTCTCGCTCGTACACTCGATCATTGAAGGGATCTTGGCTTGGCGGTTGTAGTGGTGGCGCGGGAGGTGTCCATTGATCTTCACGGGAAGAGAAATTCCCGGACATCCACTCATTGAAACTTGCTTGGACGGTCCACCTATGATCCTCGGCCGCCCTCAAGTCCTCCACTTCACGTCTAGTGTAGGCGATGTTGCGGTTCACCTCATCAAATTGCACTTGGAAGTCTTCTTGGTGGTGAGAGAGTTGTTGTTGTTGGAAGTTGAGGTATTGTTGTTGTTGGTTGAGTTGGTGCGCCTCTTGAAGCATGGATGATTGTTAAAGTTGGAGATGCGACAATTGGTTTGCCAAGAAGTTCATATCCACCGATTGGTTAGGCTCGGGGAACACCATTCCGGGCCCAAACCATTGGGCATACCCCTCATATCCTCCATAGCTAGGTGGTGCTTGATGTGCTCCACTTCCTCACCCCTCTCGAAGTGGCTCGGGACCGGATCGGACAAGTATGCATCGGACCGACGTTGATGGATGTCGGGCCCGACGTTGCTTGCACCTCGGTCCAAGAGTGTTGGTGCGTGGTCGGTGAGCAAATTTTGGTAACCACCTTCTTCTTCTTCTTCTTCACCTCTAGGCAAGTCCACATCCATGTCGTCTCTCCTCACGAACTCATATTGGTTGGGCTCCTCTTCTTCGGTGTCCGGGGATGCTTGAGGTGTAGTGAAACGGATGTGTTGAGGTTGTCTCCTAACCTCAAGTGTCCCCTCCGGCTCTCCATAAGGATTGACGTTCCCCGCCCACACTTGATACCAATTGTAGTAACAAGTGAGGTCGAAGAGTCGAGGCCCCAAAGGAATGTGCACATTGTTGAAGTTGGAGTGTGGGGCTAGGTAGGTGGTGGCGCCGGTCACTTGCTTCTCCTTAATGATGTTGGCCTTCTTGAAGTACTTGAGGTCCATGAACTCCACACCATTAGGAGCCGGTGTGTAGGTAGACAAGTCCACCTCAAGACGGTGAGCTAACCGGGCAATCATGCCTCCAAAATAGATCCATGAAGAACTTTGAAAGTCCCTCACCATCTTCACCCATTCCCATGTGAGGTTCATCGGCTTCTCATGCTCAAACAACATCTTGTAGAGAATCATGGCCTCCTCCTTCATCGGTTTACTCAATTCGTGCCTTGCTAAGATAGAACAACCCAAGGCTCGGATCATGACTCGGAAGAGTGGGTTGGCTATCTCATTTGTTGATGCGCCCTTCCTCATCTGTCTTCTTCCGGCTATGAACCTCCAAAGATAATCCACCTTCTCATTGTCAACATAGGCCTCATCTCTCGGAAATGGGAACCCAAGGTAGGTAGCCAAATTCCGGAGAGAGAGTTCTTGCAATTCGTTGCCCATTTGGAAGGAGATCATGCCTTCACTCTCGGGTCCCTCATACGTGCACTTGAATGTCGCCATGAACTCGGTCGTCAAGGCGGGGTAATGAGTGTTGTTCCACTTTAGCAACACATTGAGCCAAATGTGGGAGTAACACCGAGAAAGAGCCTCCTCCATGCACATCTTTCTAATGGACTCCCAATCCAACCACCGGGTGTGGTGAGATAGACCCATAAGACGCTCATACTCTCTAGCATCATCCTCATCCTCAATACGTACATCATCCATCCTTTGGACTCTCTTGGACGACTTCTTGGACTTCTTGGTTGCTTTCTCCATCCTTGAAGAAGATGCTCGGGTAGACATGGTACCTACACACAATCAAAACCAACGAACTACAAGATAAAATCTATACAACCACAACAAATCACAAGCTTCCATCACAAACAACTCATCATGCAAAGAGATGACCCCATACTTGTTCTTAACACACTCACTCTACACAATTCAATCATGCATGAACTAAGATTCACATATCAATGGTCAAGCCTCAAAACATATCATGATAAACATGCTATAACCAACATTCAAGCTCATGAAATCCTAAATTCACACAAAAGAAACTCGAAAAACGTCGGACCGACTAACAGGGGACATCGGGTCCGAGGTTGGGAACCTCGGTCCGCGTCGCTGGACCGACTTCCGACATCGGTCCCGAGGTACTGGGTACCTCGGACCGAGTCTACTCCGACTTTTCATCCTAGATTTATCCATGAAACACACTATCATGCCCCTAAGATCCAAAATCTACCATCAAACATCATCAATCGAAGTTCTAAGCGGGATTTAGCAACAATTAGGCACAAATTTCACAATGCATGCAAATCACCATGGATGCTCAAGGTTCAAGCTCACTCAATCATGGCATATCTCAAATCTAGCAATGAAAGCATGAAATCCATAAAGAATGAAGTAGAGATTGAGATTAACGTACCAAATATGAAGAAAATAAGAACTTCTAGCAATCAACTCTTAGAACTCAAATTTCCTCTTCTAGATCTAGAAGAAGGATGTAGATCTATGGGATTTGGGTGGGATTTTTGGCTTTTGGTTCAATGTTTGGGTACGCTAGGGTATGGATCGAGATCTTGTGGTGAGGTTTCTTTGAGGATCGAGTATGGTGGGGGGAATGGGATTGATTTGGGGTTTGAGAGAGAATTGGGTATTTTGGGAAAGTAGTTATGGGGGTGATGATGTTAGGTAAGGGAAAAGGCTCTTAAATGGGGAAGAAGACAAAGGTGGGTCAAGAGGGTATAGTAGGAATTTCCACAAAGTCAAGGTCCAACATGGGTCGGCATAACTGGACCGACATCGGGCACCTCGGGCCTGAGGTACTGGGTACCTCGGTCCTACCCGATTTTGGTTCCTAAAAATCCCACGCCTTGGTTACTTCTATCCACAAGTTCTTGCATCTTTTCCACAAATACCACACATGCTAATGAAGCTCACACAACACACATTTCCACAAAATACAAGCTAGAGAAGAGATTAGGACTAATCTAAGCTAAGGCAAAAAGGAAACAAGCTAGAAACTACGAAAATGAATCTACTAAACCCGGGTTGCCTCCCGAGGAGCGCTTCTTTAACGTCATTAGCTTGACGTCTAACATCTACCCTTCAAGGAGGGTGAAAAACGGTGAATTGATCCTCCTTGCCATGTACTTCTCCACAATCCTCATAACCAAAGTGCCACCATTTGTGTTTGATGAACGTGTGGCATCCAAATTCTCCATCATCCTTCTCCTCCAAAGTGTAGTTTGGCATCTCTTGCATCACCTCATCTTGCATTTTATCACCTACACCACAAAAGTCTAAAGAATTTCTAGGAGACTCAATGACATCATAACTCAACTCATCTTGCAAATCATCCAAGCAAAGATAATCATCTCCTAGATCCTCTTTCAAATCACTTAGGCAAATGAAAGAATCTCCCACATCAAAAGGATATTATTAGGATACTCTTCATGATTCGGTGGGCTATCTCCATCTCTTGTCTCATCATGGATGTGAACATCGACCATGTCATGGTCTCTCAATGCTGCTTCCTCTCTTGTGGATTCCAACTTCTCCCTCTTGCATTTGGCATTTTCCTCTAGTTTCAAAATCGCCAATGCGTCCGGTTCATTAAGAGCCTTGTTGAAATGAAACTCCACTTTCTCCTCTCCAATCTCGAAGGTGACTTTCGCATTCCTCACGTCAAACTTGGCACCCACCGTAGCTAGAAACGGCCTTCCGAGAATAATGGGCACCATTGGATCCTCTTTCATGTCTAAGATCACGAAATCATCGGGCACAAAATATCTTCCCACTCTAACCGGGACGTCATCAAGAATTCCGGTGGCCTTTGTTGATGAACCATTGGCCATGGTAAGACTCATATCAACCGGCTCCATATCTCTGAGGTTAGCCCTTCTCCATATGCTCATGGGCATAACCGAAATACTTGCTCCTAGATCACAAAGAGCCTTGAAGTTTTGGGATCCAATCCCTACGGTGATGGCAAATCTTCCGGGATCACCAAGCTTTTGAGGTAACTCCAAGATCTTTACCTCGTCTTGCATCTCTACAATTGACCTCTTGTTGCTCAAGATTTCCTTCAAGAACTTGGCATAAGATGGCATCTCACTTAGGGCATCGGTGAAAGGGATGGTGATGTTCAAGCCTTGCAAAAGCTTCAAGAACCGCTTGAACTTGCCCTCAACAATCTCCTTGGGCTTCTTCATAGGATATGGAAGAGTAGTGCCACTTTGCTTCTTGCTTGGATCAACCTCCTTGGATCGATCTTTCTCAACAATTCCACCCTGGACCGACGTTGGAAGTACCTCGGGACCGACTTCAGGGACATCGGTCCCAAGGCAAAGAACTTCTGGGCATGTCGGGCCGACGTCAGGACATGTCGGGCACGAGTTAGGTTCAACCTCGGTCCGCTCCAGGGGACTTCCTTCATTCTCTGGATCGACATCTGGTTACGTCGGGCCCGAGTTGTTGGGAACCTCGGTCCGACTCTCTTCTCTTGATCTTGGAATTTGTGGCTCGGGCAAACTCCGTCCACTCTTTAATCCTATGGCACGAACTTCATTTTGTTGTTGTGGGGCACGGTGATTCTCCTCGGGTCGGCCTGGGAGTCTCCCTTCCTCTCTTGGAAGTTGATTTGCCATGTGAACAAATTGATTGTCCACTTGCCTTCTCCAAACACCAAACTCTTTGAATTGAGCACCCATCTCATCAACTCTTCTCTCCACATTGGTGAATCGATCCTTCAAGTCTTGAGCCCATTGAGGTGTTTGCTCATAGAACCCCGGAGGTCGGTATGGAGGTTCAATTTATCCTTTGTAGCGGTGTTGATTCCTTGGAAGAAGATGTCTTGAAGGACATAGGGTTGTTGACCATGTGTCGGACACGCCCTCAACATCTCTTTGAACCTATCCCACGCCTCGAAAAGTGGCTCATGAGCTCCTTGTTGGAAACTAGCAATCTTCCTTCTAAGCTCCGTCGTCTTGGTGGGCGGGAAGAATTTAATCAAGAATGCTTCATTTAGGGCCCTCCATGATGTGATGGATCGAGGTGCTTGACTCTCCAACCAATGCAAAGCCTTGCCTCCCAAAGACCACTTGAAGGCTTTGAGTAGCACATACTCAAGTGTCTCATCATCCGTGGAAATGGTCTCACAAAGGTCCTTGAATTGCTTCACATGCTCGATCGGACACTCATTCGGCCTCCCTTGGAATTGCTCTCTCTTGATGAGTGAGATAAATTGAGTTTTTATCTCAAAATTCCTTGACACCTCTGGCAAGACGATGGCCGGCTCCGGAACCTTCAACTCCGGATGCATGTATTGTCTAGCATTCCGGGGTTGAGTGTTGATTTGGGCCTCCAACCTTATCCTTTGCTCCCTCTCTCTACGGGCCTCGGCATCTCGGTTTGCCATTTCAATTTGCATACGATCCATGTCGGCTCTCATCCTCTCGAACTCCTCATCTCGGACTTGGTCCGCCATCCTTTTCTTCTTGCGGGCTTGCCTTAGAATACTCTCCGGGTCACACACAAAGTCGAGCTCAAGGGTTCCTCGGACGGAACTAGCTCGCATGCACCTACAACCAAAGACACAAACAAAAACCAAATCAAAACAAACAAGGGGTTTGGGCTAGTCCCTCACCCAAATCACTACCAAAAAGCAAAGACTCAACAAAGATAGGTACCTCGAACAAGTAGAACTCCCCGGCAACGGCGCCAAAATTCTGATCGGTCCGGGATCGGAGGGTCTCACAATTTAAATTTATAAAACCGAACCTCAAATTGTAGTAAAGAGGTAGGGTGTCGAACACACGGGAGTTCGTGCGTCGAGAGTACCCGAAAAGACTAAAAAGAGGAGAAAATAAAGACAAAACGAAGGAAAACAAAAGAGATCTCCTCGGACCGACACAAAGTCACTTCGGTCCGAGGTTGGATCGAGGTCGAGTTGGTCGGGACCGACGTGGTGCAAGTCGGGCCCGATGTTCTGGGTAACTCGGTCTTGTACAATGAGTAGATCGGTCTTGGGTTTTTGGGTTCCTCCCCCAACTAGACTTTGATATTCTTCCTCAATTCAACCAATAAGTGTTTGATTCTAGTGAGATCGAGGTTGTTCGCCCCGAATCCCTCCAATCTACACCTCGACCCATGGGAGCTTTCACTCACCTTCGATGCTAGAGACTTGTGATGGGATCGAGACGCTCTCGCTTACTCTTACCAAACACAAGCTCTATATCCCTTGCTTTCACAAGAGAATTGAAGCTCAATGTAGAGAGGATTCACAAATCAAGCACTCAAGGCTATGGAATTGGGGTTTTCTACCCAAATCTAGCTAGGCGATTCCCCCATAGCCCAAGACTATGGAATCTACTCCATATGGTAAGAGAAAAGCATAATCAAAAGGGAAATCAAGCAAAACTCAATCATCAACATCCAATCAAACTCCAATTGCATTCAAATTCAAAGTGTCTACAAAATCCAAGTCTTAATCCTACTAGATCAAAGCAAAACAAAGTACAAAACTCACAATTCCTCCACTCTTCTCCACCGATCTCTCCTTCTCTTCCTTCTCTTCTCTTCTCCTTGCTCTCCAAGTCTTCCTTGAGCCTTTGAGAGTGAATTTGGTGTGGTGTTGTGTGTGCCACTCGTCCCCCTCACACTTCACACCTCTAATTGATCACTAATCACCTCTCTTAACCTTCTCCTTGGATTGGGGACCAAGGAATCCCAATTTAGAAAGGGGCAATTGTGGAAAGTTGCTAAAAATATGCCTTGGGGAACAATCCAATCCTATGCCGACTTGGACCGACACGGAACTACCTCGGGCCCGACGTTGGGAACGTCGGTCCGGTTCACTGGGTGCTCGATCTCGGGCCCGACTTGGTGTATCTCGGTCCTGGGCCTCGATCCTTGTCTTCTTCCTTGGTTTCCTTTGGTTCCACTTCATTCTTAGCTTGGCCCTTGCATTCCTTGACTTGGCTCCTTCCTTAGCTCCTCGAAATTGTCCTCATTCTTGCCATTTTACCTACAAAATCAAACAAACTCGCATAGTTTCCGACTCTTGAAGAAAACCGGGAACTAAGCTAAAAAGGAAACGAAACTAACAAAGAAGAGAATGAAAAACACATATTTACAAAGGAAATCAACTACTAAAATACCACCAAAATGAGAGACATCAACTCCTTCTAGCCGTTCACTTTAACCTAACTCAATCTCTATAAGGACGCTATCCCCTACGTCCCTTGGGACTTGTTTCTTTTTATTCTTTTTTTTTATAAACTGTTTTGTGATTGGTTTTTGCTTCTCTCTCAATCTAACACCTAGTTCTTCACTGTTCTTGGTGAGTTCTTAGTGTTCTTCGTGATCATGACAATATGCTCTGAATATTCTCTGAGAAGCGTGAGTCACAATAAATACCCGAGGGGCATTTATAGTGCTCTGGGAAGAGCGTCTTTCCTCTAGACAATCATGCCCTTCTGGTACGTTGCAGCAGGGATCAGCTTCCACGTGTCCTTGGCGGTGATGAGGGAAGCTTCCTGGCAACAACTGTAGAACTTGGCTACATGCAGGATCGGCTTCCATGTGGTGATGAACTCATCAACAGGATCTGCTTCCACGTGTCCTTTATGATCAAGGCTTGTCGGGTGATGTCATCTTATCGCCAGCCTTGGAAGAACTCTGATGTTTGCACTCGCGTTCCTACTCGTTGTGGACTGCGTCCTCTTCTCGTAGAAACTCACTCGTGTTCATCTTTATGAAAGACAACGTCCCTACACCTTAGGGACTGCTACCACTTGTTGTCCTTTTCATGACTTGCATTCCTGAGATATACTTGGACAACTTATTAGATCAAAGCAAGTTTGTCATATCAAAACTAAGGGATGATTCTTATGGGCACAATGTTAAGTACAAGGGAGTCCTTAACATTGTCCCAACACATTGGCTTTTCCTTTAAATTCCTTTATTTCTAAAGGTTCATCCAATCCTTATCATAAATAATAACAAGTCAAGGAGCCACGCAATTCTTAATATTGATTGAACAATCAAATTCAATATTAATATTAAGAACAAGAATATTCAAGATACATGCAATTACAATCACAACGAGCTAATCGTAGAAGCAATGCAAACAATTCTCTTTGTCAATAATTCTAGTTTAGAGTCTTAGAAAATCAAGTTTGCTACAAAGATAAAGATTTCTAATGACAAAATAAAAATCTAGCAATAGAATATTGTCAATCTCAACAACATTCATAATAAATAAGTAGAAGAGAATTGATATCAACCAAAAGATAAGAATATAATTCAAAGTCTCACAAACATACAACCAAAAGACTTTAATCTGCGAATAAAAATAAGAGTTTAGTTGTCCAAACTTGCAACAGAGGTCTATAGGTTAAAGATAAATGAGTGATAATAAAACTAATAAGTTCTAAAGCATAAATAGCTTCTAAGAAAATATCCAAAATTACTAAAAATAAAAACAATAAAGTAAAAAAATTGTGAAAAGTAAGAAATCGCGGATACATCCTGACCCGTGGTCGCGAGTCAATTGAGATGTATATATGTTCATTAATATTGTATATGACAACCTGAGGAATGTCCATGACCTCTATGTTACATAGACATGTGATCCATATACGCTGATGTGTATATACATGTCCTAAATCTGTATATACCATCTTTATTATTGTATATGATATATATATTACGTGAACATATATAATTGAACTCTGTATACACCGTATATATGTCTATATACATGTATTGTTACCTTATATACAATCGTTATTACTGAATACACATGACGTATTTTGTCATACAATTTGAGGGTTCGAGGGAGATGAGTTCAGTTATTTGAACGAAGAGAATTTATACATATCAGATATTGACGATGATGATGGTGAATGAGATGAATTAGAAGATGAGGAGTCATTGTATGGGTCAAGATATATATATGTACAGTAATATTGTATATGACAACCTAATGAATGTATATACAAAATTTGTTGTGGCTGGATACTAATTGCATTATTCTATGTACAACGAATGAAAACATGTCTCTTACATATATGATTTGGATTATGTATACATTCGATATCAGTGTATATACATGTAATTCACGAACCACCACGTCGCCAATTATTAATCGTAGAAATATGGATCTGGAACAACATGAGAAAAAAACGGTGCTTTCAATCTTGCTTAAACAAATCAACACAAACAATATCTCAAATTTGGGACAAAACAATCACTTGTTGCACAGTCGGGCCGATTGGGGTAAAAATTTACTGTCTAGGGTTTTAATGCCGGAGTTGCACGGTCGGGCCAATTGGGGCGAGTGCGGCTAGGATGGGCGATTTCCGGTAGTGGCTAGAATATGGGTGCGAGCGCAATTGTGAGGGGTGAACGGTGGTGGTGGCCGGACAGAGGGTGCGCGATTTCCGGATTTGGGGCCCCGCCTGTGGACTTGGGGCTGAGCGCCTACAGGGCGAGCGGCGACTGTCCACGGGAGCGGTGGGCGAGCGGCGACTATCCACGGGAGCAGTGGCGAGGTGCGAATTCCGGTGTGATGTTGGGGTTCGGTCGATAACAGCGGGGTTTGAGAAAGAGGAGGTTTAATTTTGTGATTTTTCCAAAATTCGACAATTAATCATCACTTGTTATATTTAAGGGATTGTGTTTAATTTTGAAATTTGGTCAATTTTGGATAGTTACTCCGAGCGATCTATTTGATTATCATCCAAAGCCCTACAATTGGTCTATTGTTCTCTAATCCTTGATTATTCTCTATTGAACCTTAACTAGCAAATCACCTGCACCTTGTATGGGGTGTTTTTTTTTGTTTATATTATCTTGTATATTAATTCACTATAATAATTATAAATAGTATTATATGTCTAATTTCTTTTAAAACAGTACATATCTTTTAGATTATAAGATAGCACAATTCTCATATATCATTAAATATTTACGTAAAAATATTGTATTTATATATTAGTTTTTTATACATACATAAACATATAAATATCGAGGAAGAATGCAATAAGATGAGATGCATTATTAAATTTTAAAAAAATTGATAAAAATATTTTGAAATTTAAATTAAATGGCATAAACTAATTTTTATTAATTAATTAATTAGTATGTAATTGATTAGCTACAATACGTAAAAATAGTACAAATATGTAATTGATTGTGTAGAAATTCTAACATCATTATCTATAAAAATTAGCTCTTTCGACGATATTTCATTATTAGTATTAACAACGTTCCACACAAGAGACGACCAAAAATTGTATATTTTTGTTCCTTTGATTGGTAAGCTCATGAAAAGAGTGAATCTCCATAGGAGCCTACAACAACGACAACAACAATAAGATTTAGAATATAAACAAAACTAAATCATATATAAATCATGATGAAAGAATATATACCTTTGATTGGCAAAGTTATCTCAAAAAAAGTTAAGAACTAATGGTATAGAGAAGCGTAAATTAATTGTAGAAGAATGAGTGGATGGGAGGTGTATTTATAGGAAAAAAGTTCTAGATGGGTAAGAATAAGGAGAATATTTAATAAAGATATAATTAAAATATATCTTACCTAAGTAAAAGATAAACATTAAAGATAAAATTTCTATGCTAATTGTACGTACATGCACGTACCTTTGGTTGATGCTAATGTGGTTGGGATATATGTTTATTAAGATATATATTTTGTGATTATAAGGTATATGTACCTACATCTATGCTAATGCTTTTGAAAAAGATAAAAATTGTACATGCCAATTGTATATTTTTTGTATGTAATACAATATTTACATTTTTTTTTTCAATTTAATAGATAACAAAAGATAAAATTTTCAAGTAGAGAGTAGAAAGATAAATTTTTCCAATTTAATAGATGACAAAAGATTATTTTTTGGTAAAGATAAAAATTGTACGTGCTAATTATAAATTTCCCAATTTAATAGGTGACAAAAGAATTTAAATAAAATATATTATTTTAATAAAAGGGGTGATGTGGCGCAATATGGTGATGAAATTTGCTTCCGCTTTAGTATATAGTAACTAGTGTTAGTGCCCGTGCCTTGAAGGCACGACTTGGACTTGCGTGGATTTCCATACAAAAATAATAGTCGGATAAATGTAAAATTATGTACGATTTCTTCAATTTTTTATTTTAGGCGTACCATACGTACTTTATTCTTGCAATATATTAGATAGATTTTTTTTATTTGGCTAGATGTGCATACGGTAAGTTAGGATTTTTAAAATATATTGGATAGATTTTTTTTTTAGATAGGCATACTTTATTTCAACAAATATATTAGATAGATGTTTTTTAAAATTTGGCTACATATGCATATGGTAAGTTAGGATTCATTTTTTGTTTGGATAAATTCTATAGCATACGGTAGTTTCTTTTATTAAATTTTAATTAATTAAAATGAGAATTACTCCCTCCGTCCCTGAAAACTTGTCCGTAAAGCACATTTGCACGCGGATTAATGAAAATTGTAAAAGTTTGGTAATTGATTGAAAAAGGTGTAAAATTGATGAAAAGTGTAATAAAAAGGACTAATATATAAGATTGTATGAGGGTGATTTTGTAATTTTATAGGAAAAAGTGATAAAGTTGAGGATAAAGTTGGATAATGGGTGTAATATATGAGATTGTATGAGGGTAAAATTGTAAAAGCATAGTGATATAAATGGAAAGAAAATAGAGATGGACAAAGTTTTAGGGACAACCGAAAAGGAAAGACGGACAAGTTTTCGGGGACGGAGGGAGTAGTAGGTAAGAAGAAATCTAATGTGGGGTCTAAAATGAAATTTCAACCAATCAAACAAATTGAATTGTTTTAATAAAGATGGACGGCGCGGTCCAATGAGGAGGTGACACGTGTCGGGCTAAATATTATTTATAACCTCCGCTTTAGTATATAGTTATGATTATGATCCATTTTTTTTTTTTTTGAATATTCAACCTTAATCTTCTATATATATATATATATATATATATATGTTTATGGTAGCATTTACATATATGCTGTTGAGACAGCTAAACTCTCCAGGAAAACAAAACGCATTGACTTTTGGGATTACTCTGTTTGGCTATGGAATAAACATCCTCCATAATCCAATCCCAGATTTCCAAATCTAACAATTACCAAAGCGGAGGAGCTTGATTATTCTTGGATCGGTTAGATCGAAATGAAGCTCCTCCTCATCTTTCTCCTTCACCTGATCATACTGCTCATAGGTGCAGTGTCACCGGCCACTGCCCAGTTCGAAATGTGGGTCACCGAATGCGGCGACGCGGCGTACAACTTCACCGCCAACCCCACCTACAAATCGAACCGGGACGCGCTTCTCACCAACATAACCAAACTCGACATCAAGTACGGCTTCTACAACTTCTCCAAGGGCGAGGGCACTGATCAATTCCAGGCCATAGCTCTGTGCAGAGGCGACGTCAACGTTAAGGTTTGCCACTCTTGTTTAGAGTTCCTCATAGCCAACCTCACTGCATCGTGTAAGGTCGAGAACGGTGCGGTTGGATGGGCTGACAAGTGCATGCTCAGGTATGACTCTAGCACCGTACTGGATGGGAGGTGGGTCGACAAGCCCTTAAAAACATTATACACGGAGGTCGATGTTGGAGGCAACGTCACTCATTTTGCGAGCGTCGTCAAGGAATTGCTTATGAGCCTTCCCACAAGTGCTGCCGCCGGAGATTACAGGAAGAAATTTGCGTATGGGGAGGTGACGGTGGAGGGCAAAAGGAAGGTCTACGCCACGATGCAGTGCACTCCTGAGTTAAAACCGAGCGACTGCCTAGGATGCCTTTATTTGGGTTTGTATTACATTTTCATCAGGGAAGACCAAACCGGGGCCAAGATTCTTCAACCGAGTTGTTCTATCAGGTACGAACTGAACAAGTTTTACCACGGATCGCCTTCTGGATCAGGTACGAGGCTGACTTTTGTAAGCATGTTGTAGAGAGCATTAATTCATCTGATTGAACATATAGACCTGATACAAATGTGCTTTTACTGGTCGTTTTGTTTTGCAGGGAAGAAGCCTGTCAATCTCAGAAGGGTGATCGTTATTCTTGCTGGTGTCCTTGCATCCATCCTGTTTGTGCTTGGGGCGTTCTTAATTTGGTTCTTACCGACACAAATGGCAGCCAATAAGAATAAGAAAAAACTGAATCACTACAAGTCTTTGGAGATGGATCCAACTATTATAAGAGATGCGACACGGAATTTCGCAAGGGCTTGCGAACTTGGCCGTGGACGTGGCGGAATTGCTATTATTTACAAGGTATTTATAATTAAAATCCTTGCAAAATACTAGACGAACTAATTCTGTGAAAATGGAATTGCGGAATGATCGAACATTTGCTCCTTGTTACTTTTTGGTGCAGGGTAAATTGCACGGCAAAGAGATTGCAGTGAAGAGGATCAAAGGCACTAGATATCTGTCGAATGATGAGCTTCTTGTTGCTAAGCTTCAGCACACTAATCTCGTTGAGCTTCTTGGTGTTTGCTTGTACCGCAAAGAGAAATGTCTAGTCTTTGAATATGTCTCGAGGGGAAGACTGGGTGAAATATTGTTTGGTATGAAACTCAAAGTTACCGCTGCAAATTCGTCTCTCTAAGGAAACAAGTTGAACATATTCTAACCGAATCAAATCAATTTTCTTTTCTTGTGATTTATATAAGATCCTAAACGTCAGGAGCTGGATTGGGAGAAGCGATACGTAATCATACGAGGCATTGCTCAGGGACTCCTATACCTCCACAAAGAGTGTCGAGACATAATCGTCCATTGTGATCTCAATGCCTCTAATGTATTTCTTGATAAAAACTGGACGCCAAAAATCACTGATTTTCGCACAGCAATGGTAATTTCAAGGAAGAAGAAGGAAGACCAAAAGCCTCACCCTGTTGCCCAAAAAGTTGGGCAAGCAGGGTAAGTACGTACATTTATTATTGCCGATTAGTATTAGGATGAAACTTCATTAAGCGTATTAGATATGTACGATCCTAGTACACCGTCCATTTAAATCCATTGCCGAGATCTAACAGATAAATTGTCCGACGTACTTGCAGTGGTTATATGGCTCCAGAGTATTTCAACGGTGACGAAATCTCGGAAAAGTCTGACGTGTACAGCTTTGGCGTTCTAGTATTGGAGATTCTTGCTGGTAGACGAAGGAGCGTTGTCCATGAGCAAGAAGACCTCATAACCATGGTGAGTAAAATTGGCAATATTTCAAGTAGTTTGTTTAACTTCGGTTTCCTTGGGGATAAAATTGATGGAGGACGGTGTAATTGTGTTGCAGGCAAGGAGAACACTTAGCCATGGAACAGTTTTAGGAATCGCAGATCCGAGAATTAAACCCATATCCGATTCGGCCGGGCTGCAAATGAAGGGATGTGTAAAGATCGCATTGGAATGCCTCCATGAAGACGCAAAGGAAAGGGCTGACATGCGCTCCGTGGATGAGATGCTCACTAATCTTAACAAGCCTTCTCCCGCCGAATACACTCAAGAAAGCAGCCCACAACCTCAAGCTCTGCTCCGAAACAGATTTCCGTCGTCACCATCACCAGAGATCAGTCAATGATCCTTTATCCTCCATAACCATCATGGTCTGCATTCATGTGTACTACTTTCTATGTGTGGCACTTGTTTGATGAGTTTGACTTTTTGTTGAATGTTATTTGTTTCATTTTTGTGGTCCGTTTGTATACCCAATTTAAGTACACTATGAGTTTGGCAATACAATATTTAAATTGTTTCCGGTCCAAGTGGGAACAATGGACTCATAACCCAGGGTAGAGGGAGCTGATACGCATACCCAAGGGTTGCCTACCCCTTATGCCAGCTCATGGGAAATTATCAACTCACCATTTGATCGTGAGTGATTGAATATTGTACAATACTTCTCCGTTTACTTCTATTCTTTAATTTGGCCTTTTAACAATTTGTATAAATATTAAGACAACCTTACACTTACTAAAATACTCTTATTAAATCATCACTAATTTAATGAATTCTCCTCACATACTATAAACTTTACAATTTTCAAGATTTCAATTAAAAAATTAATTTATAATATATATTAAAGTCGAGACTTTTCAAGCCTCCACATTAATATATTCTTAATATGGCTCCACCACATGTTAACAAATTTAATTAACAAAATTTTATAAGTTTATCAATTTTTTAAGTTTATCTTATTCATATTAATTGTCTATCATCTATCTTCTTTTTTTTTTCTAATTTCTATCTTTTTCCACCTAATATCTATCGTTTTTAACCATTTGCTTGATCGACATTCCCTTTTGTAATCATATATATTTGCCATATATTTTAATCAATCTTTTTTTATGCCATAAATTTATAATTTAAGTAACAAATATCTAAATATATATTTGAGAAATATCTAAAAAATATATAAAGTAAATTTCTGTTATGATGTTCATTTATAAATTGTATTCTATAACTCTACTATTATTAAATTCATTATAATTTTATATGATCTATTAAAATATTGCTTTTATTTTAAAAAGTATTATTACTGATAAAAATCTACGTAATTTTTATATATGAGCTATGTAAATAAGTCATAATTAACTTAAATTTTTCAAGATTTTAATTAACATTTTAATACAGGTCTCATATCATATCACATATGACTTTTTTAGTTAATCAAATATATTTTGGAATAAAATGATACTATTTTTATCAAAAAATTTTACTTATGTCATATCATATCACATAAATTTTAAATTAAAATTTATTCTTAACATCAAATCACGATTCTGGATCTATAAAATATTGTTCACGATTTCAGATAAAAATATGATATCAATATCTAAATCCTGATAATAGTATTATGCATTCATTTATTAAATAAATAAAAAGTCAAAAAATGTTATTGATCGTGTCCCGTACAATATATGGGTAATAATCTAGTTAAGGAAAATTTTGGAACTTATTGGATAAAAAAGGCCTAAAAGGTCAAATAGGATTAGACAAACATTTGAGTCTAAAAGTCCAAATAGAAGTACGAAGTACACTGATGGAAAGATGAGGAATTTAAATAAAGCGTCAGGGTTGAGAGTCGTTTTTGGCCGCTTCTACTGAAAGATAACACTTTTGTCCCGTGTCAAGTATATAAACTCTAGTTTCTCTCTCTTGCTTTACTCTTCTCATCTCCCGTCTCACTTTGAGCAAGCGAACGGAGAGCCCGATCAGTGGCTGCCGATGGACTTCCGACTTAGATGTGTCCGTGGCGCGTCCCCACCATACGTGCTTGGCTTCCGCCGTCGTCCACTCCAACGTCAAGACTCAAAAGGACTCAGAACTTCGCCGCCAAGGCCGCCGGTCAGCACCTCGCTCAGGCCATGGCTTCCCGCACCACCGCCGACGATGACGACGACGGCAACACCGCTCACGCGGATGACGCCAGCCCCTTCAACAGCTTCGTTCACCTCATCCCGCTCGTCCTCGTCCTCTGCGTCGTTGTTCTCTAGATCTTCTCCAATCTAGGTCTTGCTTTCAATCTCGTGGATTTTTCTTCCGATCTGATTTGATTGATCATGCTTGCTTTCTCGATTGTTCTAATGTGGAAAATTCAATTATCCGTTCGTTTCTTCTTTGGAACACCGATATCTAAATATAAAGTACTATTGCTTTCTTTATTGTCTTTAGTTTGTTGATCTTTTGACGATTAGTGATATTATGGTTGGTGAAGCATCATGATTTGGTTGCACTAGTAGTCTAGTACCTGTGCCCTTGTAGTTCATACCAATCGTGAAGTTGATCTCATCAGGAGACACAACTCCGATCTTTCATGGACAGATAGAGAGATACAATAATGATAATTTCATATATAATAATATGATGATAGTATTGATGACAGTTTGACAACATATGTACTCGCTATTTAGTGAGAGTAGTTTTTTTATGTAATAATATAAGCTTTGTGTGGGGATATATATATATAGTGTTTGCAAACTTTTTTTTGGACGTAATCGTGTTGCAGCAACATGTGGTTTTTGGCTTTATACTGGTGGAAATGGATGTCTCTTCTAAGGATTATCAAGTCAAATCTGTTTCATCTCGTTATTTGATCCAATAAATAATTGTATTTGATCCTAATCTTGTATTTGATCACACGTATACTATATTGTTCTAGTTATTTGGTGAATATTGTCACTTGTGATGATAATTAAATGTTATCAAGAAGATTCTTTGATAACATTATATTGTCACTTGTGAAGATAATTTGGAGCTGTTTGTATAAGTCTTATTTTAGCTATACTTATTCGGTATAATTACTATAATCTTCTAATTATTTGATGAATATTGTCACTTGTGATGACAATTAGGTAAATATCAAGAGGATCACTTGATACGATTGGTGATAACATATATTGTCACTTGTGATGATAATTTGGAGTCGTGTGCAAGTCCTGTTTTAGCTATATTGATTCGGTGTAATTACTATAATCTTCTAATTATTTGCTAAATATTGTCACTTGTGATGACAATTAGGTATTATCAAGAAGATCCTTCGATAACATTGGTGATGACATATATTGTCGCTTGTGATGATAATTTGGAGTTGTGTGTATAAGTCTTGTTTTAGCTATACTTATTCGATATAATTATTATAATATTCTCATTATTTGTTAAATGGTGTCACTTGTGATGACAATTAGGTGTCACTTGTAATGACAATTAGGTGTGAATAACTGTTGATTATTGTCACTTGCGATGACAATTCGGTGTCACTTGTGATGACAATTAGGTGTGAATAATTGCTGAATTTTGTCACTTGTGATGACAATTAGGTGTGACTTGTGATGACAGTCAACACCGGTCAACGGTTGGTCAACACCGGTCAACAGTCGGTCATCGCCACTCAACGCCGGTCAATGGTTGGTCAAATAGTGAAGAAAGAAAGTTGTTTGGGTGTTATGCTATTTACCTAATTTTACACATTTACTTATAAATTAGCAATTAGGTTATATATGTATTGCTATATAATTAAATCCTTCAAGATAAGAGGTAAATGTTTCATCTCTTTCTAAAAATATTAGTCCAACATTTTACTAGCCCAATTAATGTTTTGTCTCCTTCCAAAAATGGATTAATCCCGTGATTCTGTAAGAAACAGGAGTATAAAATTGCATTAATTTGAATTTAGGTGTATATGGTTCAAAACATAATTGCTCCGAAATTAGTAACGATAAAAGTTGTATTTTTGAAACGATTCCATTTTAACTAATTGATGATCCGCGCACAACTATGAACTTGTTATAATAAAATTATATTTTCAACCCAATTGTAATTTTTTATAAAAAAATTAGTTATAAAATTATATCAAGGCATATTCAATATTTTAGGATAAATCTGATAAAAGTAAATATTTATGATTATTTAATTATAAAATAATTTGGGTCCTGATCCGGTGAGAATGGGGGCTAGGGTGGGAAATAGGAATAAACAAGAGTCGTTGGATGAGGAGAGATCAAGCGCTCAGGAAAAAACGGCACGACCGAATTTTTCGCATATTTTTCGAAAAACACGGATACAACTCAATGGTCAATTTGTTCAACTTTATTGGTGATTTGTTCAACTCTATGGTCAATTTGTTCATCCATATTTGCTCAATGTTATTGGCAATTGTTCAACTCTATGGTCAATTTGTTCATCCATATCTTATGCAAACGAACTTTGTATAATTTGTTTAACTCTTTGAAAATTTGTCCACCTCTATGGTCAATTTGTTCATCCGTATTTGTTCAACTCTATTGTTAATTTGTTCACCTCTATGGTCAATTTATTCATCCATATTTTATAGCAATAGAACTTTGTAAAATTTGTTCTGCTCTATCAACAATTTGTTCACCTCTATAGTCAATTTGTTCATCCATATTTGTTCAACTCTATTGCCAATTTGTTCACCTCTATGGCCAATTTATCCATCCGCTTTCAATCTCAGCTTCGCCTCACAATCCAATTCCCTAACAATTCCTGCAACCTCCTCAAATTCTACGTCCAACAGAACTGAACAACCGCCACCGGCATCGCGAGTCCGCTTCCACCAAGGCCGTCAAGGAGCTTCGTATCGTCGGCGATGACGATGAACCTGTCGCTAGCGGCTTCCCCCATCTTCTCCCGGAAGAAAACACTATCGCGCCCTTTGACTAGGTTTAGATCCGGATCAACCTCGTCGGCGCCGTCGATGGCGAGATCGAGGCGGGGGTGGTGGTTGAGGCTAGAGAGCGGGATTCCGAGGGATGCGGCCTGCTCGGCAGTGCGCATGGAGGTAGGAATTCTGACAAAGTCGGGAGGTCGCTGGAGGAGAGAAGCTCACGATCCGAGCGAAGGCGAAGGCCGCGGTGGATCCGGTGCCGAGGCTGAGCACCATGCCATATTTGACGACGTCGACGGCCTTCTCGACGAGATGTGGCTCAAAAAATCAGATTTGGCTCGAAAACCAAATCTAGCGAAACCTGGCGCAAAGAACGAGGCGGCTGCAAACCAGTTCTAGATGAGGTGAGTAAACCTCCTGTGACGGCGGAAGAGAGCGGATCAGAGTCTAAACTAGACGACACGGCGGAGGCGGCGGACGGATCAGAGTTGGCGGCGGAGGATCTGGTGGAACCAGAGGAAAGAGGACTTGGATCTGATCTAAAGGGAGCGAAAGGTGAGCGGCGGCCGGTGGAAGCCGTCCCTAAGAAGTAGGGACGCAAAGAATACTTTGAAGATGGAACAAGAATGAGTTCTTGCGAGGTGAGGATGCAGTCCTTAACAAGCAGGAACGCACGCCACTATTCAACGTTCAAATTGAAATGAGGTTGTCCGACAAAGATGACATCACCAGACAAGCCGTAGTCCTCGAAGGCCTCTTGCGTCACAGACAAAATAGCAAGAAGCCAGGATGTCGCTTTCCACATCATCCTAAAGGAACACGTGGAAGCTTCCCAATGATTCAAAGAGCTGACTTTAAGAAGACAACAGTGTACAACCATGAAGAAAGCGACATTTCTGATCCTATCGCTAATTTTAATTTATATCTTATACTTGTGCTTTATTCCTGCTTTAAGTATATCCCGCTGCATAAGGACGCTACTCTAAGGGCGTCCTTAACTCTTAACTACTAACACGATCCAACAAGGCGGCTTTGGAGTGGTGTGTGAAACAGGTGCTGAGAATGGGCTAGGGTATTTAGTAGCGTTTTCTTTTGCAAAGGAAGGGTATTTCTCACATTCTCACCGTAAGACTCATTCTTACATGGTCTTTTCCAAATAATTTATGTACTTAAATACTTGAATGTCAAACAATCTATTGTTAAAAAGGCTAGACATATACACCCGACGTTGCACGGGTCGGTAGTTCAACATTGACTTGTACATTTTTATCGTGTGTGTATGTAGCTAGTGTTTAAATAATGATAAAAGGGATCGTTCGAATGCAATCTTATGGGCGCATTACAATTAAAATGAAATGTTTTTATCGGATTATAACTATATTTGTCAAAACTTAACCCGACCCATCCGAACATTTATGGGTTAAAACTCAATTTCAAATTTAT
The DNA here is from genome assembly GCA_963924305.1 of Polygonum maritimum. NCBI lineage: Eukaryota > Viridiplantae > Streptophyta > Magnoliopsida > Caryophyllales > Polygonaceae > Polygonum > Polygonum maritimum. Next base: position 18,911,628 of record OZ002734.1, on the reverse strand, counting down.
GGATCAAAGTATGAATCGAGATATTCGACCCAATCACTAAGTTGCTGAAACCTGGGAGTCATTGGATCAATTTCAAAACACAGTTTTAACATATAAATATATATAAGATCTTGAATAATATAATTTATTTTTATTATTAAAATATATAAATTAAAATTATATTAAAAAAAATGATCTAATTTGATAATTATTAAAAAGGTTTGAAAAATTAATTTTCTTGACCCATTGAGTCGATGCAACCAAACCTGATGCACTCCGAGTCCAGGATCGTCCAAAACTGGTTCGATTAATTCGCATGGAGGTGTTCTTGAGTCGATTTTGTAAGAGATACAAACTCGAAATATTATTATTAAGGTGGCGAGTATTCGGTTTACACGTTTCAAGAGAAGAGTTTTGTGGAATGTATTTGGTGGAAGATGGAACAAGAGATCAAGCTAAAAATGGAAGAGCTAGAAGCCGACAATATGGGGACTCCCTCGGCCCGTTCTCCCATGAGGAGAAGAGACCGAATGAGTAGGGCTTAAAGCTTTCTTACTCAAATTCAATTTAAGGAAATATGAAGGCCCTAGGCGTGTTTATATAGGGACGAGAGGGGGTGACGGCGACTGCAGCTTGGAGTGGGCGCCAAGCAACATTAAGGTGTGAGGAGGTGATGTGGATTGGCGGCCAAGGCAAGCACAAATCAGCCGGCCTTTATTGATGTAGATTGGCGGCCAAGTAACACATGTCTTCTTTGATGATCCAAACTTGGCGGCCAAGTAGTTGCTTTAGGTGTTGAGGAGTGGTGGCCAAGCAACCTCCCAAGTGGGCCTTGAATGGCCTTCTTCCAAGCGGCCTTCGAGCCTAGTGGAGCTTACGCTTGGGCTGATCATTTGACGGCAAATAAAGCTTCCAATAGACTTGTTGGACCAGGCGTTTGGTGCCACAAGTTGGGCCCGAAGTTGCTCTTGCAACATCTTGGCTCGTCGCCTCGTCAAGGGCCCGAGAATTAGGCTTGCACCTTCCTTAGGCGTGGCCCTAGGTGTAGCTGTCCTTGTGGCGGGTCGTGTCCGACCCAATGGCGGGTGCCCCTGGGAGTGCATCGAAGAGGCACCGGGCCGTGCCTCGATGCCGCTTGTGGGGTGCCTAAAAGAGGCACCGGGAGGCGGCACCTCGGCTTCGGAGGCACCGGGCGGCACCTCGGCTTCAGTGTCTTGATGTGAGCCAAGCGTGATCACATCATCCTCCCCCAGTTGAGAAGGATACGTCCTCGAACCTTCTTGGTCAGACTCGGCATCGTTTGAGACAAACGGAAGCAGGTTCCAAACATTGAAAATGTCATGGACGGCATAGTCTTCAGGTAGCTCTAGCCGGTAGGCATTGTCGTTGATCCTCTTGAGGACTTGAAAAGGGCCGTCGCCCTTGGGTTTTAACTTAGAGTTTCGTAGGTCGGGGAACCTCTCTTTACGGAGATGTACCCACCCAAGATCTCCGGGCTCTAGAATTAACTCCTTGCGACCCTGATTAGCGTTCTTGGAATATTGTTGAACGCTCTTCTCAAGACACTCCCTAGTAGAGTCATGAAGAGCTTTTATCTTCTCTGCTTGATTAGCTCCTTCCTGACTTTCTTTATCCTTGATTGCCAGTAGCACTAAATCCAGTGGGGTGGTGGGGGTTTTGCCGTAGACTCTCTCGAATGGTGTCTTCTTTGTTGCTCGGTGGACGAACCGATTATGGGCGAATTCTATGAAAGCTAGGCATTCTTCCCACTTGCGCAAGTTAGTCTGCATGAAAGAATGAAGTAAAGCACCCAAGGTTCTATTATGAACCTCGGTTTGTCTGTCCATGAGTTTAGAGTTGACAAGGAGTGACCCTCCGTCAAGGAAAATTAGGCAGGTCTGCCTTTCTGTAATAGCTCGGTTCACTTCCTTGCTCCGGGCCACCATGTGATGTTTGGAGCTGATCTCACAGGCCTTGAGCTCCATTTTCGTTTTGGGACCTTTCTTCCTTAGCTCCCTCACCTCTTGGTCCGCAATAACCTCGTGAGGGGCTAAAGGATTTAGTGTGAATTTCTTCCCATCCATGTGGAAGATGTATTCGTTGGAGACCCCTTGGTGGTGACGGCGCGGTCGTACTGCCATGGTCGGCCCAAGAGCAGGTGACAGGCCGTCATAGACACGACATCACACAGGACCTCGTCCTCATAAGGCCCAATGGAAAACTTAATCCCTGCTTGCTCCTTAACCGTGACAGGGGCGTTGGAGTTGAGCCAATGCAGAGAATAGTGGATCTTGCGGGGTGTCGTCTCGAGGTTAAAGCAAGAGACCACCTCGGTATCGATTAAGTTGCTACAAGATCCACCATCTATGATAACACTACACACTTTAATTTACTTTGGATAAAGCATCGTGTGTGAAAGATATGTTCCCGCTGTGAAGGCACCGAGGGCATCTCGTTAGTGAAAAGAGCCTGTTGAACCATAAAACATTCACCACTAACGGTGGGTACGTCTATTTCCTACTCGCCTTCGCTTTGTTCTACCTCCTCTTCAGACTCATAGTCACCAGCTTGGTTGAGGAGTACTTGTTTTAGGTTAGGGCAATTGCGAGCAAAATGGCCCCGCCCTAAGCACTTGAAGCATTGGAGGTCGTGGGTGCGGGAATTGGCGCCGTCCATGGGCGCGGTGGGAGTAGGGGCTACTTCCCGCTTAGGCTGAGCGGAGCTAGCATCGGTTTTGGGCTCCTTAGCCTCGCTACTCTTAAGAGGTGGATTAGAGCTCGTGGATCCAGAGCTCCAGGTGCGGCCACTTGATCGGTCCGGGATCGGAGGGTCTCACAATTTAAATTTATAAAACCGAACCTCAAATTGTAGTAAAGAGGTAGGGTGTCGAACACACGGGAGTTCGTGCGTCGAGGGTACCCGAAAAGACTAAAAAGAGGAGAAAATAAAGACAAAACGAAGGAAAATAAAAGAGATCTCCTCGGACCGACACAAAGTCACTTCGGTCCGAGGTAGGATCGAGGTCGAGTTGGTCGGGACCGACGTGGTGCAAGTCGGGCCCGAGGTACTGGGTAACTCGGTCTTTGACAATTAGTAGATCGGTCTTGGGTTTTTTTTGGTTCCTCCCCCAACTAGACTTGGATATTCTTCCTCAATTCAACCAATAAGTGTTTGATTCTAGTGAGATCGAGGTTGTTCGCCTCAAATCCCTCCAATCTACACCTCGACCCAAAGGAGCTTTCGCGTCACCTTCGATGCTAGAGACTTGTGATGGGATCGAGACCACTTTCGCTTACTCTTACCAAACACAAGCTCTAGATCCGTTGCTTTCACAAGAGAATTGAAGCTCAATGTAGAGAGGATTCACAAATCAAGCACTCAAGGCTATGGAATTGGGGTTTTCTACCCAAATCTAGCTAGGGGATTCCCCCATAGCCCAAGACTATGGAATCTACTCTATATGGTAAGAGAAAAGCATAATCAAAATGGAAATCAAGCAAAACTCAATCATCAACATCCAATCAAACTCCAATTGCATTCAAATCCAAAGTGTCTACAAAATCCAAGTCTCAATTCTACTAGATCAAAGCAAAACAAAGTACAAAACTCACAATTCCTCCTCTCTTCTCCACCGATCTCTCCTTCTCTTCCTTCTCTTCCTTTCTCCTTGCTCTCCAAGTCTTCCTTGAGCCTTTGAGAGTGAATTTGGGTTTGGTGTGTGTGTCCCACTCGTCCCCCTCACACTTCACACTTCTAATTTGATCACTAATCACCTCTCTTATCCTTCTCCTTGGACTGGGGACCAAGGAATCCCAATTTAGAAAGGGGCAAATGTGGAAAGTTGCTGAAAATATGCCTTGGGGAACAATCCAATCCAATGCCGACTTGGACCGGCACGGAACGACCTCGGGCCCGACGTTGGGAACGTCGGTCCGGTTCACTGGGTGCTCGATCTCGGGCCCGACTTGGTGTATCTCGGTCCAGGGCCTCGATCCTTGTCTTCTTCCTTGGTTTCCTTTGGTTCCACTTCATTCTTGGCTTGGCTCTTGCACTCCTTGACTTGGCTCCTTCATTAGCTCCTCGAAATTGTCCTCATTCTTGCCATTTTACCTACAAAAACAAACAAACTCGCATAGTTTCCGACTCTTGAAGAAAACCGGGAACTAAGCTAAAAGAGAAACAAAACTAACAAAGAAGAGAATGAAAAACACATATTTACAAGGGAAAACAACTACTAAAACACCTCCAAAATGAGAGACATCAGAATACCCCATACTTAAACTTGCTTGTCCTCAAGCAATAACAATATAAGCAAGACCGAAGCACAATCTTCAAGTAAAGCCTCATATGAAAAACTCAATCAAGCAAGCACAAGTGATGGACATGCTAGCAAGATTACGTCATCACACATGATCAAGTGTTCAAGGAATAAAGTCAATGCAACAAAGCCTCACCTTAGGAATGTGAAAATGTGTATCACTCATCATGTGTTTAGGCTTGAAAATGAACACTCATACTCAAAAATCATGCAAGTAAGGGCTTTACCATTGAAGCTAATATCACCAATTCCTCCACCTAGAGATGCCTATTACAATGCACACAAAGAATATGAACTTGCCTCAATGGAGGTCCTCAAAGAGGTTCCATTCGGCCGGGTTGTAATGGGGCTTTTGGTGTTTCTCAAGGTGGGAATCATTTTGGTCTTGTGGTGCTTACAATGGGGATTGAACTTTCTAGTCTCTCCCCAACTTCACCAAATTATTCCACTTTCAACTTACACTCCCAAAAGACTTTGATTTTCTTATTTTCTTTTCTTTCAACCCAAACTTTTCACTAAATATTCCACTTCATCTTTCCACTATACTTTTTGTTGGATTTTTCACTCTTTTTTTTTCACTAGGATCGACTTGCACTAACTCAGGCCCGATGTGCACTTTAACTCGGTCGGTACCCTTTTCTCACTTAAGCACTTTGCTTTCAATCCACTACTTTTTTCCAACTTTTCTTTCTTTCTTCACAACAAAGATGCACTACCCACTTGGTTTATAACTCCAATTCTTGCCCTTCACCAAAGAGAATCTCAACTCTCCAAATACTCTCCGAAAACCTCTCACTAAAGTCCAATACCATAAGGGTCAAGTCATATAGGCTAGGAATCATATTTTTGAGGAGTTTCAAACAAAAGTCTAAGGCTAAAACGGGGCTACAAACAACGGGTTATCTTCAAGGTAGGATATGGAATATTTTGTGACTAAATGAAATAAAGTTCAAATCAATGTGACAAAGCATAGAACAAATCTCATATTGGTCTTGGAAAATAGATAAACACCTCAATAGCAAATTTTACTAAGCATGCATGAGCTAATCACACAAGAAAATGAGGGATATGCAATATGAACAATCATCCCTAAAATGGCCAATAATATCTTCTCACAAGGTTCACTCAAGCTTAGTTGCATCAAAACTCATCCAAGAACTCATGTGCTCAATAAAAACATGCAAGATATCATATCACATAAAAAAAAACAATATCCATATAGAGGCTAAACTATCCAAAAATATGCAAAGGACTTTACATGCTCACATCATCATTAGCTTTCATATGAACATCTAAGATGGGAATTCTTAGTCCAAAACAAAATCTTTTTGACATTTTCGAACCAAATTTTCAAATTTTTAGGATTTTTCGCAAAAAATTTTCTCAAACAAAAACAAACTCATCCATTCATGCGATAAAATCAATCATCATTCTCATACATATCATGCCACAATCCAAAATGAAACATCCCTTAAACGAACATAAACTCAAACAACCTACACATGGAACTAATGAGCTACTAACCCACCCCATACTTAAAATTTTGATGTCCTCATCAAAAGAAATCAAAACTCAAAAGTAAAGAGAAGAGTAGAGAAAGCTCACAATTCCTTATTCTTGAATGGCATGTTGAGGCTTAGTTCGGAGGGTGGCCACGGCGTTGTCTCCATTGGAGCCGTGCGTGCCGCTCTTGCTCGTACACTCGATCATTGAAGGGATCTTGGCTTGGCGGTCGTAGTGGTGGCGCGGGAGGTGTCCATTGATCTTCACGGGAAGAGAAATTCCCGGACATCCACTCATTGAAACTTGCTTGGACGGTCCACCGATGATCGTCGGCCGCCCTCAAGTCCTCCACCTCACGTCTAGTGTAGGCGATGCTGCGGTTCACCTCATCAAATTGCACTTGGAAGTCTTCTTGGTGGTGAGAGAGTTGTTGTTGTTGGAAGTTGAGGTATTGTTGTTGTTGGTTGAGTTGGTGCGCCTCTTGAAGCATGGATGATTGTTGAAGTTGGAGATGCGACAATTGGTTTGCCAAGAAATTCATATCCACCGATTGGTTCGGCTCGGGGAACACCATTCCGGGCCCAAACCATTGGGCATACCCTCATATCCTCCGTAGCTTGGTGGTGCTTGATGTGCTCCACTTCCCTCGCCCCGCTCGAAGTGGCTCGGGACCGGATCGGGCAAGTAAGCCTCGGACCGACGTTGGTAGACGTCGGGCCCGACTTGGGATGCTCCTCGGTCCAAGAGAGTTGGTGCATGGTCGGTGAGAAAATGTTGGTAACCACCTTCTTCTTCTTCTTCTTCACCTCTAGGCACGTCCACATCCATGTCGTCTCTCCTCACAAACTCATATTGGTTGGGCTCCTCCTCTTCGGTGTCCGGGGATGCTTGAGGTGAAGTAAAGCGGATGTGTTGAGCTCGTCTCCTAACCTCAAGTGTCCCTTCCGGTTCTCCATAAGGATTGACGTTCCCCGCCCACACTTGATACCAATTGTAGTAACAAGTGAGGTCGAAAAGTCGAGGCCCCAAAGGGATGTGCACATTGTTGAAGTTGGAGTGCGGTGCTAGGTAGGTGGTGGCGCCGGTCACTTGCTTCTCCTTGATGATGTTGGCCTTCTTGAAGTATTTCAAGTCCATGAACTCCACACCATTAGCGGCCGGTGTATAGGTAGACAAGTCCACCTCAAGACGGTGAGCTAACCGGGCAATCATGCCTCCGAAATAGATCCATGAAGAACTTTGAAAGTCCCTCACCATCTTCACCCATTCCCAAGTGAGGTTCATCGGCTTCTCATGCTCAAACAACATCTCATAGAGAATCATGGCCTCCTCCTTCATTGGTTTACTCAATTCGTGCCTTGCAAAGATAGAACAACCCAAGGCTCGGATCATGACTCGGAAGAGTGGGTTGGCTATCTCATTTGTCGATGCTCCTTTCCTCATCTCACTCTTCCCGGCCACAAATTCCAAAGGTAGTCGACCTTCTCATTGTCAACATAGGCCTCATCTCTCGGAAATGGGAACCCAAAGTAATGTGCCAAGTTCCGAAGAGAGAGTTCTTGCAATTCGTTGCCCATTTGGAAGGAGATCATGCCTTCACTCTCGGGTCCCTCATACGTGCACTTGAATGTCGCCATGAACTCGGACGTCAAGGCGGGAAAATGAGTGTTGTTCCACCTTAGCAACACATTGAGCCTAATGTTCGAATAGCACCGAATAAGAGCCTCATCCATGCACATCTTTTGAATTGATTCCCAATCTAACCACCGGGTGTGGTGAGATAGACCCATGAGTCTCTCATACTCTCTAGCATCATCCTCATCCTCAATTCGCACATCATCCATCCTTTGGACTCTCTTGGACGACTTCTTGGACTTCTTGGTCGCTTTCTCCATCCTTGAAGAAGATGCTCGGGTAGACATAGTACCTACACACAATCAAAACCAAAGAACTACAAGATAAAATCTTTACAACCACAACAAAATCACAAGCTTCCATCACAAACAACGCATCATGCAAAGAGATAACAACAAGGGTGGTCGATCTCGACCCTAGGGGGGGGTCGATCCTGAGAGTATACACCCATGAATACTCACTCATCATGCAAAGAGATAACCCCATACTTGCACTTGACACACTCAATCCACAAAATTCAATCATGCATGAACTAAGATTCACATATCAATGGTCAAGCCTCAAGACATATCATGAATAGCATGCTATAACCAATATTCAAGCTCATGAAATCCTAAATTCACACAAAAGAAGCTCGAGAAACGTCGGACCGACTAACAGGGGACATCGGGTCCGAGGTTGGGAACCTCGGTCCGAGTTGCTGGACCGACATTGAACATCGGTGCCGAGGTACAGGGTACCTCGGACCGAGTCCATTCCGACTTCTCATCCTAGATTCATCCATGCAACACACTATCATGCCCCTAAAATCCAAATTCTACCATCAATGAATAACGATCGAAGTTCTAAGTGGAATTTAGCAACAATTAAGCACAAATTTCACAATGCATGCAAATCACCATGGATGCTCAAGGTTCAAGCTCACTCAATCATGGCATATCTCAAATCTAGCAATGAAAGCATGAAATTCATAAAGAATCAAGTAGAGATTGAGATTCACGTACCAAATATGAAGAAAACGAGAACTTCTAGCAATCAACTCTTATAACTCAAATTTTCCTCTTCTAGATCTAGAAGAAGAGTGTAGATCTATGGGATTTGGGTGGGTTTTTGGCTTTTGGTTCAATGTTTGGGGATGCTAGGGTATGGATCGAGATCTTGTGGTGAGGTTCTTTGAAGATCGAGTATGGAGGGGGAAATGGGATCGATTTGGGTTTTGAGAGAGAATTGGGTATTTTGGGAAAGTAGTTATGGGGGTGATGATGTTAGGTAAGGGAAAGGGCTCTTAAATGGGGAAAAAGACAAAGGTGGGTCAAGGGGGTATAGTAGGAATTTCCACAAAGTCAAGGTCCAACATGGGTCGGCATAATTGGACCGACGTCGGGCACCTCGGGCCTGAGGTACTGGGTACCTCGGTCCTACCCGATTTTGGTTCCTAAAAATCCCACGACTTGGTTACTTCTATCCACAAGTTCTTGCATCATTTCCACAAATACCACACATGCTAATGAAGCTCACACAACACACATTGCCACAAAATACAAGCTAGAGAAGAGATTAGGACTAATCTAGGCTAAGGCAAAAAGAAACAAGCTAGAAACTATGAAAATGAATCTACTAAACCCGGGTTGCCTCCCGAGGAGCGCTTCTTTAACGTCATTAGCTTGACGTCTAACCTCTACCCTTCAAGGAGGATGAAAAACGGTGAATTGATCCTCCTTGCCATGTGCTTCTCCACAATCCTCATAACCAAAGTGCCACCATTTGTGTTTGATGAAAGTGTGGCATCCAAATCCTCCATCATCCTTCTCCTCCAACGTGTAGCTTGGCATCTCTTGCATCAACTCATCTTGCATTTTATCACCTACACCACAAAAGTCTAAAGAATTTCTAGGAGACTCAATGACATCATAACTCAACTCATCTTGCAAATCATCCAAACAAAGATAATCATCTCCTAAATCCTCTTTCAAATCATCTAAGCAAATAAAAGAATCTCCCACATCAAAAGGATATAGATTAGGATACTCTTCATGATTTGGTGGGTTATCTCCATCTCTTGTCTCATCATGGATTTGAACATCGACCATGTCATGGTCTCTCAATGGCGCTTCCTCTCTTGTGGACTCCAACTTCTCCCTCTTGCACTTGGCATTTTCCTCTAATTTCAAAATCGCCAATGCGTCCGGTTCATTAAGGGCCTTGTTGAAATGAAACTCCACTTTCTCCTCGCCAATCTCGAAAGTGACTTTCCCATTCCTCACGTCAAACTTGGCACCCGCCGTAGCTAGAAACGACCTTTCTAGAATAATGGGCACCATCGGATCCTCTTTCATATCAAGAATCACGACATCATCGGGCACAAAATATCTTCCCACTCTAACCGGGACGTCATCAAGTATTCCGGTGGCTTTTGTTGATGAACCATCGGCCATGGTAAGACTCATATCAACCGGCTCCATATCTCCGAGGTTAGCCCTTCTCCATATGCTCATGGGCATAACCGAAATACTTGCTCCTAGATCACAAAGAGCTTTGAAGTTTTGAGATCCAATCCCTACGGTGATGGCAAATCGTCCGGGATCACCAAGCTTTTGAGGTAGCTCCAATATCTTCACCTCGTCTTGCATCTCAACAATTGACCTCTTCTTGCTCAAGATTTCCTTCAAGAACTTTGCATAGGATGGCATCTCACTTAGAGCATCGGTGAAAGGAATGGTGATGTTCAAGCCTTGCAAAAGCTTCAAGAACCGCTTGAACTTGCCCTCAACAATCTCCTTGGGCTTCTTCATAGGATATGGAAGAGTAGTGCCATTTTGCTTCTTGCTTGGATCAACCTCCTTGGATCGATCTTTCTCAACAAATCCACCCTGGACCAACGTTGGGAGTACCTCGGGACCGACTTCAGGGACATCGGTCCCAAGGCAGAGAACATCTGGGCACGTCGGGCCGACTTCAGGGCAAGTCGGGCCCGAGTTGGGTTCAACCTCGGTCCACTCCAGGGGACTTCCTCCATTCTCCGGATCGACATCTGGGTACGTCGGGCCCGAGTTGTTGGGAACCTCGGTCCGACTCTCTTCTCTTGATCTTGGAACTTGTGGCTCGGGCAAGCTCCGTCCACTCCTTAATCCTATGGCACGAACTTCGTTTTGTTGTTGTGGGGCACGGGGATTCTCCTCGGGTCGGCCCGGGAGTCTCCCTTCCTCTCTTGGAAGTTGATTCGCCATGTGAACAAATTGATTGTCCACTTGTCTTCTCAAACACCAAACTCTTTGAATTGAGAACCCATCTCATCAACTCTTCTCTCCACGTTGGTGAAGCGATCCTTCAAGTCTTGAGCCCATTGAGGTGCTTGCTCATAGAACCCCGGAGGTCGGTATGGTGGTGGTTGGGGCCTTGGCTCGTTTTGGTTGAAGTTGTTGTTGTAGCCACTTGCTTGCCCTTGATGCCACCTTCCTCCATTGTTGAAATTGGATCTTCCTCCGAAATTTCTTTGGACATAATGAGCCACCTCAATTTGCTCGGCCAATCGGACTTGGCGCTCATTCGGGCACTCTTGTGCTCCATGCTTCAAAGAACCACACTCTTCACATGCTCTTGTTTGTTGGGCATGACTCATCTTCCTCCTCATCTTGTTCAACTCATCCTCCAAGAATTGGATCTTCACATCTTTATCCACCTCTTCACCCTTTGGATCATAGAGCTTCTTCGGCCCTTCTCCATGGACTCTTGCTTCCTTGCTCACATTGCTAGCACCACACATCGCCTCATAATCCAAGAGTTTATCCAACAACTCCCATGCTTGTTCCGGCGGCAAATCTATGAACCCACAATCGGTATGGAGGTTCAATTTATCCTTCGTGGCGGTGTTGATCCCTTGGAAAAAGATGTCTTCAAGGACATAGGGTTGTTGACCATGTGTCGGACACGCCCTCAACATCTCTTTGAACCTATCCCACGCCTCGAAAAGTGGCTCATGAGCTCCTTGTTGGAAACTAGCAATCTTCCTTCTAAGCTCCGTCGTCTTGGTGGGCGGGAAGAATTTCATCAAGAATGCTTCATTTAGGGCCCTCCACGACGTGATGGATCGAGGTGCTTGACTCTCCAACCAATGCAAAGCCTTGCCTCCTAAAGACCACTTGAAGGCTTTGAGTAGCACATACTCAAATGTCTCATCATCCGTGGAAATGGTCTCACAAAGGTCCTTGAATTGCTTCACATGCTCGATCGGACACTCATTCGGCCTCCCTTGGAATTGCTCTCTCTTGATGAGTGAGATAAATTGAATTTTTATCTCAAAATTCCTTGACACCTCCGGCAAGACGATTGCCGGCTCCGGAACCTTCAACTCCGGATGCATGTATTGTCTAGCATTCCGGGGTTGAGTGTTGATTTGGGCCTCCAACCTTATCCTTTGCTCCCTCTCTCCACGGGCCTCGGCATCTCGGTTTGCCATCTCAATTTGCATTCGAGCCATGTCGGCTCTCATCCTCTCAAACTCCTCATCTCGGGCTTGGTCCGCCATCCTCTTCTTCTTGCGGGCTTGCCTTAGAATACTCTCCGGGTCACACACAAAGTCGAGCTCAAGGGTTCCTCGGACGGAACTAGCTCGCATGCACCTACAACCAAAAACACAAAAGAAAACCAAATCAAAACAAACAAGGGGCTTGGGCTAGTCCATCACCCAAATCACTACCAAAATCAAAGACTCAACAAAGATGGGTACCTCGAACAAGTAGAACTCCCCGGCAACGGCGCCAAAATTCTGATCGGTCCGGGATCGGAGGGTCTCACAATTTAAATTTATAAAACCGAACCTCAAATTGTAGTAAAGAGGTAGGGTGTCGAACACACGGGAGTTCGTGCGTCGAGGGTACCCGAAAAGACTAAAAAGAGGAGAAAATAAAGACAAAACGAAGGAAAACAAAAGAGATCTCCTCGGACCGACACAAAGTCACTTCGGTCCGAGGTAGGATCGAGGTCGAGTTGGTCGGGACCGACGTGGTGCAAGTCGGGCCCGAGGTACTGGGTAACTCGGTCTTTGACAATTAGTAGATCGGTCTTGGGTTTTTTTGGGTTCCTCCCCCAACTAAACTTGGATATTCTTCCTCAATTCAACCAATAAGTGTTTGATTCTAGTGAGATCGAGGTTGTTCGCCTCAAATCCCTCCAATCCACACCTCGACCCAAGGGAGCTTTCGCGTCACCTTCGATGCTAGAGACTTGTGATGGGATCGAGACCACTTTCGCTTACTCTTACCAAACACAAGCTCTAGATCCCTTGCTTTCACAAGAGAATTGAAGCTCAATGTAGAGAGGATTCACAAATCAAGCACTCAAGGCTATGGAATTGGGGTTTTCTACCCAAATCTAGCTAGGGGATTCCCCCATAGCCCAAGACTATGGAATCTACTCCATATGGTAAGAGAAAAGCATAATCAAAATGGAAATCAACCAAAACTCAATCATCAACATCCAATCAAACTCCAATTGCATTCAAATCCAAAGTGTCTACAAAATCCAAGTCTCAATTCTACTAGATCAAAGCAAAACAAAGTACAAAAACTCACAATTCCTCCTCTCTTCTCCACCGATCTCTCCTTCTCTTCCTTCTCTTCCTTTCTCCTTGCTCTCCAAGTCTTCCTTGAGCCTTTGAGAGTGAATTTGGGTTTGGTGTGTGTGTCACACTCGTCCCCCTCACACTCCACACTTCTAATTTGATCACTAATCACCTCTCTTATCCTTCTCCTTGGATTGGGGACCAAGGAATCCCAATTTAGAAAGGGGCAAATGTGGAAAGTTGCTAAAAATATGCCTTGGGGAACAATCCAATCCAATGCCGACTTGGACCGGCACGGAACGACCTCGGGCCCGACGTTGGGAACGTCGGTCCGGTTCACTGGGTGCTCGATCTCGGGCCTGACTTGGTGTATCTCGGTCCAGGGCCTCGATCCTTGTCTTCTTCCTTGGTTTCCTTTGGTTCCACTTCATTCTTGGCTTGGCTCTTGCACTCCTTGACTTGGCTCCTTCATTAGCTCCTCGAAATTGTCCTCATTCTTGCCATTTTACCTACAAAAACAAACAAACTCGCATAGTTTCCGACTCTTGAAGAAAACCGGGAACTAAGCTAAAAGAGAAACAAAACTAACAAAGAAGAGAATGAAAAACACAGATTTACAAGGGAAAACAACTATTAAAACACCTCCAAAATGAGAGACATCACCAGTTCCGCCACTTCGCCGTTTTTGCAAGTTTTGATAAACTTGGTTAGCGTAGTGGAGAACTTCAGCGATGGAAGCTTCCGCGCTAAACCATTGCATCTCCACATAGGCAGCCACATCAGAATTTAGGCCCCCGATAAATTTTGAGATGATGTGTCTCTCCGGAAATCGAATTCGGGATCTAAAAACGAGTTGTCGTAGCTCCTTGTAATAATCGTCGGGGCTGCGGGCGCCTTGCTTGATCCGTTCTAATTTAACTTGAACGCGATCAAGGTAGTCCTCGTTGTTGGATCGTAAGTCTGTTAGAATGGGCGTCCTTAAATGGCTTAAGGGCGTCCTTAGATGCAACGGAAAATAGACTTAACAGGAAACATAATAAGAATATGGACACGAGTATTTATAGAGGAACCCCAATAAGACCAACTAGTCTTATGGGTAAACCTCTACCTCCGTTGGAGGATTTTCAATAGCCGTCCTTATCTTATTAAGAGAGAGTCCTTACAACTTAGGCGAGCTGTTACAATCCCCTGAGCTAAGCGTGCGTCCTTAGCTCTACTAGTAACACTCCTTTCAGCCTAACAAAGTAACCTAACCCTCTTAGCTTATAAGGAAGCTATCACTCACGTCACTCACGGTTCGTTGTGAGAGACAAACTACTACTCTAACTATTTTGTGGTTTGATTTGGATTTGATGTGGTTGGACTTTCTTTCTCTTGCTTCAAGCTCACTTGATCTTCTTGATCTTCGTTCTTGAACTTGAGTGCTTCGGGAGAGCTTGGGAAAAAGTCTTCAAAGTCCACACCGCTATGCATACCCCTTGGAGGGTATTTATAGCGGTATGAGTTCTTGTCCTCTAGCGTCCTCTGAAGCTTGGGCAGGATTTGTCGTCTTCCTTCAACGGTGCGATTTGCATCTTGAGGAAGTCAACTCTGTTGACGCTTGGGAAGCCTCCGCATGGTCAGGGGACCATCTCTGGGAAAGCGACATCTTTGGAATTGTTCACACGTGCCCAGACAAGGGAAGCTTCCTTCTGAGGACTACGGCCGAATGTGATGTAATCATGTTGGGGCGGCCTTGGTTTGTATTTGAACTTCGTCCGTATTTTGGCGCGCGTCCCTTCTTGATGAGGACTCCGTCCTATCTGCGCAGGGACTTCATTCTTTTCGTTCAGCGCTGGAAGTTCTGATGAAGTGCGTCCCTACAGCTTAGGGACTGCCGTTCACTTGTTGTCCTTTTCGCTCATGTGCGTCCACTGGACTTACCTGAAATCAACACTTGGACAACTTATCAAATACCTTTGAGTTTGTCACTATCAAAACTAGGGACGATCATTATTGGTTTAGATATTAATGACTGGCGTCCTTAATATCGTCCCAACAATTTCTCCCTTTTTGATGATGACAAACTCTTTCAAACAATGCGCACAAAAGTAAAGCTTTTAGCAAGAGAGACTACACTTTGATTTTCTTTTCATCTTAGGTTGATGTAACTCATTCTTTTTAGTGCGTCCTATTTTATTCTTCACTAGCGTCCTTTGAACTTGGCCAAAATTCCCCCTAAACACATGCTTTCTGTGACAACTTAAAAAGATCGCATCTCTGCAAAACTATACTTCCCCCTTTTGGCATCATCGAAAAGGAGAACAAATTAAAAGCATGCACACACAAAGTCATAACTAAAGAACGAACGCTTCAACAAATGAATTGCAAAAGTAATGAACGCCATTCAAGAAATTTGAGTACGATCATTACAGACATTCACACCAATGTTTCAAAAAGGGAACAACGTCTCAAAGTCTTAACATCAAAACACAAAAAGATAAATTGTTTCAGGGTAGGAAGGGAAGAAGTGATCAATGACGGGGACGCTTGCCAAGAGCCTTGAGGGTCTGAACTTGAAGATCGTTGTTCTGCGCCAGAAGCTCATTGTTCCGTTCCAAAAGTTGGGTGTGCTGATGGAGAGTGTCATGAACCTGTTGGATGAGATCTATCATCATGCATTGGTTCTCGATCATCATCCCAAGCAGGTACTGTTTGAGCCAAAATTTACCCAAGGAAGAACTTTGGCCTAGATCGGGCCTGATCGAGATGAATCACGAAGAACGAACTAAAAGCTCCAAGTTATGTATCGTATTGAATGTGTGTATAGATGTGTAAAAGGGCATAGCCTTGCTTTAGGGTTTACAATTAATTTATATAGTACCCTCGAAGGTCAATCTATCTTATGAAAAAGATAAGATAATACAAGATTCTATCCGATCCTAATCTCAACGGCATAACTCAGCCAAAATCTATCTTATATCTTCAATTCTATCTTGTTCAACCGACTTTCTTCTTTGTCGTTCCTCGCTGTGCTCTGAAGAAGTAGCAAAGAAGTACTGATCAGGTCTTGATACTTCTGTGAAGAAAAAGCGGATCCAACAATACCCCTAAATGTAGCGTCAGGAATTTGAACTTCATATTTTGAACGGTGCATTTATGTGATTAGACGTTAGGGTCAACTCGATTTTCGGGATTCCCTGCAAAAACCCTTCTTAATTCTTCTTTTCATCATTGTCTTTCACCTTCATCTTTACTCTCGTCCGCCTCTCCTTCTTCCTCCTCTGTTTTTCGTTCTCGATCTCCCTAGGTAATCTCTCTTCTCCGCTCCTTCTTGTGTTCCCTTCTTGCTACTATGGCTCCGAGATCTCCTTTTACCTCTTCAAAGTCTCTTAGCGAGGAAGACCTCCCTCCCTGTGCGATGACCCGAGACGAAATCGCGGACTGGGTTGCTTTTGGGGGTTTCCCTAAAGGAACCTGATTCCACGCCCCGACGATCGAAAAGATCGATTGGGTTCGTAAGGGTTGGGTCTGCTTCCTTGATTATCCATTCTCACTAGGTTGAAATTTCCCTTTTCTGATTTTATCCGGGAGTTCATTAGTACCCTAAAGGTTTCTCCATGTCAAATTCTTCCCACGACATGGCGTACGCTTGCTCGAATCGATGAGCTTGCTGCGCAACGAGGGCTTAAGATGACTATGGGTGAACTTCTCCTCACCTACAAGATCGTTCCTCAGAGAGCTGGTCGAATTACCCTTCATGCCTGAAATGTCAAGAACCCCTTAATCCCTAAGACCAAAATGCCTTCCCGAAGCCTGCAAGCTCGATTCTTTTTTATTGAGTTAGAGTCCTTAAGAGGCACAGATGATGACATGTTAGCGGTCTTTCGAGATGGGTGGAACACATCTCGTAAGGCTCTGTGCCTCTCTTTGTTGTTATCTCTTTAATTCTGTGTTGCAAATAATGTTGAATCTGGGTTTCTTTTTTCCTTTGTGCAGTTCCGGTGGGAATAAATTCCAGGAGTACTGACATTGGTATTTGCCGGCGACTGCTGAAGGTTAAGGCCGAAAAACGCAAGCCTAAAAAGATCCGCCCTGAGCCCGAAGGTTCTGCAGAGGAATTGGAGGCGTTGGAGCCCGACGAGGACGAAACTGAGAGAGACAAGACCCCACTATCTTCCGACATGGCAAGCTCTTCTGGAAAGAAATCAGGTTTTGGGCTGTTTTTCTTTGAAACTTTGCATTTTTCAGATTTATCTTTTGTTGTGGTTCAGCTGATGACTTCTTTGCTGACCGCTGGTCGTGTGTAGGCTCTAAGATCGAGACCTCTGCTGCTGCGATGGTTAATAGGCTGAGATCGAGCGGTATCAAAGCCATGACCTCTCCAACCCCATCTGTGGATTCCAAGAAGTCCCAATCTCTGAAACGGAAGAGTATCGAGGATACCCCAACCCCTGCTGCAAAGAAGAAAGAGCCCAAAGACCTTCTGAGTGTTTTTGGCGATAAACTATCACCTAATGTCAAGTCAGAGTTCCAATCCATGACCCTTGATGCTGCCTTCAACCATGTGGGCACTACTCTTAGGCTGGTAAATTGATTTCTCCTCATCGATACTTCTTTGCATCTTTTTTGATACTCTACGCTTTATTCTTGCTTATCGTGTCTTGCTTACTTTAGGCTTTTCAAGAATTGATGGCAACCAATATCCGGTCCCATGATGAGTTTACAAAGCTGGAGGCCGAAGCCAAGAATGCTAGGGACGCCGTTGCCTTATCTGAGAGAAAGGTCCGCAAGCTTCAGTCGTCTGTCGACGCCTTGTCGGTCCAAATGGAGGATCTCCAAGTTGAGAAGGCGTCTCTGGAATCTTGGATGCATGAGGCAAAAAGGTCGGCTAAGCACTTCTCGGAAGTAGTGACCCAAGTGGTTGGGTACTACACACTTAAGGCGCGAGTGGAACTTCTTCAAGACCTGGCTGATGGGAACGGTGCAAACTGGGTGCTCGCGGCTGAGCAGGAGGCCTTAGAAGAATATTTCCCGTCCTGCAATCCTCCTCCAGGTCAAGAATTTCTGGAGGCCGCCGAGCAGGTGGCCGAGGAAGAGGAGCCCAAGAAGGCTAAGGAGGCCGGGACCCCGGGTGTGGCTGCCGAGAGTGCCGATGCCGAGGACGATGCGGAGGTCAAGGGCGATGCCGAGGACGCTAAGGATGACGGTGGTGAGCGAAGAATGAAGATGAGGCGAGCAACAAGGAGGACTGACTACCCCTACTTTCTTTGTTATCAAACTTTATGCTATTGTGGTGTTGCTTGCCCAGCCTAGGGCTTTAAAAATATTTCTGTTACTCTTACGGTCGTCGGGCCGGTACTTTTCTGATACTTTGGCCGTGGGCCGAAGGATATTATCTTTAATCGTTTTGACGCCCCCTCTATGGCGCATTTTGGTATTCGTTGGTTTGTTTGCGATGTTTCACCTCTTTTGATATGCGTGTGTTTAGCAAATTTTAGAGGACGCAATGATTTTTGGCTTTTGTCCAATGCCGTGCTTACGAGAGTTATGGATGTGTTAGTAGATCAGCATCCGGGGAAAGCGTTATGTGACTTTGTCCCTGAGCGCATCATAATGGTGAAATAAGATTTCGGCTTTTTGCGCTTAGTTTTACTGCAAAGGCCCGTGCATAATTGCTTATGATTAGGCATCCTTTGGATCCATAAGTTTAGTCCTTAGGATATATTGTTTCCACGGCGTCCCGCGGATTGTGGCCTTGGGTTTATCGTTGCTATAGCTTTCCCCTTCCCGTACTAATCCAATGTGACTACATTGATTGGACTTAGATGGGGGGTAACCAACTTATGGGTTACTTCATCACGTTGTATGCATGACGACATCATCATTTCTAGACGGTATAACCATGCGAACGTACAGTGGTTTGTTAGGTAATATGCTTCCTTCGTGTATTTGTTTAGTTATAAAGATGTTCCCAAAAATAACGCGTAAAGTGGTTTTGAGTTGTGGGAGAGTTATTATCTCGCGAAACTTTGCAAACGAATAACAAAAACAACTCCTAGACTATGTATTTAAAAACAAAGCATCGACATCGGGGGTTGTGACCCCGGCGTCTCTTATTGAAAGAAAAAGGATCAACTAGGTCCTAAAGAAGTCTTAAACTCTAAAGCTAAGTATTGACTGAAACTTTAACGAGAACCAACCGATTTAGAAGTAATACTTCTTTAGGTGCGTTGCATTCCAGCTTCGGGGAACTGCTTCTCCGTCCTTGGACTCCAATTGGTACGCTCCGTTCCCAGCTATCTTGGTGATCTTGTACGGCCCTTCCCAGGTTGGTCCCAATTTGCCGGTGTTGGCTTCCGCGGTGTTCTGGAAAACTTTTCGTAGAACCCAATCTCCTAGCTGGAAGCTTTTTACGCGGACATTCTTGTTGTAACTTCTTGCGACCTGTTGTTGGTACTTCGCGATGCGCGCATGTGCTACTTCTCTAAGCTCTTGGACCTTATCCAGGTCGGCTTCCAGCTCTTCCTTGCTGCTTACGGAAGTGGCGAGCCCGTATCTGGCGGTGGGCACTGTGACCTCAGCTGGTATGACGGCTTCGCAACCGTGCACTAGGGAGAAAGGCGTTTGGCCGGTTGCGCCTTTGGGCGTAGTGCGGTCGGACCATAGCACGAAAGGTAACTCCTCCGCCCACTTTCCTTTGGACTTCACCAATCGCTTCTTCAAGTTGTTGATAATGACCTTATTGCTTGCTTCGGCCTGGCCGTTAGCTTGTGGATACCTAGGTGTGGATGTAACCAAATCAATATTCCATGCGTTGCAGAAGTCGCGCATCTTTTTGCTTATGAATTGGGAGCCGTTGTCGTAGGTAATCTCCGCTGGTACCCCAAATCTGCTCAGGATGTTCCTCTTTATGAAAGAGATGACCTGCTTGTCTTTGATCTCGCGGAAAGCTTCTACTTCAATCCATTTGGAGAAATAATCCGTCATCGCCAGGAAAAACACTTTCTGACCCGTGGAAGGGGGTAGTTTCCCGACAATGTCCATTCCCCATTTCATGAATGGCCAGGGGGTAATCGAGGGATGAAGGACTTTTGGTGGTTGATGAGGTACCGGGGCGTGGCGTTGGCACGCGTCACAGGTCTGGGCATATCTAGTAGAGTCTTGACGGATTGTGGGCTAGTACCACCCCTGCCTGAGAATTTTATTGGCCAAGCTCCATCCTCCCGTGTGATTGCCGCAATCTCCGCTGTGAATTTCTCTCATGACTTCTTCGGCGTCCTCTTTCTCAACGCATCGTTGCAAGAACCCCACGGCGGATTTATGGAAGAGGAGTCCGTCGACGATGGTGAATCGTGTTGCTTTTGATCTTAGGGCCTTGGCCTCATCCTTATCTTTGGGAGTTTCTCCTCAGATGAGCCAGTCAAGGTATGGTTTAGTCCAGCTAGACTCTGTTTCTCCCTTGGTCTTGTCGGAACTTTGATACTTCTTTGATACCTCCGACTTAGATGGAGATGTTTTGGTTTGTGCCGTCGAAGCCTCGGTAATGGCCGACTGTAGCAAGTTGACCAGTGCTACGCTGTTGAACTCTCGAGGGTCCAGGGTCGATCCTAGCCCAGCCAGGGCGTCGGCCGAAGCATTTTGCTCACGAGGGATCTGCTCAAATTCGATTTGATCAAACTTTTCGGATAGTGTTTTGACTATTCCGAAGTAGCTGATCATTCTATCATCTTTGGATTCGAGGATTCCTAGGATTTGATTAATGATGAGCAGGGAATCGGCACGTACCTTGATTCTCTTGATGGACAAGTCGGCGGCTAGCTTTAGGCCGAAGATGAGGGCTTCATATTCCGCTTCATTGTTGGTTGCTTCGAAATCACATCTTACCGCCTGGGCTATCATATCCTCCTTTGTCGACTTTAACACAACCCCTAGGCCTGCCCCCTTATGTTCGAGGCCCCGTCGGTGTGTAACGACCATTCTTCTTGGGCGCCGTCGCTAGAGGTGGCCAAGACTTCTTTGGTTGCACTTTCTTCAAGGGTTGGGGTGAAGTCGGCAACGAAGTCGGCTAGAACTAGTGATTTGATCGCTCTCTTGGGCTCGTACCTGATGTCGTATCCGCTCAAATGGATTGCCCATTTTGCCATTCTTCCCGAAAACTCGGGCTTTTGCATGATCTACCGGAGCGGGTAGTTTGTTAGGACCACAATGGTGTGGGACTCGAAGTAGGGCCGAAGTTTGTTTGAGCACATCACCACCGCAAGGATCAGCTTCTCCGTTGGGGAGTAGCGCATTTCTGCCAGGACCATGGTCCTGCTTACGAAATAGACTGGAACTTGCTGGCCCTCCTCGTCTTTGACAAGTACCCCGCTTAGGGCGTTTTCTGATACTGCCACATAGAGTTGTAATACTTCTTCAGGGACCGGTTTGGCTAACAGTAAGGGGTTAGCGAAATACTTCTTTAATTCCTCAAAAGCAGCTTCATGTTTTTCGGTCCACTGGAAACTCTTGTTCTTCTTCAGGACTTCGTAGAACAAGCGGCACTTGTCTGAGGATCTGGAGATAAACCGGTTTAGTGCGGCTATTTTTCCGGTTAACTTTTGTACGTCTTTCACACTCCGGGGGGATTTCAGGGAGGCAATCGCCCGCACTTGATCAGGGCTAGCCTCAATCCCCCGTTTGGTCACTATGTGCCCCAGAAAAGTACCAGATTGTACCCCAAAGATGCATTTTTGGGGGTTCAGCTTCATGTTGTATTCTTCCAGGATTCTGAAGGTTTCTTCGAGGTGACCCCTGTGTAAGGAGCTCTCTGTACTCTTCACCACCATATCATCGATGTATGCTTCCATGGTTCTGCCGATCTGATCTTTAAACATTCGGTTGACTAGTCACTGGTACGTTGCCCCGGCGTTTCTAAGACCAAACGGCATTACTCGGTAACAGTAGGTACCCTGCCCTGTAATAAAGGAGGTCTTCTCTTGGTCTTGTGGCTCCATCTGAATTTGATGATATCCGCTAAAAGCATCCATATAGGTCAAGAGTTCGTAGCCAGCTGTCGCGTCTACCATCGTGTCAATGTGGGGTAGAGGGAAAGAATCCTTTGGGACAACCTTTGTTGAGGTTGGTGAAATCCACGCACACCCTCCACTTCCCGTTTTTCTTTGGTACCACTACTACGTTGGCCAATCACTCCAGGTACTTCACCTCTCTGATCTTTCCTGTTCCTAACATCTTCTTTACTTCTTCTTCGACCGCTTGGACCCGATCCAGTGCGAACCTTCGCCTTTTTTGCTTAACTGGTGGGTGTTCGGAGTCGACATTGAGTTTGTATGTGATGATGGAGGGATCAATCCCTGTCATATCTTCATGGCTCCAAGCAAAGCAATCTTTGTGACTTTCTAGGAACTTATTAATTCTTCTCTGATTGCGGGTTCCAACTTTTCTCCGATCTTGACCACCTTGCCTTCTTCGAGAATCACCTCCTCCGCTTTTTCTTCAGTTTCGATTTGTGCTGGTGGAGGAGTGACGCTCTGTAAATGCTATGCTTCCGGTCTTAGGGTAGTCGGCTTGAGGGCCGCTTTGTAGCATTCCCTGGCCAACCTCTGATCCCCGCGGATCTCTTCTACCCCCACGGTGTTGGGAAGTTCACAGTTTGGTGATAGGTAGATGCAACGGCTTTCATATCATGCAGCCATAGGCGTCCTAGAATGACGTTGTAGCACGAAGGACAATCCATCACGAGGAAGTTGACTTGCTTGTTGACCCCTTTGGCAAAGGTGGTGAGGGCTATGTCCCCCACTGTGTGTTTAACTTCACCGCTGAAACCCACCAGTGGCACCGGGTGTTTATGAATGTCGCTCTCGGA
Organism: Polygonum maritimum; assembly: GCA_963924305.1. NCBI lineage: Eukaryota > Viridiplantae > Streptophyta > Magnoliopsida > Caryophyllales > Polygonaceae > Polygonum > Polygonum maritimum. The sequence goes on along the minus strand of OZ002734.1, from coordinate 18,888,789 downwards.
TAGCCTCATCTCCTTCAGGGCATCAAGCGTCATTAGGTTGGTAGAGCTCCCAGTATCAATTAGGATTCTTTTCATCAGCACGTTTCCCATATGCAGGGATATCACCAGGCCGTCGTGGTGCGGTTCTTCAGTGAAGCCCGCATCGTTGTCGTCAAAGACAATAGCAGGTCCTGAAGATGCGCCACGTGTGTGCTTGGCTTGATGTGGTCGGCCGAAGTTGCCCTCCCGGGCGTGACGCTTCACGGCTGAATACGTGAGACCACAGATGTTCGACCCTCCTGAGATGACATTGACGACCCTGTCGGGTGTCGGGGGGGTCTCTCCCTCTTCTTGGTTCGGATTGGAGGCTCTCTGATACTTCTTTGGGTACTTGGGCATCAGGCGCTACATCTTTAATTCTACCCTCCGTGATGAGGCGGGCCAACTCCTTTCGGAGCATGATGCAATCCCAAGTCCAATGGCCGTGGTACTCGTGGTAGTCGCACCACTTGGTGGTATCTCTGTCGGCCTTCGGGGCTTTATCCCTTCGCGGCCACCTCACTATTCCCCCTGTTTCGCCATATTTCGCAGGAGTTTGTCCGTGGAGATGTTGAGCTTGAGGGAATCTAGCGATGGAGGTGGTGGGTCTCGGTTCCGATCGTCCGCCTGTCGCGACCTGGCCGTATTAACCTGTCCGTGGCTAGGACGTGAATACGGGTGTGCCCTGCGTTCCTTCCTTTGATCGACCGTCCCCTTGCGGCTATCGCTTGGCCCCCTTCTCTCATATTTCTCGACTTCTGAAGTCCGCTTTCGTAAGGTTCTATCTTCCTCAAGCCTGACGTGCGCTAGGGCTCTAGCTTGAACTTCTTCGAAGGTGTAACAAGGGTGTTTGGTGAGCTCTTTTTAAAGGCCTCCATTAGGGTGATCCCCTGCCTAAATGCTTCTACCGCTGTGGTAATGTCACAGGACTGAATTGAGACTTTTTCACGGTTGAATCGTTCTAGAAACTCTCTGGTTGTTTCGTGGTGCCTTTGGCGGATCCGATAGAGATCACTGGATTGTTTTTCGAATTTGCGGCTGTTGACAAACTGGGTACGACAGGAGTCCGAGAGTTCGGCAAAAGAGCTGATGCTACCGCATCGTAGTTTTATGAACCAACTTAGCGCAGGACCTGTCAAAGTCATGCCAAAACCTTTGCACATCACGGCTTCTTTGGAGTATGAAGGGATTGCGAATGTCATCATCTTTTGTTTATAAATCGCCACGTGCTCGTCAGGGTCGGTTGTACCATTGTATGGCGTCATGTTTGGTACGGTGAATTTCTTTGGTATCTCTACCCTGGCGATGCGGCGAGAGAAAGCTGATTCATCAAAGCCATCAGGTGCTTCGGGTTCCAGAGGCTGGAAACTTCTTCGACCCACTCGGAGTTGGTCAGCGATGACCCCAATCTGTTCAGTCACCTTTCTTCGTATGGCCGCGTCGAGATTAAGTGGCCTTCGTCTCTCGTGGTCCTCCTCATCAGTTTCTTCATCATCCAACCAGGCGTCTCAAGGTGGTGTTCGGCGTCGTCTAGCCTCTGACCGAAGATTCCGTGGTGGATCCTCATTACGGAAGACTTTCTCGCGGCGGTCTTGATGGAAGGAGCCAGGGGCATCCTCTTGTAGCACCGGTGTTTTGTCTCGCGCGTTTAGGGCCGCCCCTCTTTCGAGGTCCCCTCTCCACTGTCAAAATCAAGTCTTCTGATTATGCCCTCAGTGCGGCGGTTCACACGAAGCGATCGGCGGCCTGTAGCCACGACTTCATACTGTTGCTTCAACTAGCTGTTCTCCCGGGTGAGACGTGCCACATGGGCGTCGTAGAAGCTCTTCTGGTCGCTTAGTTCCTTCTGGAGGAGCTGCATTCGCTCCCACAAGTCGGTCATCTCCTCGTCTTGCGACCGGTTTCCGGGGAGCTCAGGATCCTTGCAATGATCAGCAAGGGGGGTCTTGGGTGTTTCTTCTCCGTCGCCTGACATTGTGATCTTGGAGTTCAAGTGATGCTTTGAACGGCGTGTTCTCTTATGATTGTACCGATCACGGCCCCACGGTGGGCGCCAAATTGTTTGAGCCAAAATTTACCCAAGGAAGAACTTTGGCCTAGATCGGACCTGATCGAGATGAATCATGAAGAACGAACTAAAAGCTCCAAGTTATGTATCGTATTGAATGTGTGTATATATGTGTAAAAGAGCGTAGCCTTGCTTTAGGGTTTACAATTGATTTATATAGTACCCTCGAATCAATCTATCTCATGAAAAAGATAAGATAATACAAGATTCTATCCGATCCTAATCTCAACAGCATAACTCAGCCAAAATCTATCTTATATCTTCAATTCTATCTTGTTCAACCGACTTTCTTCTTTGTCGTTCCTCGCTGTGCTCTGAAGAAGTAGCAAAGAAGTACTGATCGGGTCTTGATACTTCTGTGAAGAAAAAGCGGGTCCAACAGGTACTTTTGAGAACACTTCTCAGCCTCAGTTGGAACGCTCATATGCTCTTCTTCATCGTCGACGTCCTCAGCATCTGCAACAGGCGTCCCTACCACTTGCAAATTTTCCTCAACTTTGCCTTCTTCAGCAGCAGCGGCAGCAGCAGCAGCTTGAGCAGCTCTCCTCTCGGCCTCTTTCTTTTCCTTGGCCAGCTTCTTCTTGATGGAGGGGAGGGGCTCATCATACCTCATTTTTCCAATAGGAGGTGCTGTGATTTGCCTCACGTCCCAATGGATTCCAAAAGATTTTTCCTCTTTGGGGACGTAGAGGTGCTGTTGTTCTAAGATCTTCTTAACCAGGCCAGGGAAAGGGAAAGAGTGGCATCCACCGGTGCACTTGCCCATGTGCTCTAAGACAACCCGAGCCAAATTGATCGGCTGGCCGTTGAGGAAGGCGTCCAGAATGATACTGTCAGTTATTTAGACAATGGACTTCTTCTCCTGTCTTGGGACGACCATGCGCACAATGAAGCGGTGCGCAAGGACGCCCTTCTTAGAGAGACAGTGGGCGACTCTATCCTTAGACAGGGGCTGCCTTCCGCTGAAAATGTTGTTGAAGATGTCTTCGGAGGAGAAGCGGCCAAAGGACTTGCAAGGAAAGTCGTGCAGAGCGTCAGCAGGGGAGAGGCGCAGGCCGAGCATATTACGGACGGTACCCTCTGTAATAGAGTACTCGTCCCCATCTATTTTAAACGTCCCTTGAGGCTTCCCTTTCACTTCAGATACTACGAATTTTGAGTAGAAGCGGAGAACCTGTTCGGGATCAACAACGGCGGCCTCTACACCCAGGTGCGTCCAATCCTAGAATTCAAGCAGCTCTAGGAACTCTGTGCGGCCGTTCTCAGTCAAGAAGTTGGCATCAAACAGAAGTGGTGACAAAATCTTCTTCAACCTCTTCTTCTTGTTGTCGTTCCCTGTGACAATGACGTCGTCACCGGCATCTTCTTCTTCGCCGTCTCCATCCTCATCCTCAAGTCCTCATCCTGGTGAGGAGCATCATCATCATCTGAGGCCTCGTCCCCTTGATCATGCGACTAGGCCATTTCCTGGTCCTCAGCATTGGATGCCTGAATTTGAGGAGGCGCGTCCGTTGATGGAGTCCTTGCCAAGGACTCGGTGGGGACTTCAGCAGAAGCCGTCCCCTGGACTTGTACATTTTCCTCAGCAGCCGGAGCAAGCGAAGGAGGAGGAGTTTTGACTTTGGGAGGAGAGGGAGAGGGAGTTCTTAGCTTGGCCTTTGTAGGATGAGCGGTAGAGGGCGCTAGGCTTGATCGCCGAGATTGGAGGGGCGGCAATCGGGGCTGGAGGAGGAGGAGGCTGCTTCATAGGGGAGTCCTCCACTTGAATAATCGAGGGCACAGTGTCCTTGGCCAGGACCTGTTTGGGAGGAGTGTCCCTTTGGACCTTAGGCATGGGCTTGGCCAGGTCCGCCTCAATCTCCGCCTCTAGCGGATCAGCAGCTGCAGCAGGAGCGTCCTCAGCTATGGCGTCCTGTTCAGCCTTGGCCTGCCTCGCCATCTGCTCTTATTCAATCTCCAGCTCGGAGACGCGAATGGCAGCCATTTCTTTGTCAGTCACGCCCTCAAGCTCGGCTGAGGACTTGAGGCATCTCTTCTGGGCGGGGCGAGGGGAGGATGGGACTGGTTTGGTTTGGGAGGAAGAGGGGGCTTTGATCTTTAGTTTTTGAGGAGGGGGGGAGGGTTGCCTTTTCCACTTCTGGGAGGGGACGGAGCCGGCAGGCGCGACCAAGAACTCCATAATGTCGGGGAGTAGCTTGGCCAAGTCGTCCACCGTCCCTCCAAAGGAGTCAGAGATGATGGAGGGGCCCGCGAAGGGAGGGTTGGTGTACTTGGTTTCTTGGAGGCGGAGCTTGACGTACGGCACCATAAAGTAATGGAGAAGACGTTGGACTTTAGGTGGGTAGTCTTGGAGACGCCCTTTGGCAGATGTTGGCTAGGGTTTTGGGCTCCCTTTCATGCCAGTCATCGACCAACGGGTCAAGTTGAGGACGCCTTTTAGGTTGAGCGGGGAGTCCTCTGACTTGGGACTTGGTAGGACTCCCTTGCTCGGGTTCAGGGACGAAGGGCGATTCGAGGAACTTGAACCGTTTTTGGGAGGATTTAGGTTGAGATCTGGAAGAAGATTGGGATTGGGGTTTTTGATGAGGAGGTTGGGATTTTTGTGGCTTTGGCGGGGTGGTTGAAGGGCGGCGCTGGCCGGATTGAGAGGAGTGTTGGTGGCGCGATGGTTCTTGCCGCCCAGCGGTTCTTCCTCTTGCATCCATTAATGAGCGCTCTTTTACCGGAGTTGAACTTCTCGCCTGGTTAGGGTTTCTCGCCGCCAAAGAAGACGACAGAGAGGGCTGCGGGTTCTTTGTGGTTCTTGTGTTGACCATTGTTGTGATTGGGTTTTATAGGAAGAATTAGGGTTTGAGAGTTGATTTCGAGATCTGGGTAGGAGATTTGGGGAGATTTTGTGAGCGATTTCCGGATTTGGGCAAACAACAAAGAGAGCGAAGAGGTTTCTCAGAGGGCACAGGGGCGAATTTATAGGAAGAAGACGAAGTTGGAAGGGCAGGGGTAACAGGGACCTTTCACTCGGCTTCCTCCACCCGCCTTCCCGCACGTGGAAAACTTCTTTGCTAAGGAACACAGCTGTTATGCACTGTTTGCACAGATCCCGAGATTTGCGTCCTAAATCCCCGCGACGGTTCACCTTCCCATTTTCAAATTTCAAACTTTTTCACAACTGCAAAGGACTCTATCTTGGCGTCCTTCCAACACACATCACTGCTTTACTGAGAGCTGTACCACTGCGTCCCAAAACTGATCACAACCTTTGACTCTTAGAACTCTGCCCTGACGTCCTCTAGACTTTGACAAGCTTCCCTTTGATCACTTAGAACCATTTTTGAAAATCAAGCAAGTACGTCCCGTAAAGATAAAACAAAGAACGCTCATAGGACGCGTTTGTAAGATTCTCGGCTTAGGTAAGCTTAGAATTCCCATCATTTCGGCTTGTAATGAGGGTAGGGTGATCAGGGATACTCTTGAGATAAAAAGAGAGATGAATAGCGTTCAAAACACAAGCAAAAGACATGTCTTAGACTAGTGTCCTTTGAAGATGACTTTAGATGCATGACATACTTTAAAACAAGTTCTCAACAAGACATAGCCAATCATAGAGGGAATAATAGAACGGGACGTGATCATTTAAAAGTTATCATCCCCAAGAGCAGTCTGAGGTGCTCGTAGGGACGTCTATCAAGTGCTTTTTTGAAAATATCGGCCACTTGGTCCTCAGTCCTAACGTGATCCACTCTAATTAATCCAAGTTCAACATTATAACGAAGAAAGTGATGTCTTATGTGAATATGCTTCGTTCTAGAATGATGAACAGGATTCTTGGCAATACTTATAGCACTAGTGTTATCACACAAGATAGGAATTGTATCAAGGAACGTACCATAGTCTTCCAGTTGGTACTTGATCCATAGGACTTGAGAGCAGCACGAAGCAGCAGCAACGTACTTAGCTTCCGCGGTTGAGAGGGCCACGGAGTTTTGCTTTTTGGATCCCCATGATACATGGCAAGAGCCAAGGAATTGAGCCATTCCGGAGGTGCTCTTCCTATCAACCACATGACCAGCGTAGTCAGCGTCAGAGTACGCTACCAGGTTGAAGGACGTCCTTTGGGATACCAAAGGCATAGATAGTCTCGTCCCTTGAGGTATCTGAAGATTCTTTTGACTTCTTGCATGTGGGACTCCTTTGGATTGGCTTGAAAGCGAGCGCACAGACACATGGCGAACATGATATTTGGACGGCTCGCGGTCAAGTACAATAGCGACCCTATCATTCCTCTATAGAGCTTTTGATCCACACTTTTGCCTTCTTCGTCAGCATAAAGGCGAGTGTTTGGAGAGATAGGAGTGTTAATGGATTTGGACGTATTCATTTTATACTTCTCAAGCATTTCACGAATGTACTTCTGTTGGTGAATGCGCGTCCCATCTTTGAGTTGTGTGATTTGAAGTTCCAAGAAGAAGTTGAGTTCTCCTATGAGGGACATCTCAAACTCACTACTCATTAAGTTCTTGAATTCCTCTACAAGTTTCATGTTAGTGCTTCGAAATACTATGTCATCGACATAGACTTGGACAATCATCTTTTAGGACTTTCTTTAAGAACAAGGTTTTGTCAATGTTACCTCGAGTGTACCCGTTGGACAAGAGAAAGGACGCAAACCTATCGTACCATGCACGAGGGGCTTGCTTGAGTCCGTAGAGTGCCTTGTCTAAGTAATACACATGGTCAGGATGATCAGCGTTCTCAAACCCAGGAGGTTGAGCAACGTACACCTCTTGTTTTAGGTTGCCATTGAGGAAGGCCGTCTTGACATCCATTTGAAAGAGCTTGAACCCCTTGTGAGCGGCGAAGGCAATGAGGAGGCGTATTGCTTCAATTCTAGCGACAGAAGCGAAGGTCTCATCATAATCGATCCCTTCCTCTTGCCTATAGCCATGAGCCACAAGCCTTGGTTTCTTTCTTGAAACTCTGCCACTCTCATCAAGCTTGTTTCTGTAGACCCACCTCGTCCCTATTATGTTTTTGTTTTTAGGACGAGGGACGAGGGTCCAAACTTTGTTTCTTTCAAATTGATTAAGTTCTTCTTGCATAGCTTGAATCCAATCAGCGTCCTAAAGTGCTTCCTTTATGTTCTTAGGTTCAATTAAGGACACAAAGGCGTTGAATGCACAGAACGCCATGTTTGCACTATTGGACTGATTCACAACTGATCTTGTTTGGACTCGTTTTGAGATGTCTGAGATAATTTGATCCGTTGAATGAAGTCTTGAAAGGTGAGATCCTCTGTGTGAGGCATCCCTTCCAGGAATGCACCTTGGATCCATCCAATCAGAATCATCAGAGTCAGATCCATCTTCATTGATAGGCTCAGTGTGTTCCCCCTCAGAGTGAGCGTCCACACTTTGCCTTTCTTCTCCTTGTTGACTTGACTCAGCAGCATCCACTTGGTTTAGCGACCAACTTTGAGAGGGCTCTTGCTGTTCATTAGGGACTCCCATTGAAACATCATCACGAGTTTCAGGGATGTTCCTAGGAACGTAGTACTTGTCGGAGGACCCTCTGGGTTCTTCTTCATCATCTTCATCATCGTCCTTTGGAGAGGGACGACGTTCTTTCTTACTTGGTTCTTTCTTGTGAGATGAGTTTTCTTTGAATACAACATGCATACTTTCCTCAAGCTTGAGAGTCCTTTTGTTGAAGACTCTATAGGCTTTGCTTGTGAGGGAGTATCCAAGGAATATTCCTTCATCACTCCTAGCATCAAATTTGCCGATGTTGTCTTTGCCGTTGTTGTGGATGAAACATTTACACCAAAAGACTTTGAGGTGAGAAATGTTTGGCTTTCTTTCGTTGAGCAGCTCATAGGACGTCTTTTTGAGCAAGGGACGAATCATGGCTCGATTGATGATGTAGGTTGCTGTGGTCACGGCTTCCGCCCAAAAGTGTTTGGGGACGCCGCTGGCCAAGAGCATCGTCCTTGCCATATCTTCCAGCGTCCTATTCTTTCTTTCAACAACGCCATTTTGCTGAGGAGTTCGAGGACAAGAGAAGTTGTGGGAGACTCCTTGTTGGTCACAGAAGTCAAGGAACTCTGAGTTTTTAAACTCCGTTCCATGATCTGACCTTAGGGCTTTCAAGCTCGTCCCAAGAGCAACTTCTACTTGCTTGATGAAGATCTTAAACATCTGGAAAGCTTCTGCTTTTGACACCAAGAAAAGAACCCAAGTGAACCTTGAAAAATCCATCTACAATAACGTACATGTACCTCTTTCCACCATAGCTTTGGGTCTGCATGGGTCCACACAAATCCATGTGAAGGAGTTCCAAAGGCTTCTTTGTGCTCACTTCATTTTTGGATTTGAAGGACGATCTTGTTTGCTTCCCCTTGATGAATGCTTCGCATTGTTCAACTTGCTCAGGATCAATTCGGGGAAGTCCTCTTACAAGCTCTTGTTGATGAAGCTTAAAGATTGTGCTAGGTCTTGCGTGCCCAAGACGTCGATGCCAGAGATCGGCGTCCACAGCAGAGACGGATAGGCACAACTTGGATGCAGGATTGAACTTTTGGTTGAAGATGCAGACGTTGTTCTCACGAGTCCCTTTGAGAATGACTTGACTTGTCTTCTTGTTGATGACCAGGCATTCCTTAGAGTCAAATGTGACTAGGTTTTCACTTTGATCACAGATTTGGGAGACACTAAGGAGGTTGAACCCGAGTCCCTCAACAAGACTCACATTGGACGCTTTGATGGACTGATTCAATTTTGCGGTGCCCGTCCCTTTGGTTTTTCGCTTTCCCTTGTTGCCAAACGAGACAGTTCCTCCCGTGGCACTAGATTGGATAGAAGTGAGATGGATCTGGCTTCCAGTCATATGATTTGAGGAGCCACTATCAATGATCCACGGGCTTCCTCTCACTTCCACCTGAAAAGAAGAGTTAGTTCTTTGCGACCCATGCAAGGTGGCCCTTACCTGGTTCGTTATATGGGTACAACTCTTTCATGGGCAAGTAATCATACACATTCACATCGTTTGTTCTTCTAGCATGCTTCCTAGGAGATTGAATTTTAGCATTAGGCACACTAGCATGCGTCCTATCAGCAGATTTAGGCTTAGCGTTCTTGCTACCACTTCTAGCCTTTCTTCCATTCTCAAGATCTTATTTCAGCTTAAGACACTCATACAGGTAGTGGCCACCTTTGCCACAATGTCAGCACGTCCTATAATAGTTTCCAAGGTAGTACTTCTTGTTGGGACGTTGAATTCTATTCTCTTTCATTTTCTCAAGATCAACTACCTTAGATCCTTCTCCCTTTGCAATCTTTTTGTAGATTTTATGGCTAGTGGAATTTGTGTAATAGTTCTTCTTTTCTTTCTCACCACTCTCAAGAACTCTTATGCATTCCTCTAGGTTCTTTGTCTTTTCTCTCTAAAGTTCTAGCTCAATGGTTTTGCTAGCTTCGAAGTCACTGGGAAGAGAGTCCTTTGAGCCTGATTCATACCCTAGTCCTTTCCTAGCTGGAACAAAGACAATAGGATTCATAATTTCAGTCATGGGACTCTTTCCTAGGACCTTCACTTCGTCCCTAAGATTTGCTTTTTCAAGCTTTAGGCACACAAGCTGACTTTTAAGGGACTTAATTTCTTCCTGAGAGGACTCTAATTGAATGGACATGGTGTTGCAATTTTCACATTCCACAACAATGTCCTCTAATTCAAGTTCGTCAAAACTTTGTTTCATAGCATAGCTTTCTTGCATGATTTGAGTGATTAATTTGATGAGCTTGGGCTTAGAGCACTTGTCAAGAGAGCTTATCATGGTTTCATGAGTTACCTCTCGCTCAGCTTCAGAGGCGTCCTCTAGAGCGTCTGAAGCGTCCTCCATGGCCATGTAAGCCACTTGGTTGGATTGTTCTTCATCGTCTGAGTCGATGTCGTCCCATGCGGCCTCATAGGCTCCAATCAAGGCTTTCTTCTTGATATCTTTCACTAAGAGTCCCATATTGCAGTTCTTAGCAATGTGTCCCTTTTTGTTACACTTGTAACAGATTATTTCTTTCATTTCAGCATCTGACATCTTGGGACTTTCCTTCTTGTAGGGCATCTTCATCCTTGAACCTTTATTCCTAAGAGCCCATGAACGAAGGGTTTTGTGCAAAAGGGCTAGCTCGTCCTCTTCAGATAATTGTTCTTCCGACTTTCCTTGTCGTTCTCTCACTGCCTGAAGACGGAGATTCTCTTGATGCTCTAGAGTTTTGCCTTCTAGCAACAATGCCAATTCCGTTTGCCTTTGATGGTATTGTTCATACTCTGGCATTCTTGACGCAAGAGTCAATGCTAGTTCATTTTGAGAACTCTTTCCCATTTCTAGCAAATCCTGATTTCTCCTAGCCTCGTACCCTTTGAGCTTTCCATAGATATCCTCCATGGACAGTCCTTTGTTGGCTTGGTTTTCCTTGAACGTCATCCTATCGAAGTTCCATGGTCCCGTGAGTCCATCAATCAAGACTTGAACCTTCATACTTTGGGTGATCTCTGTTTCTTTGACACCCAAGTTTTTCAACTTTGTTAGCAAGGCTTCAAAGCGGGAGGAATAGTCGGTGATGGTCTCATTTGTGAACATCTTGAATTTGTAGAAGTCCCTTTTAGCTTCAAGCTGGACGTCCTCTTTCATCTCGGGCGTCCCAACGTGGTACTTCTCAAGGGCTTCCCATTGGAGCTTATCAGTTGGAAGGTTGCTCACACGGGTAGCGTCCCTTTCATAGAGGGACGTCTGTAGGAAACAGATAGCTTTGGCGTTCGCCTCCATGAGTTTGAATTCTTCGGGACCCCACTCTGCTTCCTTGTCCTTCTTAGCAGCAGGGACTTCGAGGTCACCGTTCTTTATCACCGGCCAGCATTGGTAGTTTTGACTTCGCACGAAGCACTCAAACCTTGTCTTCCATCGGTTGAAGTTTCCGTCTGTGAGGCGAGGGGGCTTCGCACTTGAGATACCTATAGGTTCCATCTCCATGTTTCCTGCAACTCAAACTTAATCTAGAGCGCCTGCTCTAATACCAATTGTTGGATCGTAAGTCTGTTAGCATGGGCGTCCTTAACTGGGTTAAGGGCGTCCTTAGATGCAGCGGAAAATAGACTTAACAGGAAACGTAATAAGAAAATGGACAGGAGTATTTATAGAGGAACCCCACTAAGACCAACTAGTCTTATGGGTAAACCTCTACCTCCTTTGGAGGATTTTCAATAGCGGTCCTTATCTTATTAAGAGAGAGTCCTTACAACTTAGGCGAGCTGTTACAATCCCATGAGCTAAGCGTGCGTCCTTAGCTCTACTAGTAACACTCCTTTCAGCCTAACAAAGTAACCTAACTCTCTTAGCTTATAAGGAAGCTATCACTCATGTCTCTCACGGTTCGTTGTGAGAGACAAACTACTACTCTAACTATTTTGTGGTTTGATTTGGATTTGAGGTGGTTGGAGTTTCTTTCTCTTGATTCAAGCTCACTTGATCTTCTTGATCTTCGTTCTTGAACTTGAGTGCTTCGGGAGAGCTTGGGAGAAAGTCTTCAAAGTCCACACCGCTATGCATACCCCTTGGAGGGTATTTATGGCGGTATGAGTTCTTGTCCTCTAGCGTCCTCTGAAGCTTGGGCAGGATTTGTCGTCTTCCTTCAACGGTGCGACTTGCATCTTGAGGAAGTCAACTCTGTTGACGCTTGGGAAGCCTCCGCGTGGTCAGGGGACCATCTCTGGGAAAGCGACCTCTTTGGAATTGTTCACACGTGCCCAGACAAGGGAAGCTTCCTTCTGAGGACTACGGCCGAATGTGATGTAATCATGTTGGGGCGGCCTTGAATTTGAACTTCGTCCGTATTTTGGCGCGCGTCCCTTCTTGATGAGGACGCCGTCCTATCTACGCAGGGACTTCATTCTTTTCGTCCAGCATTGGAAGTTCTGATGAAGTGCGTCCCTACAGCTTAGGGACTGCCGTTCACTTATTGTCCTTTTCGCTCATGTGCGTCCACTGGACTTACCTGAAATCAACACTTGGACAACTTATCAAATACCTTTGAGTTTGTCATTAACAAAACTAGGGACGATCATTATTGGTTTAGATATTAATGACTGGCGTCCTTAATATCGTCCCAACACTCGTGAACAAATCGAGCACGCATGGCCTACTTCAGTTGACCCTACGTGCGAATGGGGTCCTTGCCCTGGTTTTCCCGATCTTCCTTCAATTCTCCTCTTGCCACTAAGAATAGACAAAATCGGTGAAGCGTATGGTGGCGATCGCCACGCGTTGGCGATCCGGGTAGTCATAATATTCAAAGACCGCCTCGGTCTTAGCCTCCCAGTCAAGATAGGCTTCTACATCCGAGGTTCCGGCAAAGGGTTCCACCGTAAGTTTAATTCCGTGGTGGTGGTCCCTTTGTTGTTCCAGGGGGTGATTAAGGCCGTGCTCAGGTTCCCGATCTCGGACCTGGATTTGATCCCGAGGCGCAAAGGGGTCGGGTAGATTGCGCTGTGGTCCGATAGGAGCCGCCGGAAGCCCTCGGTGTTGGTGGTGCCGGGGCTGCCTTTCCCAGTCGTCTTAGGGGTCCGTAGGCGGCTTCCGGGGCGAAGGAAGAATAGCCTCCAAACTCAATGGTTCATCCTTGTGAAGAGTATTCTTCTTTTGCTCACAAGGCTCATGTTGAGACGCCGAATGTTGGCCCTCCTCAGAATGCGGGCTAGGAGAGCGCTCATGCCGCGGAGACACGCTAAAGCGTTGCTCGATCTTGTCGTCCATGGCCCGGAGTAGCTCGTCGCGGGTCTTCTCATAAGTTTCCCGAACATCCGTTCGGGCATCATCTCGGACCTCTCGTAAGAGGTCGCGAAGCACCTTCGAGGAGAAGGTGTTGTCCGCTTCCTCCTTGTCGTCGAGAAGGCTCTTGTTCTTTGGAGAGTCCTAAGACATTATGAAATCGACAAACAAAGAACTTGGTGAGGGTTAGATAAATCCAAAGACTCGACTCGTATTTGACACGATGTGTTTGAATTTTTGTGCGCTCCCTCACTTCTCCAAACTCCCTCCGTTAACTTGGAGAAACCGGGTGGTTAACTCCAAGTTTTCCGATCCTCACACAATGTCTCCCACTCACTCTCTTGAAAGCAATTAAAATAGGAGGATTGACTCATGTTTTGACTCGATTTTATGTGGCACTCAATCTCTCACGCTCTTACTAGAATCGTTTCGTTCGCCACCGAAGTCTCTTGACAAGAACTATCCTCCACATGCTCAAGAGGGCGACACCACAAGGAAATCAGGTCAAGCGGCCGGAGCTTGTGGGCGAGTGTTTACTAGCCCCACAAGTCGGGAGTTCAGTTGCTCGGGGTTCGGGAAAAATCAAAGGGAAGGCTCGATGGTATAAAGCGCCTTTGGCTGAACCGCTTCGAGGTCGTATGGTTCGACCTTCTTCTTGTTTTTTTTTTTGCAAAGGAGAGATACTATCTCTTTCTTGTTTCTTTTCGTTTGCTAAGAGAAGTACTACTTCTCTCGATTTTTTTTTTGCAAGTGAGAGATATTATCTCTTTCTCGTTTCTTTTCTTTTCCTAGGAGAAGTACTACTTCTCTCGATTTTGTTTTTGATTTGTGCCTCGTCAATTGTTGCTTTAGAAGGTCGAGGGATGAGTATGGCCAAAATAGAAACGCTCGGCAATGGGAGAAACAACAAGGGTTAGGCTCTTTTTTTTTGCAAGAGATTGAATTCGGTCAAGGGATGAAGAGAAAAGGAAAAACGAGGCTAGCTTAATCAAGGGTATGAAAGGGTTTCGAGCAACCGAAAAACCTGATTCGTAGGGTAGTAATTCGTACCCCCACAACTTGAGAAACTCAAGTCGACAGGCTCTGATACCAGATGATGCACTCCGAGTCCAGGATCGTCCAAAACTGGTTCGATTGAGTCTCGTGGAGGTGTTCTTGAGTCGATTTTGTAAGAGATACAAACTTGAAATATTATTATTAAGGTGGCGAGTATTCGGTTTACACGTTTGAAGAGAAGAGTTTTGTGGAATGTATTTGGTGGAAGATGGAACAAGAGATCAAGCTAAAAATGGAAGAGCTAAAAGCTGACAAGATGGGGACTCCCTCGGCCCGTTCTCCCATAAGGAGAAGAGACCGAATGAGTAGGGCTTAAAGCTCTCTTACTCAAATTCAATCAAAGTAAATATGAAGGCCCTAGGCGTGTTTATATAGGGACGAGAGGGGGTGACGGCGGCTGCAGCTTGGAGTGGGCGCCAAGCATAATTAAGGTGTGAGGAGGTGATGTGGATTGGCGGCCAAGGCAAGCACAAATCAGCCGGCCTTTAATGATGTAGATTGGCGGTCAAGTAACACATGTCTTCTTTGATGATCGAAACTTGGCGGCCAAGGAGTTGCTTTAGGTGTTGAGGAGTGGCGGCCAAGCAACCTCCCAAGTGGGCCTTGAATGGCCTTCTTCCAAGCGGGCTTCGGGCCTAGTGGAGCTTACGCTTGGGCTGATCATTTGACGGCAAATAAAGCTTCCAATAGGCTTGTTGGACCAGGCGTTTGGTGCCACAAGTTGGGCCCGAAGTTTCTCTAGCAGCATCTTGGCTCGTCGCCTCGTCAAGGGCTCGAGAATGTGGCTTGCACCTTCCTTAGGAGTGGCCCTAGGTGTAGCTGTCCTTGTGGCGGGTCGTGTCTGACCCAATGATGGGTGCCCTTGGGAGTGCCTCGAAGAGGCACCGGGCCGCGCCTCGGCGCCGTGTGTGGGGCGTCTCATCGAGGCACCGGACCGCGCCTCGATGCCGCTCGTGGGGTGCCTAAAAGAGGCACCGGGAGGCGGCACCTCGGCTTCGGAGGCACCGGGCGGCACCTCGGCTTCGGAGGCACCGGGCGGCACCTCGGCTTCGGTGTCTTGATGTGAGCCAAGCGTGATCACATCAATACTCACAGCGATGAAATCCATAAATTTTAAAAACTCAATAACCAAACCCTTTTTCGACGCGACCCGACCTGGCCCACTTAATCCATTCAATTGGTTTTATAATATAATCCAATTAAAACAATTACCTAGTACATAATACATATCGTAGTAATAATGATAAATAAATTTATGTATAATGGAATTCAATTGAATGTATTTAATGACAAAAAATATACCAATAGTACATACTATAATATAAAAGGATGTATTATCATAATATCGCAGTACGATAACATAACAATATAATTAGGATGAATTAAAGTGTTTGAATTTAATGAGAAAAAATCCGAATTTACAAGTAGGTAAAATTACAAAAAACCACCAATTAAATAGGCTATATTACAAATAACCACCCCTTATGCACGATTTTTTTTTAAAACCACCCATAACTCTCATTCTGTTAACAAATAGTCACCCACGAGTTTTTTCCATCAAAAAATGCGTTAAATCCTGTACTTTGCCACTTTCACCCTCAACTGTTCAGACCTTTCTTCTTTCGTCTCACCCTCGCCGTTCAGCCTTTGTTGCCGGTAGCTTTTTCTTATTTCCCTTCCCTTTTCTTCTTTTTCTTCCGTCTTCTTCTTTTGTCTTTTAGCACTTGCAACTCGTCAGCAATCCTCTTCCGTTCCCTTTCCTCTTGCTCTCGTTGGCGGCGGATTTGAACTTTGACGACTTCCCTATCCCGGCGTAGCCTAATTCCAACGCGCTCGCCGAGTATCCGGCAACGCTTGCGCGGTCGAAGCCTTCCTCCGTCCTCACTTCCCTATCCCGGCTTCCCTTTCCTTTTGATTTTCCAAGTCTATATTGATGACATAGTCTTTGGAGCCACTAACTTACACTTGTAGAGGACTTCAAGACTTTGATGAGCAATGAGTTCGAAATGTCTCTCATAGGTGAACTCAACTTCTTCTTGGGACTTCAAATCTCACAGCAGAAGGAAGGGACGCGCATACATTATTAGGAGTACATTAGAGAAATGCTGAAGAAGTATGGGATGCACACATCAAAGCCCATTGACACACCCATCTCTCCCAACAGACGCCTCGATATTGATGAAGACGGTAAGTGTGTTGAGCAAAAGCTTTACAGAGGTATGATAGGTTCACTTCTTTACTTGACTGCGAGTAGGCCTGACATTATGTTTGATGTATGTCTATGTGCTCGTTTTCAAGCTAACCGAAAGGAGTCCCATTTGAAAGAAGTGAAAAGAATTTTCACGTATCTCAAGGGACGCGACGATCTGTGCCTTTGGTATCCAAAGAAGATGTCCCTTGAGCTCGTAGGTTATTCCGATGTTGATTATGCAGGCCATGTAGTGGATAGTAAGAGCACTTCAGGAATGGTGCAGTTTTAGGCTCTTGCCTTGTATCATGGGGATCCAAGAAGCAAAATTCCGTGGCTTTTGGTACCCTCGTGGTTTTGACAATTCTTTTTGGTGTCCTAAAAAAAAAGTTTTTCCTTTTGGTACCCTTGTGGTTTATACATTTTCTTTTTTATAACCAAAACTCTATTTAAACCCATTTTTCATTCAATAAATATTAATTAAACTCATCAAGGAAATGAAAGAGAATATAAACAAACCCAGGAACCTAATTTGCTAAACAATATTTTTAATTAGGACGAAACAATACTAAAACAAATCAAAC
Organism: Polygonum maritimum; assembly: GCA_963924305.1. Lineage (NCBI taxonomy): Eukaryota > Viridiplantae > Streptophyta > Magnoliopsida > Caryophyllales > Polygonaceae > Polygonum > Polygonum maritimum. The sequence goes on along the minus strand of OZ002734.1, from coordinate 18,872,059 downwards.
AATCCCGTTCTCCCGACTAAAAAAAGGTGGAATTCAATAATGAGGAGTTATGAAATTCCGAGAAAAAAGGGGAAACAACGGACATGAAGCTCAAAAACAGCTCCAACCCAAAAATTCCACGGCAAACACCAAATTGCACAGCTTTGGAAAACAAAAACCTCTAAAAATCTCAAAACTATGGATGCGGAAAACCGACGAGCTTGGGAGATCTTGTACAAATTCCGCTCCCTGTGCGGAAACAACGTCCAATCGGCGCCGACCCCGCTCATCCAGCCTCCGTACGAGTTTAGCGTCATCCCAATGCTCCTCAGCTCGCCCAGCTTCCGCCAGAGCCGATCCAAGCTGGATTTCGGGATCGAATCTCGGACATAGTCGGATTTCCGCATTTGGTATTCTGGCCAGTTGCTCCGGTCGAGGAGGACGATGTCGGAGTTTCGGTAGCCTCCGTCGTCGTTTACTCGTTTTTTGGTGAAAAGGGTTTTATTTTTTTTGGGTGAGAATGGAGTTTTTAAAATTTTAAAGGTAAAAAATGAAAAAAAAAATTTAATTATTTAAACGGAATAAAAGAAATAAAAATTGAAATTTTTTTTTGGGTTTTTTGATATTTTTTAAGTGTTAAAATGTGTATAAGAAAATAAAAAATATTAAAATGTCACGTGGTCACGCGCGTTTAACAGTTTTTTAACGGAATCTCGCATGGGGTGATTTTTTGTTAACGGAGACAATCATACAGGTGCTCCAAAATAATATCCAAACATCCAGGTCGTTTAGCGATATATGGCCTATCATACGGATGGTTTCCGACAAATTTCTTTATTTCCTATTTAAAAAGTTTCTATATGTTTTTTTTTTGGGAGATCTATCTAACAATATATACATATATCTATATTATGTACCAATTTTAAGCCAGAGGATTTAAAACGGGGTTCATCCACATCCATATCTATACTATGTACTATAGTATAAAGTGGAGCCAATATCTTCACAAAACATTTGTGTCACGTGTCATTTCTATAATAAAATAATTAGTTCCGCCCTCCTTTATACAAATTAGGTAGTAAAAAATTATCGAAAATTATGAATTATCCCGAAAATTATGAATTATCTCTTACCAGCAATTTGTTGTAATCTTCAGATAAATATTTTATTTAATAAAACGTAATATTTATCGTAAAGTAATTTTTGAATCCAACTTATTTATGTTATGAGTTGATTTACTATTGGTAAAAAAACACTAATCACAATACAAAGATAAATATATATGATCCTATAATTTTAACATGATCATTGACGTTACATATCTATACTAAATTGGTTTATAATAACATTACCCGTATATGGTACTGGGGTTAAACTAGCTAATTTTAAGATATATTCTATCAAGATATAATATATCAATTTGAATCTAAAACACAATCAAAACAATTCTTAGATATTAAAATCTCAAAACCTGATTTTAGTTTTGTATAACCTACAAATCAAAAACTCATATCATACAGACACTTTGAACAGTTGGATCGTAAGTGTCACTCATTTTCCCAATGGCTATGATAGGTCAAAGTAAATATTTTTCCCCCTTATTAATAAATGAACATACTTTCTGATAATATTAATACTTGAACACCAAATGAGAAGCCAGTTCACTCAAAATAAACCTAGGACAATCTTTCACGAAGACAATCGTTTATATGCATGCAGTAGAATAATCGACAACCTGGACAGTGTATTACCCATGAACCAAAGTAACAAATTAAAAGATTGAACCACGAAATACCATCGTAGATGAGGTTAAAGTCCAGGTAATTACATACACTCAGCAAGAAAAAAAACAATAGAATACCTAGACTAGAAGAGGCGGTGCTGTATGCTTCGTGTCGTTTACGATGCCTAACTTCTCATCTTACACTACGTATTGGATAAGAAACCTCAAGATGATAATCTAATACCACAATACAGAACAGCCATAACCAACCTTTCTGCCTATTTGCAACCAAAAACTTGCCACTGCCTAAAAGCTGAGATATTAACCACGCAATAGAATGAACATATTATCCAGGCTTGATTACCTGAAACCAAAGGAGAGGAGAAAAGAAACAGTATACCTAATTGAATGTTAGATAATAAGGTCAGGCACTAGAACTCTGTACGACGCGCTTTTGATGAGTAGAAACTCTTTTCCCTCTATGTTGTCTGAGCAGAGCTATCAGAAATATTGAATAGCACTGGGACATAAGCAGCTTCCTCCGACCAGGAACACATTTTCCTTTATCAGCAGAAAGATCAGGCTTGAGGATGAATATCAGCGTTGCAGAATTTCCATGATCCATCATCTTGCTTCTGTAGAAGGTAGATGATCTTGTACGTGCTGCATATAGTATATGTGGATTAGCCCTGGAAAGAACCATTGCATTCTTCTACCAACAGAAATCTTTTCCACAATGCAAATAAAACTGAAAATTTTGATTTTCTGTCGTAAGATTGTCATCCTGCCCAGCTTTTATTAAAAAATATTCACCCAAATTTAAAGAGAAGATAAGATATGCTTGTTTAAAATTAAAAATAAAACAAATAACTTTATTAAACTTCTAACAAGGCAAGACATCAGAACTATTTAGGTATAAAGTCCAATACCAATACCCATACAACATTGCAGATAATATCGAGAAACTTGTAGTGCAAAACATATTCAGATTGATAACAACTAAAACGTACATTAACTCGTCTACGTTACTGCTTCATATGCATGGACAGAAATCATAATAAAGAATTGATCCTGTGCAAAAACAAACGCAAGCTGTGAAGAAAATCCAACAGTTCTATTAGCTTTTGCTAACCTGTAATATGTGGGATTTTTGGACTGAGTTTCGTCAACAAGCTCGGCAGCTTCTTCTAAAAGGACTTCAATTTCGGCCCTCTCGGGATTGACGTTATCTGATAGAATGTCAGCTCGTAGGACTGACAACTGCAGCAACACAAATCTCCAAAAGCATGACTTGGTCTTTGCTGCATCAGCCAAAGCTTGCCACTGCATACCAACAAAATCAATAAATGTTAATTCATCTGACAATTAGAGATGTAAAACCATTTGGAATCTGAATGAATTCAGGAATCGAAATCCTAAAATCTTAATTTCAAGTACACATCATTAGAGGTTTTAAACTGAAACAAAGCGGTTTTTAATATACTCAAAAGGCCGTGCTAATGAGATTGCTCTGATAAAGAAAGGCATTTTATGGCTTGACAAAATCCAGGCATCACACAAACTCAATGCTTGGTAAATGGTCATTGGTATACATGAGTCAAAGCAAATCTCAAAAACAAATCATGATTTAAACTCCTACATCAACAAAACCAAATAAGCTCAAACATGAAAACGTTAAGAAGCAGGTCATAACTTTTTTAGTCCACACATACACAAAAATAATAGGAGAACTGCTAATGCATCGAACTTGGTCAATCCTAGCCAATTCCCAGTATCAAAATCATCCACTACCAAATCCAATAGATGCATCTCCATATGAAAAAGCCTTAAGCAACTAACAGATAAAAAAGAGGATGATACCCTGAAGGTTATTCCACTCCAGAGAGTTTTACCTGAAGCAACATGGGTTCTTCGAGCACATCATAGAGCAACTCAGTACGATAATCAGGGCCAAGAACTTCTGCTTTAATGATCTGCCATTGCCTAACAATAGATTCTGCTTCCTCTAATGCCATTGAGCTGCGGAATACTGAATGTATAGGAGATGACAAGCTGGCAGCAACAAAAGACTTTTGGCGGCCTACAGGAGAGGAAGGACTCCCCATTCTGTTGGTGAACATAGAAAGTAGCCCTCTGACACTATCAATATTCCTCTTCAACGAACTACGCCCACTGTAACCGCTAGGCAAGGAATCAACTGTCCGGAACGTTGAGTTATTGGCCCATTGTCTTCCAGTCAGCCTACCCAATGGTAAGACCAGTAACTTACAAGAGGCCCAAAAAAGGAAACCCAAAACTGCAGCAAATCTTAAGCTTTCCAAAAAATGCCTAGGGATTAACCAACTCATTACAGTCTTATGATGGTAGGCCTCAAGGTCTCTTTTTAGCTGTGAAGACAATGAATTTGTGTTTTTTGCCTTGCTAGCATTTGCTTCTGGCAATGGACTTTGCATATTTGAGGGGGCCAATTGCTTTACAGCAGGTCCAAGATACCTAGCAGATGTCAAGGATGGAAGCCGTTCATCAGGAACTCTTCGCTCTGACAAAAGAGTGGGTGATAGAGGCCGGCTGTTTATGGCAGGGGAAAACTGTGGAGAACCTTTATTTTGCTTATTGCCAATGACCCTTTTCTCACGACCAAAGTACTTGCCCTGCAAAGGAACTAAAACAAATGTAGCTCACAGCAGCTTTAATGACTCTCGTAGAATCTAAGTGCAAGAAAACAAAAACGTACCAAGGATGGTGAACAATCTTTTGTATCTGAAAATAAGTCAAGTACCGAAACTTTCAGCCAATTCTCCTGGTAGTTCAGTATTAAGAGGAATCATTAACACAGTGAAGCAGACAATACAACATTCTATCTTTACCAATTAGTGAGGCATTAGATATACTAAACAAACAGCAATCGCATCAATTGGTTACTCATATCAGCACCCAAAAAGGCATAATATGACAAACAAACAGTAAAGACATCCAAGCAGTCACTAGATAGAATGATGAGATTAAAGCTTGGAGAGTAATGGAACAAACAAAGAATATGCATCGGTTTGTGGAAGAGAGAAATTGAGAATCGAAGGAGAACCTATATAGCATCCCAACACAGTTCCACAGAATTGCACCTAACGTACTATAGGAGAACAGCTTTTTCACCACAAAGCTTTGATTTCTCTGGAAAAAACTAAACATCCTTAACTGTATTTGACAACAGAAAAATATAGCAGCAAGTTTTTGTTCAGTCAGGAAGAGGAAAAAAACACCTGCGAGAAGCTGGTTGTGACAAGTGAGAACGGGTGAAGATATGAATTAGTTGTGGAGTATGCATTCATGCATGTTATGGAAAAGCAGTAATGTGGTCACTACAGAAGATCAAGTAAATAAAACATGCTCAATTAATTTTCACATGCCAAACATCAACTAACAGGTCAAAAGACATAATGAATGATGAAAACAGCAAAGCAGGACAATGTAAACAACATACCAGTGAAGGTTCTGCAGAAGCAACATCTTTGTTTTCCTTGGCAAATATTGTGCTGTGTGATGCAGAACTAATAGTCAGCTCAAGCTGCCGAAGTCTTCCAAGAGCTTCAGTCTCAGTGCCCTAGAAGCCAGCATTGCAATTTTCAGGCAGACTTCTAATAGAAATTGGCAAACTTGAAATAGATAATATACAATTGATAGTAAAATACCTGCCCAAGAAGGAACAAGCAAAAAGCCTCTTCAAATTTCAGGTCAATGCCCTCTGATGCAATTAAACACTCACATATTGTTCTTGCCTTGCTGATCTACTAAAAGGAGAGAAATTAATACAAGAAAATGTCCACTTTCACAATGAGGCTATAGAGCCCAAGCATGAAGTGATCAGAACCCTCCACATAATGGCAGTACAGGTAAAGCATTGGAACTGAAAGCCAAGATCAGACAATAGCAAGATGCTATACGATTACAATTAGTAAAAATCTTATATAGTTTACATTGTTGCTCCCATTTCACAGTAGCCTTAAAGCTAACAAAACAAAGAGAAAAAAAGAAAAAAAAAACGAGAGAGAGCATTAACCTAATTGCAGTTAACATCGAAAACTGGATAGTAGATACATATGTAATTGAATTAAGAAAATTCGAGCTGAAGTTCTTTATGGTCACATATCTTTACAAGTTCAAGTGTTTTCATGCATGAAATCCATTAGCACAAAGAGGTGCCAACAAGAAAATATATATTGTATACTTATCTTCTATGCAGGTACTATTTATGCAAAGTTTACATGTAATTTTAAAACACAAGATAACAGCAAGGAATTACCAAATCCGGTTGCCCGCTGGAAAATCCAAGAGCAATATAAGCTATTAGGACCATGTGGAAACAATCAAAATCTATTATGACCCTCTGATTATGAGACTCAAGTGACTTCTTATTCTTCCGAGTAAAAGCTAAATTGTCCCATGGTAGAAGATCAACAATCTCTACAGCCATGAGTTTACTCAGTGCTTGACTCAAGAAGCAAGGCCAATCATGAACTTGACATGAACTTTCCACATCAAGACCTTGGCGTAATAACTCCCGCAATGCTGCAAGCGCTCCACGCCTGCGTTCAGCATTGTCAGGCGTATGTGGCATGCCTAGTAATTCCAGAGTGCAAGCAGGTGCCAACTCTTCCAAAGATTCTTCTATCTGTTGTAAAGGAAAATACAGGTTTGTTAATTTTAACAGAAAGAGGGAGCATCTTGGAACAACATAAAGTTCTTTAGCTTATAGAAAAACAGATGACATTTCTAACTAAAAAATATCTGGACAATTGTATATGTATGATATAAAAACGAGTAAACGAAATGCTCCAAGAAAACAAGAATGTTAGGTAGCAAGGAAAAAACATAATATTGGGCCTGTGATTGGTTTCATTTGGCAGGTATTTGGCACCATCCAACAGTAAAAGCGAATCTTTATATATCCTACAAAGATTAAAGTAATCATACTATGACATAAAATGACACAAGGGTGGTGCATTTTGAATGTAGTTCATCCCAAGGGCAAGTGTCATGTAAGAAGTATTCTACATTTCTAGTACATCTAACAGAACCACCATGACACATAAAACTGAAGAATATGAACACACTAGATGTTCTTAGATTTTGCCGGTTCTAAATCCAATACAGTACATGTATAATTTAAGGGCTTTTACGTGCAGCTAACTTTTGGCAGAAAAAAAAAAGAAAAGAAAATGAATGTGTTTCCTGACTCGCATCACAAGCTATGAGTTATATAGATATGTCGTGAAAATCACGACAGAAGAAAAGCAAGAGATATTTGCAAAGAAATTCCCAGAAGTCCTTCTATTAGACAGGAGACATTCAATAAGCATAGAAATGCAGTTTCGTTTATAGAAAAAGCAAATTGCATGATTCTTTGTCAAATTGAGGTTCGGTAATTGCGGTCACATATGCATGTGTGATAGTTGCAAAAAAAAAAAAAGGAAAAAAAAAACAGGAGTCGTTCTAATACCATGTAGTGGACATACATTAGATAATTATTATAAAAAGCAGCTTCTTGTCTTCAAAAAAAGAGCAATGCATATTTCTCAAAAGGTATCACTGTATCAAAGTATCACCATTATTCTTGTATGACAAAATAGAGGTTCAGTAAATGAGACAATAGAGGTTCAGTACATGACAAAATAGAGGTTCACTGTATCAAACTATCACCACGTATCAGTACCTGAGATAGAAGTTTCATTTCCCCCAATGAGACTTTGCTCCTGAGGAGACACTGGGAACGAGCAAGAGCTTCAAATCCTTGAGAGATCTGATTCTTCTCAAAATAGATCTTCGCTATGGCACACTTCAAGAAAACATCAAGAAATTTATGCATTTCAAGACTAAGAATAGGCAAGGAATTTAACAAGATTCTGGGATCAACTTACCTCTGCAAGTGCCATGGAGAGAAGCAAATCGTGAACATATGGTTTTGCATCTGGATATTGGAGAGCTGCCCGGCCAATATCCAGTACAAGCTTCTCTTCACCAACCTGGATTTGGAAGAAAAAATACATTACACGATTTCAGTTAAATCATGTAAGATACAACATAATATCCCTCACAATCAATTTGCTAACAAGCATATCTCTACCTGATAGATAGAAGGTAGGTAGAAGACAAAGATAGCTATGAAGTAATTGCTAATCTAAAACATTCACTGAGGTTCCACTCACCATCTCAGAACATTAATGTCAGAATATATGGATTAAACCGTTATGAGAACTCCACTAAGACAACAGCTAAAAGTACCTCTTGCAGGAGGCTAAGTGCCCCAGGCAACCAAGCCCAAGTGATCCGCAAAGATGACTTAGGTGGGATCTTTTCTCTTCTACTACCTGCATACTCTGGTTCAAAAAGAAGCTTATCCCTCACATCCATCAACAGCTCCTGCACAAGACATGTACCAACACCAACTGAAAGATTAAACGAGCAAAACATGATTGACCCACATTCTACATACTGGTATCAGATGAATCTGCTTAGACTAGCTTCCCTGTCAGACAGTGAGAAAAGATATGTGAAAAATAAACATTCCTACCCTGCGTGCGGCAACAGCTTCCATAGTGTAACCATCCTCTACCTCTGCATCTCTCAATTCCATAACAGACTTTACAATCTCATCCTTCTCAGCTTTATCAGGAACACCAATAAGCTGCAAAACAGAGAGAAGCATAAGCTCTAATTTCAAGAAATACACATTGCAAACTACTTTAATAGTCTCAAGCCGCTGGTAGACCACATGCTAAGATAACAATCAAGAAGAATCTCAGAATCAAAGAACGAAAAAGCATTCAGGTACACCATATCTGTATATTTATTTAATTACAAATACAAGGTACGAACTAGTAAGGAGCAAAATTCATGTAGTGTATCTCCAGGAGTCCAGTTAATATGAAATCGCACAAAATCCAAGAATTCTATACAGCTAAATAAGAGTATAAACTGTTTATTTGGTGCAAGGTAATGGCACTGTACATATGAACGGCAAAATTCAGCTCCTAGCTCCAAAGTCCAAGCAGTATACAACACAACTTAACAAGGACTCAAGTTGCAATCACCGACCTGAAAGCACGTGACTGGAATCTCAACGCCGGCCAAATGCGAAGACTGGCCATTAACGGTATGGTCAACGGCTCGCAAGGTGGTCGCATTGAGCCTCCACCTCCTAGAAGAGCGGCATTTGCAGCGAATAGGAACATAGAGACGAGAAGAAACGAAGTATCTTCGAGGAGTCACCAGTAGTGGAGAAAGAGCCGCCGGTAAGCCGGACGGAGGAGCAACACGCTGGAGATTGTCGCTCAGGGCAGCATTCGTGTCCCGGAAGGAGCGATAGGACGACGAAGCTGACTCTAGCAGGAGCAGATTGGCGAATGCCATGGAATTCTTCGATTAGTCAAACACAAAGGGAGATTAGGGTTTTTCAGAGAGAAATCGCCATAGCTATGTCTTTCCGAAGCTTCTGTCTCCCTCACTGATTTGGCACCAACAAAATTTGACCTCTTGCTAATTGGTAGACGATGGTGGATGTGGAGTCGCTATTAAAAGGGGAATTGCAAAGAAAACTCCCACGACATGGGATTAGAGAAGAATACCTGTGAGCTGTGAGCACAGTGCAAATGATTTCACAACCAAAAGCCTAGCTTGCCATTACAACCCAAATGGAAATCCGTTTCTTTTACTACAAACAAAGAAAAAGACGAAAAGAAAAAGAACTAAAAGGGCACAAAATAATAAATAAAAGAAAAAGGGCACACGTTGTAATGAAAGTGTTGCAATGAAGTTTGTGTTTTTTTTTTTTGTTTTTGTTGAAAACAATGAAGTTTGTTTTTTTTTTTAATTGCGGAGTTACTAGCTCGAACAAGCCGAAATTAGACCACCTTTTAGTTACAAGGATAACCTAAATCATCACGTCGGGTCGGATGATTTTGAAAAAATCAAGCAGCAAGGGTTGTTGACTCAACAAACACCTTGACTGTGTTACAGATAAATGAGAAAATGAAAAGGACGAAGGATAAAGTGGTACAGCTGCAATGAGACTTTGAAGATTGATTTGTCTTCTTGCTAGGAAATCAGCAGCAGCATTTGACTCTCTGAAACAATGATAATATTTCTAATGTCAGCTAATGTAGAGTATAGTTCCCAAGAAACTTTCCTGATACGTTTCAAAGAATTAATCACAATCAGATTATCCCCTTCAATAATAAGATTTTGAATGTATGAACAGTCTATACTTCTTAGGGCGTGGAGTAGGCTAGTCGCTTCAGCTTGCACAATTGTCATTGGTGGAAGTTGTTGACGTCCTAAAGTTGTGATAAAGCCATTGTGGTCTCTTAAGATGAAACCAGCATGTGTTGATCCTGCTTTAAGTCTTGAGGCGTCAAAATTTAGTTTGGACCACTGAATAGGAGGTTTCTTCCACGTCATATGATTTTTCCTTTTAGGTTTGTTGTATTTTTTAGTGGTAGTTTTACAGCCTTCCCAGGCTAAAGCACCTGAGAAAGCTAAATCAGATGGAATTGTCTTTTTATTAATTCTTGATGGGTCAAATATTTTGGTATTCCTATGTGCCCAAATGAACCACCAAAGGAAACCAAGGAATGTTGTGTGTTTATTGTTTACAAATGTTTGTTGAATATTCTGATTGAAATTATTGTTTGAAACGATTTTGAAGTTGTAATTTAGTAATTTCTGCAGTCTTACAATCATTGCCTTTGTAAAAGGACATTGGAAGAACAGGTGGTTTAAGTTTTCTGCTTGCATTTCACAAAGTGAACACAAGTTTGGAACTGAATTATAATATCGATTAATTCTATCTGTTGTTGGAAGGCAATCAGCACAAGATTTCTAAAGAAAGTTTTTGATTTTCGGTGAGAGTTTAGATTTCCAAATCCAGTCACAGTCATTATTGGCTGGATCAGTTGTTGGTGCTAATAGTGATGCTGCTGATTGGACCGTGAAGTTCCCATCTGTTGCAGGCAACCAAATGAGACGGTCCTCTGTATTTATACAGGGAATTCTAATAGTTGTTATAATATTGACAATTTGTGGAGGTAATATCTGTTGAAGTAGTTGAGTATCCCAGGATTTATCGGGCAAGATAAAACTAGAAACACGAAGGTTCAGATCAGAATTATCAATAAGCGTTGACAATTGCACGTCAGGGACCCATGGATCTGTCCAAAACTTGATGTTTTTTTCCATTACCCAAAAGCCATCTAAGGCCTTTGGAAAAGATATTTCTGATATTAATTAGTCTACCAAATTGTCAAGAGCAATTATTTTTGCTATAATCAAACAACGAGTCATTTTTAGGTACTTCTCCATGATAACCTGGACCCAAATATTTTGCGGTTGCGTAGCAATTTTCCAAAGTAATTTCATTTGTAGTGATATGTTAATGTTTTCAGCCGAGCGAAGGCCAAGACCTCCATTTTCTTTTGGGGAACAGATACGTTCCCAACTGATCAAAGGGTGGTGATTCGGGGTGTATTTATTCCAAAAGAAAGACTTACAAACCGCGTCTATCTGTTTGAGAACACCTTGTGGAAGCATAAAGCTCTGCATAAGATAATTAACTTTGCTCAGAAGACATGATTGGATAAGGACAACCCTACCAGCCTGTGATATTGAATTTGCTTTCCATTGAGATAGTTATTTTTTAAGGTTTGAAACGGCATCAGAGAACATAGAAATTTGAGCCCTTCCTTTAAGGATAGGAATTCCAATATACTTTTCCATAGTTGAAGTGATCTGAATGTTAAGGATGTTGGCAAGAGCAATAGTTGTCAGTTGAGAGATATTGGCCGATGTTTGTATAGAGCTTTTGTGATAGTTAATGGATAAACCTGAAACAAGGGTAAATTTTTGTAGAATGCTCCTGATATGTTCCATATTTTGTATGGTAGCATTTGCGAAAATTATTGTGTCATCAACAAAGCTAAGAAAAGGTATAACAACTCCATTCTTAGTTAGCTGGATTCCAACATGATTAGGGGTCGAAATTGACTCTTGTTGAAGAGTACGAGTCAAATATTCCATGCATAATACAAAAATGAAGGGAGACATTGGGTCACCTTGGCGAATACCACAAGAAGGAGTGAATTCGTTTCCTGGTTCATTGTTAACTAAAACAGAAGATGACGATGTCGTGATACAGGTCATAACAAGGTGAATCCAATTTTTGTGAAATCCGAACTTTGTAAGGATCTTATCATAAGCTTTTTCAAGATCTAGTTTAATGGCCATCCAACCAAGGCGTCCATTCTTTCTTTTGTGGAAGGAGTGAAAAATTTCATGAGCAATGAGTACATTATCTTCAATTAAGCGGCCTTTTACAAAGGCACTTTGTAATGGGTGGATAATCGAAGGAAGTATATGCTGAATTCTGTTTGACAAAACTTTAGTAATAGCTTTATACATGGTATTGCAAAGACTAATTGGCCTATAATGGTTTATCGAGTTTGGCGTATCAATTTTGGAGATTAAAGTGATAAAAGTTTTGTTTGCCACGGTAAGCATTGATCCAGAATGCAAAAAAGCTACAACCGCTCGAATAACCGACGCGCCAACAGTCGGCCAATAGTTTTGGAAAAATTCAGCAGTGAACCCGTCCGGTCTAGGAGTCATGTTAAGTGCTAAGTCGAAAATAGCAGTTTTAATTTCAGATGGAGAAGGTTGTTTTGATATTGAGATATTATCGAGATCTGAAACAAGGGATGGAATAATGTCCAAATCTTGAGGGTTATTACCCTATTGGAGTTTGAATGGAATCTGGAAGCTAATTCGGAAGTTATATTTGCAGATATTGAATCATGATCTAAAGGAGTCAAACCATCGTGAGTCTGAAAGGACGTGATGTTTTGTTTGAATCTTCTAATTTTTGAAATGGTCTGGAAGTATTTTGTATTTTTATCCACATTTTGTAAGTGTGTTGTTTTTGCTCTTTGCTGCCAGAACTTGTGATGGAAGTTCGTTAATGCATTGTATTTGTTGAGATGTTGTTGTAGTTTTGTGAGAATGCTTGGGTTATAAGGATCATGGAGTAGATCATTCTATAACTTTTGTAGTTGTTTTTTGGAAATTTTCAGTTGTTCAAAATTGTTATTAATATATCGTTTAGACGAATCTTTTGAGTATTTTTTGAGAAGTTGCATTTTCATTGTGACTTTGAACATATAAGAGCCTGAAAGTTTATATTGCCAAACCTTCTTTACGAGCTGAGCAAAGGAAGGTTTGTAGATCCAAGCGTTTTCAAATCGAAAGGGATACTTAAGGAATTTCTTTTTGACCCCTAATTCAAACGAAATGAGACAATGATCGGACGTTGTAAAGGGGTGATGGTGAACTTTCAGAGTGGGAAAAGAAGTAACAAGATCACTGTGTATAAGTACTCTGTCAAGACGTTCAAACGTATTGTCTGTGGAAGTCGTACTTTTTCTCCAAGTAAACGGAAAGCCTGAAAAGCTCGTGTTTAAAGTGTTCATTTTGTTTTGGAAGTTTCTAAGGAGGTTGAATTTGCTTGGAGACGGGGTTACGCCCCCAAATTTGTCAGTTGGAGTATCAATTTCATTAAGGTCACCAATTAAGAGGAACGGTAATTGATATTGGGTAATCACGTTTTCCAATTCAGACAAAAAAATTGGTTTATTTTCTTCCCAAGAAGGCGCATATACAAAAATGAGGAGATAAGGGTGAAAAGGATTATTGACTTTCATAATAATCATATTAGCGGTTTGTGTTAAGAGGCTACAAGATCTAGTGAATTATGTTTGGTAAATAAACAAGGCAATACCTCCTTTGGCACCATCCGAAGGAGATGATATACATTGATGGAATCCGATTTTTTTGATAATGGCATCCGAAAGTTGTATATTTGATTTTGTTTCTACTAAGCATAAAAATTGTAATTGTGTAATTTTCGTAGGAAGGCAATTTCATCCTAGAAATTGGCCCGCCTAATACCGCGCACATTCCAAAATGCATAAGTCATGAAAACGGTTTCAATGGTAACTGGTCAAATAGAATGCTCAAACAAATTTTCATTATCCTTTTCAGGATTTGTGGGATAACAACATCAAAAAATAGCAGAAATAAAACCAAACAAACATCCAGGACAACATAGAGAGGTCAGACTTCATAACAAAATTTGTACATAACAAGTCCATAATGCATTTGACACACTGCATAATAGTTTGTTTGTGAAGAAGTAAAGCTGCAACAAAAAGATTCAAGTATGCAAGCAGGTTCATCTCCAAGAGAAGTAGCTGGAAAGCACAACAGATGTGCCTACAGAATGTAAATAAGAAGCTGCATATGTAAACTAACAATTGATGAATTGATGAATTCCAGAAGTGAGAATGGGCAATCAGTTGTGGGCAAGGTTGTAGAATGAATTGATGAACAGGTGATATGAATTTATTTAAGTTGGTAAAATGAGGTTGAAATCCAAATATATCACGGGACATACGTAAGTGAATGTAGTTAATTATCATGTGGGTGAATAGGCAGGAGCAAGGTGCATATAAATTGTGATGAAGTCTTAGAAGGAATCCCTGGGCAACCAGGGGCACCCATTTTTCATCATCTGACTTGAAATGGGGTGAATATAAAGATACAGGCTGAGCTTCAACCACACCCAAATGAGGGAGCCCAAGGATGTATGTAAACATCACACCCAGTTGCATAGGCGAACAAGTGACAAATGAAATTATGGAGTAATATGACCTGTAGGGAATCAACACCTCAACCCAGAAATCCCCACATGGGAGAAACCAAGGGAGCACTTGACCCCCTACCCCCCAGCCAGTGGTTAAGGAGTAATAGGTAGGGATCCATTTTAACATGAAAGTCATGAGATATTGAATGATCAAGTAATCAAATGAGCAGAGCAAGGGTACAAGGAAGCAGGTCAGCAGAATAGAAGAAGGCTTACCCAAGTGTTGGTGCTGAATGTTCATGAGCAAGATCTCATATCAATTTTCACATAGATGATGAGACAGAGTTGAGCAATTTGTAGTAACAGTTTTCATTGTCACAAGGACAAAGGGGTCGAGAAAGTTTTCAATCACCCATAGGGTGATAAAGTTGTATATAATAGTAGTAGAAAAGGAAATACCAGATCTGGAAGGGCAAAGAGCCCAACAAAAACCCAAAAACTGGTAATTGATGGTCAGCAAGACCAGCAAGGAAGAAGGCCAAGCATTCCACCCAACAAAAGAGGAGCCAGAAACAACCTGCAACAAGAACGAAGAAACCAGCAGACCCAGCAGGCAAGAAAGACAAAAGCTATAGGAACAAGCAAGCAAGGACTGAGGAAACACAAGGTGATTATTCAAGGATTGGTAAATTAGACAGAACAAGCAAGGTAGATGCAAAAATTAAACACAAACGACAATCAAACTGAAGGAAAAGGAGTAAAGAAAAGGCAAAGGGATCCCAGAAACGCAAATCAAACAAGTTGAAGACACAAATAAGGAGAGTAACACAAGGTAAATTAGAAGTAACACAAGCAAAAGCATTACGCCAATTAAGGCGACAGCAGACGTAGTAAGAGGAGCAATACATCAAGGCGCAGGGGGAGGGAATAAGATTGTAATTACCAGAATGAAGAGAGGAGAAGTTTACAAACCAGATTTGAGGTCGAGAGGGAATAACAGGAGGCAGTAAGCAACGTCGGGTCCGAATGGGCATAGAGAGGGCCGACAGGCAGCACCAACGAGCAAAAGGACCACCAGGGAGTGAGGGGCGAATTCACACAAGGAAAACGCCACCGTGAGAGCAAACCGGAGCATACCCGAAAGGGAAAAGGAGTGGAGATACTTACCGGGGCAAGCAGATACACGGACAAGCCAGCAAGAGCCACATACACGGACACGGATATGCAGGCAGGGGAAGAGGGAGAACAGCCATCGATGAAGACCAAAGGGCCGGCGGCGAGACGACGCAACGGCGGCTGGAACGAAAAACGCCGATCGAAAGAGATCCACGGCGACGAGCATCCAGTAGGAAGGTTGAAGGCAAGGGTCAATTGAAGGGGAGAGGCCATACCAAAGCTCGGTGAAGAGCCAAGTAGAGGACCAATGGGTAGGGAAGGCTAAAGCGATAGCGACGGCGGAGAAGAAAACCGACGCTAGGGTTAGAAAAGGGGTTTTCATAAGGGAGCTTTTCATTGGGAAATTCTAAGTTCAACATTCTAAGTTCAACATCGAGTTCATATTCAATGGATAATATAATACATTTGAAGTTATTGCATTCAATAATAAGACAGTAATATTCGAACTATGTACATATATATTCAAAACATGATACTTATAAAATCATATTATAATCAGATGGTTATTTAATTGTTTTCTCTGACATCTGTTATTGTTTGTGACAATTGTAAGTAGCAAATGGACAGAGTATGTATTCGACAATCTTTTTTAGATGACTTAGATGATAATACCATCGCACAAGATGGTTAGAATTTAGATGAAGAGTATGTCGAATTTGTATATCGAATAGATAGCATCTTTGACCTAAAGGACATGAACTTTAAAACATGGGTTCCACGTTATCCAGTAGATAAGAAGTCTTTCAAAGGGAGGAGATTCAAATCTCTTGAAATTGATGAAGAATTTTACTGTGAATATGCAGTCGTTGTGGACTTTGATGTTAGATCTAGTTCAAGCCACATGTTTGTATGTTCAAACATAAAATCTATAAAATATTTTCGATGTGCACGGGAAAGGTACAAGAATGAAGGCAATAGGAATGGTAAGAGAACAACTACATCTGATAGGTGTGGTTGCAATGCACGAATGGTACTGAATTATGGTGGCAATGATTCTTATGATGTTAAGACATTTTAGGAAGAACACACGCATGATATGATCCCGAATTATGCACATCACTTGCTTAAGAAAAACATGAAGGTGGAAATAGGGCATAAGAAATTCATTCGAAGTTGTGCTAAAGCAAATTTGGGGCCTATAAGCAGATTGTCGGAGGTTATATCAATATGAGTGTCACAACAACTAACTTCAAAAACTAGAAAGAGGGATTTGATGGCAAACATACTTGATGTTGATGCAGAGATGATAATAAACAAGTTAACTAGCAAAGGAGAGTGTTGGGACGATGTTAAGGACTCCTAGTACTTAGCATCGTACCTATAACAATCGTCCTTTAGATTTTGATAATGACAAACTCGCTTTGATCTAATAAGTTGTCCAAGTAATGTTTTAGAATGCATGTGATAATGAAAAGGACAACAAGTATGAAGCCGTGCCTAAGGAGTAGGGAGGCTATTTCAGGAAGAACATGAATGAGTTTCTACGAGATGAGGACGCAGTCCCCAACGAGTAGGAACGTGAGCCTAAAAGACAGAGTCCTTACAAGGCTGTCCGACAAGATGACATCACCAAACAAGCCTTAATCATAGAGTACACGTGGAAGCAGATCCTGTTCGCCAGTACGTGGAAGTAGATCCTATAGCGAAGGACTGTGGAAATTGCCAAGAAGCTTCGTTCATCATCTACCAAGACACGTGGAAGCAGATCCTATAGCAAGGGACTCCAAGGGCATGATGGGTAAAGGAAATAAGTCCTTCCCAAGCACTATAAATACCTCCGTGGGTATTTAGTGTGATGTAACTTCTTAGAGAATATTCAGAGCGAATACGAATGATCACCAAGAACACTCAAGAATTGTGGCGAACTGGTGTTTAGATCGATAGAGAAGTTCACCCAAACCACAAAGCCTGTTTGTAGGAAAGAAAAGGAAAAAGTCAGTTTCTCACGAAGACCTGCGAGGGACGTAGGTGTCTAGCGTCCTTATAGAGTGAGAGTTAGGTTACAAGTTTAGGCTAAAAGGAGTGTTTACTAGTGGACTTAAGGACGGACTCTTAAGGTCAAAGAAGTCTAAAACTCGCCTTGTAAACTATAAGGACTCTCTCAATAAGATAAGGAAGAAGCTATTCGAAAATCCTCCAAGGAGATAGAGGCTTACCCATAAGGACTATGTGGTCTTTGTGGGGTTCCTCTATAAATACTCGCGTTCTTATCTTATTGTTTCTACCTACTTTAAATATTTCAATTCCGCTACACAAGGACACCCCTAACCCTCTATTTGGAAAGGGGAATTGAGAAGGATAAGAGGGGATGGTAAGGGAAGGGAAAATTAGCAGGGTGTTTTGATGAATTAATTGAAGGGTTTTGAGAGGAAATGACAAGAAATTGCAACAAAATTATAAGGGAATGGGAAGGGAAGTGAATTCCCCCAAAACTGACAAGATTTGGATGGATTCTCAAACAAATAAAAAAATAATTTTTTTTTTAATTTTTTTTGCCAAATTTCCTTTCCTTTCCTCCTGTACACAAACAAGATACGTAAAATCCATTCATTTACTTTCCTTTCCATCTAAACAATATTTATTAAAAATTCTTTATTTTCTTTTACTTTATCTCTTCTTCCCCTACCATCATTTCCATTCCTTTGTCTCTTATAACCTCCTGCCAAACAAGAGGTAAGGACACCCTTGACTCTTTAACTACTAACGTACGATCCAACAGAGATTCAACATATGGAACAATCCCATTTTAAGAAAGGATTATGCAACATTTGGAGCAATCCCATTTTAAGAAAGGATTATGCAACATTTGGACAAGTTGCCTCATTCGATTCAACATATGGAACATAAATGTATGACACTATTTTTATATTCGAATCTGGAATGATGAATGTTCCGTATTATGCGAACTTTAATTCCAAGTACTACTCGTTGATATTCGAACCAATATTTTATGGTATTCGTACCTAACCTTATATTCGAATCTGTAATGATGCATATTCTGGACTATGAATTTTTAAATTCAAAATATATCATTTGATATTCAAATACATAATGTATTTGAAGATAACTTTAAATACGAATCTGTAATGATGTATATTCTAGATTGTGCTTACTTAAATTCCAAATAGTATTCATTGATATTTAAGCAAAGTATTATATGGTATGCATACATAATTTTATATTCAAATATTTAATAATGTATATTTTGGACCAATAGTAGTCAAATTCACAAAATATGATTTCATATTCAAATACATATTGTAATAGTACATAATTTTATATTCGAATTTGTAAGGATGTGTATTCTGGATTGTGATTAACCATATTGTACATAGAGGAATAGTACCTCGTGTCCATGTTTGATAATCACTTTTTAAATATGACATTGTTTGTTTATTTGCAAAAATGCCTAAAAGTATTACATGAATGCTCAAAATGACTAACTTATGTCAAATAAAAGAAAAAAAAATTAAAAAAAAAACAAAAATTATTTTATATTAATATTTTTTCAGAACAATATAATATATTTTAACAAACTCTTTTTATCCCAATTGGAAAATATATAGACTTAAAGATTTTATAGATATGTTAATATTAAAACAAAATTTCAAAGAATTTTAAGCATCCATTTTGAACATTAAAAGATAAAATAAAGTTAAAACTCAAATCGAAATATTACAAAAAAGGAAAATAATATTCCTGGATCTACCGAGTACACACACCATAATTTAAAAAAAAAACAAAAACAATGTTTTTTTAGAAGAAAGAAGACATATTTTTAATAGGAAAACAATAATAATATTTTACAGAAGGTTGATGGGTGATATACTCTATTTAGGATGTGTTAACTCTTGTATTTTATGGCTATATTGAGTGTTCTAGGTTAGACTTTGTGCTTAATCGTAATATCAAGACCGAAGACACGAGGATTCAAGATTCGAGAGTTTTTATGACATTCTGATGAAGAAGAAGCCGATTCTGTACAAGTACCGTGAGCGCGATGGCATGGCCGCGGGCGCGGAATCATTTCAAGCAAGTCTAGTTTACATCGGAGAAAACCGCGCGTGGGGATCTCGAAAGGTGCGCACGGTAGAGGGCAATTAGCGAAGTGCGCGCGATTTTTCACGTAGAGTTGACCAGAGTTGACCACAGAAACCGCACCCGCGGTGGGTCTGGCGCGCCCCCGGTTTGGCTATAGTCCGAAAAGCCGAATTTCTATCTTCTTTCCTTTTTCTTATCTTTCCTCTAATCTTTAGTGGCTCGATTGGGATGTCTTCCGACTACTATATATTTAGAGGCTTGCCTTAGGTTTTAGGTATCCAATTATTAATCCAATTCACATTCAATTAATTTTATAACTTTAGTTTGTATTATGGATTGCTAAATCCCTCTTGGGGGATTATTTATGAAGTGATGCATATCTGATGAATTCGTGAAGTTTTAGTACAGTTTCTTACCTTGTTTAATATCTTTTCTCTTTGTGCTTAATTCCATGAGCTTTGCATGATTCTTTGAGCTCGACCAACTTGTTGAATTATCATTGTTCTATAGTCTGATTTGATTAGTTTCATTGTCTATTTGAGCATCTCTTTTCTAGAAGACAACTTGATTCTAAGACCGTGGACTAGGATTAAGAAAGAGATTTGATTGTTTTATCTTGCAATTGACTCGTAGCTTGACTGCTTGATTTGATATCCTGCATATTCTTGTTCTTCATGCTAGATCTAAGTTAAGTGTCCTTGCCTAGGTTTAAGTATTGTCTGGACCGTGGATAGGTGATTTTTTATGATCAGAATTGAAATTAGTCAAGGAATTCTAAGAAACTGGATGAACTCATCATCGAATGATTCTGTATGCTGATTTGATTAATTATCCTCAATTGTCTTATTATTGATTACAACCTCTTTAAAACCCGTTTGTTTGTCTCTAATTGAACTGAATCTGCCTAAGAACATTGATTTCTTTGGGTTCGACCCCTTGCTTGCTTACTATACTGGTTTGTTAGTTTAGGGTTATTTACTTTTGATCATGGCAGGACGACTTTAGCCGAGTCAAATTTTTGCGCCGTTGTCGGGGAATCTCTTTTTTTTTCTCTCTTTTCAGTTCGATCTCTGTTCTGGACACGAATCGCGCCCGCAGTAGTCTCACCGCGCCCGCGGTTTGCGCCCAGAACTTTGTGTAGACCTATCTTATGGACTACACTTGTGGGTACTAATGTCTGCATTTAGGTTTTTTCAGTTGTAGGATGAACCCTTCCATGAGTACTTCACTAGGTGCCAAGAGCAATTGCACCAGCTTTCTATGTGGGGCTTAGACGTAAAACTTGATGATGGTTGCGATTACATCTTCGGTGGGATGACTCTTGAGTCCCAACTAATGGTTTACCATGAGAGCGATGGAAAATACGTCATCTGGAAACCCATAGACCGATGGAACTTCTTTTGTAAGACCAGAGCCTACGATGTCGAAATGCAGGAATTGCAAGCCTAGAAGTAGGATTTGGAGATTGGGCTCACTGAATTAAAACAACTAATAGAGGTGTTTATCAAGAAGACGGATACAACTCCAGGAGATCAAGGTTTTGTTCCAAAACCACGCATACGGGATGACAATCGTGCACGGAGTTCCAATACAGAACCGATAGAAATCTCCGAAGAGCCAAACCGCAAGTGCGGGTCCCCCACCCGCAAGCGCGGTTTCAAAGCAGTCACACCGCCCGAGTTCTCCGACAAGCCGCGATCGCGCCACCTTTGCCGTGAGTGCGGTTTCCATTGCGATGAATGCGCTTCATACGTAAGGTCGTACTTCCCTCCTCTCAACTCGTACAAGCTGGTTCCTCCCTTTCCAGAGGCACTCAAAGACCCTATATGGGATGAAGAAAAGGATGATCATTGTCATGTTATGACGGAGGAGGAATATTTCCTTCAGTTTGACGGTTCATGGAGTGAAAACGGCGAGCCTGATGACTTGACGAAGGAGCTCGATGATGATAACCAAACTTCCCTTCCACCCGAGGAGATGTCAATCTCTCCTATTGTGGAACCCCCTGTTGTGATCGATCATGATCCCTACATCCTTCCCTCCTCTCCCTTACTTGTGATACGCCAAAACCTACACCACAAGTATACGATTTCGGTTGTAGTTCCAAGGTGTCGAACTCAGGGACTACGTAGTAGAGCTTGTACCAAACAACTTGTAGATAGGCCTAAAAAGGGAAATATGGAGTGATGGATGGAATTGAAACTAGCACTAACAATCTAGAAAGAGCAAGTAAAAAGATGATGTAAAATCAATGAAGGAAAGCAATATAATCCTAAGGCTAGGGTACTTACACAATGATCTCTAGGCAAACAATGATAGCATGCATGACTTTCGAATAGGTTTCGGTTTGGTGCAATCACCTAATATCAATGCCTAATCTTTGTGGGACTAAGCAAATGTACCTAGAATGCGACCTAACATCCACTTTCGCGGTATGTAAATCCGTGACTAGGCCCTTTGGGCACTATAGAGGTTGAGGTTGGGTTGAACCCCCATCCACTTTCATGGCTTGGGTGATCAATCTACCCTCAATTCTTTATTGGTAATTGCTCCTCTCAAGAGGAATCCAAATCAATTCTCATTTCATGGAGCTCTCAAGCATCAATCCTAGTAATCTAGTGGGGGAAAGGGTCTTTCAACTCCAATCCCTCACCTAGCTCCCTATCAACATTGTAACCTTTCGGTCTCAAACATTTATAAGACTCAAATTCATAATCAAATTTGGCATTAAACTCCTAGGATTGAATCAAGCCTAATCCTAATCACTAATCATGTAAGCAATCAATCTCTACCTAAAAATCATTGGCTTTCCCACAAACCCTAGGATTTGAGGGTTCTATCTAGACATGGAGATCAAAAGAAATGGAGAAAACAAGAGAAGATTCATACCAAAGATCATCAATAGATAGAAAAAGGGGAAGAATCCACAATCACTTTCTCCAAATTTGATCCACAAATAAAGAGTATTTTTGGAAATGGAAAATGTGCCAAAAGTGTGAAAAAAGTTATTCTCCCAAGAACAACCAAAGGTATTTATAGTTCCATAAAAGACCAAAGACCTATAAATGGAAAGGAGCTGCGCCGCCGAGCTACCCGGGCCATTACCCAGTCACGTACCCGACCGAGCAAGCCACTAGATGCACACAAGAGTGGAACGTAGGCAAAAGGGCGTTACCTGTCAAGTACCTGGGCAGGTACCCGACCGGGTACGCTATTGGGTGTGGGTGAGTCTCCGTCTTGGCAAGCCTTAGGCATGGCGCGCTACTCGTTCCACTACCCGGGCAGGCACCCGGCTGGACAAAGCTCTAGACGAGTCTCGAGGCTTGCTTTCTTGGCTCTTTGGCTTGGCTCTTGGCTTTATCCTTGAGAGGACTCCTTGGATACTTCTCTAATGCTTCTTCTTGGCTCCTTCTTCGTGATTCATGGCTCTTAAACTCCTCTTGATCTTCCATTACCGAAATCTCCTCAATTTTCACTTGAAATGCACACAAACAAGGCATAGATTCCGAACAAGACGACTAAACTAAAATAAAAAAAAATCTATCCTAAACTTTAGAAAAACAAAACAAAACACAATTAAACATGATCTAAGATGCAATCTAGGCATGCACTAAATGCAAGCCATCAACTTGCAAATGATATCTGTTTGCCTACTGTGTCTAAAGGTCCTAAGCATGATAGGTTACCTGGTGAATTCTCAAATCTTAAGGGTGGTAGTGCTGACATAAAAATCATAACTTTTGAAAAACTACCTCATCTTCTCAATTGGTTCTATCCTAAACCTGCTAACCCTGACTTCTCTAGTATGTTTGATATACTGAAACGGTGTCTGAATGTTATATTATTTGGTTTCAAGTTATCATTGTGCTATACTTGCCTGCATGAAAGTTGTTCGCAAGATTTTGACATATTGCTCAAGGCATTGACGATGTTCGGTCATATCGACATCGAGCCATCGATGTTAATCAAAGGCATTGCTTGGGAGGCAACCCAAGGTTAGATAGATTCTCTTCCATCTTTGTTTGTTTTTCATTAGCTTAGGTTGTTTTTCTTTTATCAGCTAACGTGCAGGTACGAGGTCCGAAAGGACGTCTCTGGTGCGATACCGTGCCTGCGGCAGCCATACCGCGCTCGCGGTGTAGCACCAGACCCATCCCGACGAACAGGTACTAAGCGAAAAAAATTTCGTTTTGAAGTATTGACAATTCCTTTTGTGTCATTGTGCTCTTGTAAAAAAAAGGGATTTTCCTTTTAGTACCCTTGAAGTATTGACAATTACTTTTGGTACCCAAAAAAAATTTCGTTTCCTTTTGGTACCCCTCTGTTTTGGGAATACAATCCTTCGTAGCCAAATTCATATATATCTTCGGAAATCTAAACATGGTTAACCAAAAAAAAAATTAAAATAAGAAAATAAAATCAATTAAAATAAGCCTAGTTCATCATGCCACTTTTAAATCATTCGATAAAAAAACCCCAATTCATCGAATAAAGAAAAACCCTAATACATCTTGGCGAGCAGGGACCAACTACGGCCACCGTCGCTGACAACCTCCCGTCGCCGGCGCCGGGCGTCAAGCTCCTCAAATCCCAAGGCATTACCACCGCCAAAATCTATGACACAGACTCGACCGTCCGATTCGCCTTCTCCTGCTCCAGCATCTCGCTGGTGGTCGCCCTCCCGAACGAGCTCCTGGCCTGCTCCGCCTCCGCATAAAAAGGAATTGTATCTCCCTCATCGCCGAATTCGCCGATTTCGTACCCCCAATTTTCCGATCTTTCTATGCGCCTACGCAGGCAGCCACCAATCCTCCTCCGCCATCTCTATGTGTCTCTCCCTCTTCTCCTCTAAACGTTCCGCCTCCATATCGCGATCCAAGTCGCCCGGCGGCCCTTCTGCCATGGCCGACACCCCGAGAAGCTCCGCCGGCGGCAAGAGGCACGACGCCCGCGGATCCTACCACCACAGCTCCAGCACCGATTTCAACTTCAACAATACCTCCACCGCCTCCTCTTCCAACTCCGGCAACCACTTTAACATCTCCCCTCGCTCCTCCACCATCGGCGCCGACCGAGCCACAAGCTCCTTCTCCGGCCTCCGCAACTCCCTCTTCGAGAATCCTCACATGTACAGCTTCTCTCAGATCCGAACTGCCACCTCCAATTTCAAGACCAGGCCACTCTGATGTCATGCTTTTTAGTTAGATTTCATAGGTTGTTTTCTAGTTTGATTTGCATATTTTCCTATGTGTTTGTGTGTTTTGCATAAGAATTCGACTCTCTTTCGAGAGTTGGAGTCGTTTGTGTGTTGTTCCACGTTGTGTAGGTATTTAGAGCCTTTTGGAGAAGTTTTCATGCATTTTCGGAGCTTTCTAGGAACCGTTAGTTTTCAAGAGTCAAAGTGTCAAGAGTCAAGATCCAAAGTCGCAACCAAAAGAGCCACAAAGAAGTACCAGGAACTCAAGAAAATCAAGGAGCATAAGGGAAGAAACTCCAAGCAAAAGCCCAGCCAATCGGAGCAAGAACGGAACAAAACGAAGAAAATCCCACTTTCTGCTATAGGTCGGCGCCGACCCCCATATGGTCGGCCGCGACCCCTCTCAGCATCCGAAAAGAAATCCGTGCGCTGCAAGTAACGCTTTTGGGCGGGATTTTCGAAACCCAAAAAAAAGCAGGCGGCTGTGGCAGTGCTGTGGCAGAGATGTGGCAGTGGAGGAAGCTTCCCTCCCTTGCTTTTGTGGGCTGCTACAAAACCCATTTTGTCTCCCTTTCAAATCAGCTTTTCCAAGAGGGAAAAGGCTCAAGGGTTAGGAGAGAGGAGAGTGGGCTGAGGAGGAGGAGGAAGAAGAAGAAGGTAAGTTTGAAGGAGAAGAAAGTGACGGTAGAGAAGAAGAGTTTGAGTGTGAGAGAGAGAGAGATTGTTTGTAAGGAGAGGTAGTAGAGAAGAAGGCTTGTTCTAGTTGGTGTTCTAGGAAGAAGATGACAATGGTGTTTGAAGAACTTGTGGGTTTTGCTTAAGTTTGTAAGTGGATCTTGAAATTAATTGAGTTGTTTGCTTTGGATGATGATTTTCTTTTCTGTTTTGTTGTTTGTGTGTTTTGTGATGTGTGAGTAGTTAGCTTGCTAGGGTTGGGGTGAAACCCACCATGAAAGTGCATTTGAGACCTTGATTGTTTGGATCCATGCTTAGCTTGAAATCTCTGCCCTTAAATCCCTCTTGTGTGCTTAAAACCCTTGAAGAAGGGGGAATGTTCTTGTTTGCTGCCTAATTGAGAGGTTTGGTTGTGAATGTGGACTATCCGGGTTAGATGAAAGTCGAACCCTTCGAAGAACAAGTTGGATTGCATGTTAACCCTTTCATGTAAGTGGAGGCTCTTGATGTGTTCTTTTGTGATGAAAGTCACCCATGAGATTTTGAGTTGATTTGGTCCTTTATCATTGTTTGAATGCATGCTTGTGGCGTGGTGAAACCCCTCCCCTAGTTGTTTTTCCTTGATTTTACAAAACCCACTTTCGTGCCCAGAATAGGTCAGCCGCGACCAGTTGCAGGTCGCCGCGACCTCCTCTGAAGTTGTTTTCTTTGTGTTGTGAAGTTCTGTTTTAGGTCGGCCGCGACCTCCCTAGGGTCGGCTGCGAACTATCCCCGAGACTTGTTGTTTGTGTTTGTGTGCTTGTTTTGCTTGGTTTTGTTTTGCTTTGCTTTCGTAGTTTGATTGCTAGACTATAGAACTACTAACTCCCGTGGACGATCCTGACTTCGCTATACTCAACGGGGTCTTGACAAATTTATTTGTTAAGGTTAAACCCTCTCAACACACTCCGCCAGACCTCGTTCTCCACCTCCTGGCGCTGCTCCCTCGACGGCGAGGACGTCATCGTCACGCAGAGGAGGCTCCTGGTTACGGAGGATTGAGGAGCTCCTGGCTTTATTTGATTTTAATTTTCTTTTTCTTTTTCTTTCTACCCCTTTTTATGTCAACGGAAGTTTTCTTTTTGTGAGAAAATGTATAAATTTGGTCACGGAGGATTGAATTCCCAAAATAGAGGGATACCAAAAGGAAACGAAAAAATTTTTGGGCACCAAAAGGAATTGCCAATACCCCAGGGGTACCAAAAGGAAAATCCCTAAAAAAAATTACCGCACCCGCAATAGTAGGGACGCGCGCGGTTTGGTGAGGTTTGCTCTCGGTACAAAAAAAAAATCGATCTTCCTATCTTCCTATCTTCTATGTTCTATCATCATTCTATCTTTACCATCACTCTATCTCTCATCCTTCTATCTTTACCACTACCTTCTATATATTCATTCGATCCCTCTTGGAATTCTGT
Organism: Polygonum maritimum; assembly: GCA_963924305.1. Lineage (NCBI taxonomy): Eukaryota > Viridiplantae > Streptophyta > Magnoliopsida > Caryophyllales > Polygonaceae > Polygonum > Polygonum maritimum. Next base: position 18,845,129 of record OZ002734.1, on the reverse strand, counting down.
TTTGTTGGCTCTATGCAAAGCCTAAGTATGGGGGAGCTTTGTTCCTCCATGTTTTTGCACTACTTTGGTCATCATCATTGTAGCTCGAGTTCAAGATTTCACAAGTTCAGAGAGACGAGCCCGAGACCCGAGAGCCAAGTACGGAAGTTCATGGTTGAATATTCGCTATCATCAACAACCGCTCCCACGCCTCCCCTGCTACACTCGCGGTTGCTCCCTAGAAGTTGCCAATGCTTTTGGCACGCACCCGCGGCCTGAACACCCGCGCCCGCGGTTTGCCTGCGGAATGGTAATTTTGAAGCTTTTCGTCCATTCTTTCTACACCCTTTGAAGAGTTCTTTCCATTCCACCCTCTTCTTCGTATGTGAGTCTTCTGATATACCTTCTTCCTTGCTTATTTCCTTGCCCTTAGCTTCATTGATGACAATGAAGGATTTAAGTATGGGATCGCATTCGCTTATCCTATTTAGTGTAGATAGTCCGAAAAGCCGAAACTCTATCTTCTTTCCATTTTCTTATCTTTCCTCTATCGTTAGTGGCTCGGTTGAGATGTCTTCCGACTACTATATATTTAGAGGCTTGCCTTAGGTTTTAGGCATCCAATTATTCATACAATTCACATTTAATTAATTCTTTAGCTTTAGTTTGTATTATAGATTGCTAAATCCCTCTTGGGGGATTGTTTATGAAGTGATGCATATTTGATGAATTCGTGAAGTTCTGGTACAGTTTCTTACCTTGATTAATATCTCTTTTCTTTGTGCTTAATTCCATGAGCTTTGCATGATTCTTCGAACTTGGTCAACTTGTTGAATTATCATTGTTCTATAGTCTGAATTGATTTGTTTCATTGTCTATGTGAGCATCTCTTTTCTAGAAGACAACTTGATTCTAGGACCGTGGACTAGGATTAAGAAAGAGATTTGATTGTTTTATCTTGCAATTGACTCGTAGCTTGATTGCTTGATTTGATATCCTGCATATTCTTGTTCTTCATGCTAGATCTAAGTTAAGCATCCTTGCCTAGGTTTAAGTATTGCCTGGACCGTGGACAGGTGATTGTGTATGATCAGAATTGGAATTAGTCAAGGAATTCTAAGAAACTAGATGAACTCATGATCAAATGATTATGTATGCTAATCTGATTAAATATCCTCTGTTGTCTAGTTAGGGTTACACGATGAATCTTACCCTTAATGCATAACTCAAACAATCCTCAAAAGCCTAGCTTTGTGTTGAATCCTAGCTTCGAAAATCATACATAAATATGGAAGCGGAGATAATAATGATACATATGCATATATATTTCACAATATTATTGGATAAAAATTTAAAAAATATGTTCCACAATATCTTATCATTTCCAAAAAATCTTATTCTTTCCAAAGAATCTTATTTTTTCCAAAAGATTTTTTTTTCCCAAAAAAATCTTATTTTTTTCCAACATCTTTTCTTATTTTATATTTTCTTTTTCTTTTTCAATTTTTCAATTTTGTATTTAAAAATAATTTTTAGAATTTATGGCTGAATATTTTACAAATAATTATAATGATTTTTTAATAAATTTCAATTTCAAAGAAAACGCAAAATAATGAAAATTTTATTGGAAAAACGTCCAAAACAACATACTTTGCTATTTTGTCATTTTAAGGAGGTTTTTGCAAGAAAGCAATGTCTTTTGAACCAACGGTTTTGGTCCATCCATGAAAATAACCATTGGAAATGTTTTCAAAAGCACGAGGCGTCAATTATGCATGTGGCACATAATTGATAAAGTGTCTAAGAAAGTTGGATCTCTTAAGCTTAGTGAACCCGACTATAGAAAAGCTTTGGGACAAGTTGTTTGGAATGATAGGATCAACAACGAGCATATTGAGGAAAGATGGTTTGATTTTCTAGATAAATATGATGAACATAATAATTCATGGTACAATGGTATGTATAATCTTCGAAGGTACTAGATCCCAACAACTTCAACTTTGTTCTCGTCCTCTATCTTGCTTCCCTAAAATAAGTCCTCAAGTAAGTCAAGTCATTCCTGATTAACTACAACTCCCATTATTCCTTATTCTCTACTAGAAGATTGTCCTCAAAAGGCACTCCATCCTTCTCAAATCAAGTAATACTCCTCCAACCTCCAACGTCCTAAAATAGTTTGACCATCACCAACTTATAAGTTTGGTGCTTAGTAAGATTTGTCACTACCTATACTAGTCTCCTTCTAAGATGTTCGATTCTACTTTTCCTTACATTAGATTTCACAACTCGGTAGCTTGACATGTCGATTCCGCATAATCCTTAGAGGTTACGCAACTTCAAGTGACCACTATACTCTTGATGCTTATAATGCTGCCTCTATGGCATCGAAGCTAAAGAATAGAACTACCCTTCGCCGACCTAAGACTAGGAATTTACACTTAACCAACTATTCTACGTAAGGTCCTTCTGTGGATAGCGGCGAAATCACGACGTGTCACCCACCCCACTTTAATGCAATGTGACTACCCAATGAAAATGTTTTGAAAGTACTAATCGGTTTTAGTTTGAGTTAGACCTTGTATAAACTCATTTGTCGGGTCCATTTGTCCTTTTTGTCAACTTAGATCTGATACCAAATTGTAATACCCCGTCTTTCTAATAAGGCATTAGTTGGTAGTATACCTCATGAGGCAATACCAAGCTAGTTTAGTTAAAGAATAACTGAATCTTGCAATACGAGCACGGCAAGAAAAAAAAACAACCAACTCGTATAATAAAAGAAGTAGAGTTTAATGAAAATGTCATGAACAAATCTCCGGTAACAAAACTAATCTAAACTTCCAACAGATACTCAACAACAACAACTATCTCATAAGCCTAGCAGTGAATCAAATTCAATATGAAACAACAATATACGAAAAACGAAATAATACCCAACCCAAATCACTATAACAAGCGCGTCACTGAGCTGCACCACCATTATGCCGAGGCTCGGTCACAACATCCTAATTAACCGGGATGAAAATATCTCTCCAAAGGGTCAAATCCTATTCTAACAAGTTAGAATAAGTAAAGCAACTAGGAAACATTTTAAAACAGTTTTCCTGAGGTCATTAAACAAGTCTGCAAGCATTGAACACACATATCTCTAGTCCAATCTTAAGTCTAGTTAGTCACTCAATCAACTCCACATAAGACACGCAATCAGAAACTATAACTATGGTATGCAACAATTCAACCCTATCGCTAGATACCTTTACACTACCTAGGCTATGTAAGCCTTCGACCCTATCACTACATGCCATTACAACAACGTATCCATCCTACGCTGGATTGAGAGATGGTTCATCTCGAATATCCATCCATCCTCAACTCAAACCATCCACATAAAGCCTCCACAAAGCTCTACCTAGCATAGAAAAATGACGACAAATAACATGCTCAAATTTCAACACGAATTTTAAAACACTGTGCACAAAGCACACATACCAAAACAATTTCAAAAGATTGATCGAGAGTAGTAACCAAACCAATCTCATAACTACCATGTAAATCCTAACAAGCTAGAATAGAATCGAGCAAGTTGAAAATCAACTTACCTCGAATGTAGAGTCTAATTCATAACTCCCAAATGTTAGCGAGCGAGAATGAAACTACAAGGATCCCGGATAAGGTTTTAATGACGAGAATCAAGAATCGATGAATGTTGAAAAGTCGACTGAATAATTAATTAGGGTAAGAAACTAACCTCCCCGCCCAAATCACCCCTGAACAACTATTAACTCACCCACATCTAATTAATTAGGACTAATTTGAACACATTAATAATGGAATCCCCTTCCTATTATCAATGCTATTTAATCTAATTATACGCTCACGTACGATTCACTACCCAATTACAACGAAACATCAATTTTTTATTGTCCACCAACAATGAACACCCACAACTTCCTGTGCAGATAATGTTCACACTCTTCTTCTAGCTATGCAGTAAATAAAATTTAATTTTAATTAATTTTTTTCTATCTTATCTATACTTGTTCCTTCTACTAGCCAATCACCACCTAGACTCAACCTCGATCGATCACCTCCTGGGCTCCCCCAAGCAATCAACATACACATCATACTTGATAAACTATGAAACAAAGGCTTAAAGCACATAGGAAGGGATTCTAGCCGTAAGGCTACGACAACGTCGAAAGTTTCAGGTTGCGGCTTGAGCAACGACTACACATATCACCAGGCAACCGGGCTGCTGTCAAGGAAAGGGAATGGCGAGGGTGAGAAAGAGGTGGTTTGTCCCTCACTAGGGCCAAACTCCGACGACTAAAACAATGGATCGTCGAAGGAGGTATGACGGGAAGGAAGGGTCCATAAGCTTACCAAGAGGATGATCGAGAACAACATGAAGGTTGGGAATGGCAGGAAAATTAGGAACAATATGCTAGATATATAGAACTTGGTGTCCATTGCCAAAAAGGGAAAAATACGAAGGGTTTGGCTTTTTAGGTTTTATATATATACCCACATGTTTTTACTTAGGATTTATGAAATATTTTATATATTTTTTGATTAACTTATTATTTCATAATTGAAATGAGATTCCTCATTGGAGTGTAGGGTATTTTTGTGTAGATTTTATGGTTATGACCGAACCCTATGAACGAAAAACCGGGTCTTACACGAGCATCCTTAGTCACATTTTTTACTTCTCTGCACACTAAAACATGTAACATTGGCCAAATTGCCCTTAGAGTAGTTTTTGGTTCCTCTTCCTCATCAATAGAGATGATAAGGATTTCTCCTCAAAGAATTATTTTGTCTCTCTTCATCTTGTCCTCTTCATGGATAAGTGTGACAAAGTTGTGCCTCAAACATCTCTTCTTTTCCTTTCACCACTCTTTCATGATCCTTTACAACCTCGTGCTCTTCCTCAACCTCCTTATTCTCAAGGATGAACTCATCTTCCCTTGCCTTCATCATTACTAATGGTGATGAGTTTGGATCGGTAATAACAAGGGTGGTCAGAGTCTCATGGGATGACAATTTGTTGGTTTCCAAAATGTTGATGAAGTTCTTTGATTGGTCTTTAGACTCCACTATTTCATTATATTTAAGTGATTCTTCATCGGTGGTAGGTGAGGAAGAATTATAATTCAAGGAGACAAGAACAAGGTCCTTGTGATTGAGGGGTTGAGAAGGAAGTTTCCCAGAGTCCTTAGCTTCAAGTCGGTTGATCATTGTGGCCAATTGACTCAGTTGAGTCTCTAAGTTCTTTACAGTGGCCCTCGTCTCTTGATTCTCCTTGATAAGAGCATTGATGGCGTTGTTGTCTTGAGATGGTGTAGGAGGCCTCGGAGCATAGTTGTTTGGCTTGAATTGTTGTTATTATTGGCCTTGAGGAACAAATTGTTGTTTTTGTTGCTCCGGCTGCTACTATTTGCTCCAACGGAAATTAGGATGGTTCACCCACCCCGGATTGTATGTGTTGGAGTATGGGTCAATCCAGGGCCCTTACTTCAGCATTCAGAGACTTATTCACCACTTTGACGGACCTCACACTGGACCGTGCTCGTTTATTACGAGCCTGCTCATCCAAGACCTCGATCTTCTCTAAAGCCTGCGTGGGGGTCAAGTTCTCGTAGCTTCCTCCACAGGACGCATTCACCATGCATTTGTCGGCATCACAAAGACCCTCAATGATGTAGCAAATAAGATCTTTGGTGAGATAGCCATGGTACGGGAACCTTGCTATGAGCCTCTTGTAGCGCTCATAATACTCATAGAGATTTTCGTCCTCCCCTTGCTCAAAACTACTCAATTGCTTTTTGATAGAAGTTTGTTTTGATGTAGGGAAGTACTTATCTAGAAACGCCTTCTTCATCTCACCCCATGTGGTGATGGATCCTGGCACCAAATAAAGGAGCCACTCCTTTGCAAATTCCGCTAACGAGAATGGAAAAGCTCGAAGCTTTATTCGATCTTCTGTCACATTTGTTGGCTTCATGCTAACGTAGACAACATGGAACTCTATAAGGTGCTTGCTCGGGTCTTCATCACTCAACCCATGGAAGGTATCCAAGTGATGAATCAACCCAGAATTTAACTTAAACCTCACGCCTTCCCCTAGAGCAGGGAACTGAACAGCCAGTTGTTGTTGTTTAAGATTCGGTACAGTGAGTTGGTGAATAGTTTGCTCCGCCATCATTTCTTCTTGTTTAGAATCAGAGAAAGAGAGATAATTGAGGTGGTTGTTTGATGCAGAAGCTCTGGATGCGCTTCTCAACTTGCTAAGAGTCTTGTTAGTTTCTGGATCAAATGGAACACGAGAAGAATTAGTAGAACGTGTGAGGACCATAAGATAGATCCACACCCACAAACAGGTTCTAGGTGAAAACTACGGGTGCGGTTTCGGTCAAGAAAGTAGGATCGAACACAAAAACTTAGGAAAGATAGATTCCCCAGCAACGGCGCCAAAATTTTGACTCTACTAAAGTCGTTGTACCAAAATCAAAGATAATAACCCAAATTCACAAACTAGTATAGCATGCAGGTAAGGGGTCGAATGCAAGAGAATCAAGTATTTCTTACGCAGTCAATTCAATCACAAAACACACAATCAGGGGGGGGGGGGTTCAAAGATTTGCTATCAATATTTAGGAAGCAGAGTTCATTCAATCAATTCTACCTTTTTAATCTATTGATCATTGATCGGTCCGGGAGTGGTGGTCAAAATTTAAATTTATAAACCGAACCTCACTTGTAGTAAAGAGGTAGGGTGTCGAACACACGGGAGTTCGTGCGTTGAGAGTACCCGAAAGACTAAAAAGATGTAAAAGAAAGGCAAAATAAAGGAAAACGGAAGAAATCACCTCGGACCGACACTGGTCACTTCGGTCCGAGGGTGGATCGAGGTTGTTTTGGCCGGGACCGACTTGGCTCAACGTCGGGCCCGATGACTGGGTAACTCGATTAGGCAAAATAGTAGATCGGTCTTGGGTTTTTGGGTTCCTTCCCTAACTAGACTTGAGTAATTCCACCCCAACTCAACCGATAAGTGTTGATCCTTGTGTGATCGAGGTTGCTAGCCTTCAATCTCTCCACTCTACACTTCGACCCAAGGGAGTTTTCACTCTCCTTCGATGTTAGGTCTAGTAATTGGGTGAGAGATCACTTTCGCTTACTCTTACCAATCACAAGCCCTATGTCCCTTGTTTCCACAAAAGAATTGAAGCTTAGTGTAGAGAAGATTCATAGATCAAGCACTCAAAGGCTATGGAATTGGGGTTTCCTACCCAATCCTAGCTAGGGGTTTCCCCCTTAGCCCAAGACTATGGAATCTACTCCATAAGATAAGAGTAAAAAGCAATCAAATGTAAAAGCAAGCAAATCTCAATCATCAATCTCAAATCAAACTCAAATTGCATTCAAATCTCAAAGGGTTCACAAGATCCAAGTCTTAATTCTACTAAAACCAAATCAAAACAAGTACAAACTCACTAGAGCTCCTCTCTTCTCCACCGATTTCCTCCTCTTCTCCTCCTCCTCTCTTCTCCTTGCTCTCCAAGCCTTCCTTGAGCCTTTGAGAGTGATTTTGTGTGGGATTGTTGTTGGATTCTCTCTAATCTCCCTCTAATTATGCTTTTCTCTTGATTGGGGACCAAGGAATTCCAATTTAGAAGAAGCGCAAAATTGGAAGATCACAACATTTGTGCCTTGGAGCCTAATCTTCTCAATTGCGGACTCGGACCGACATGCTGGGGACCTCGGGCCCGACGTTGGGAACGTCGGTCCTAGCTACTGGTTGCTCGATCTCGGGCCCGATGTAGTGGTGCTCGGTCCTGGGCCTCGGTCCTTCTTCACTTCTTGGTTTTCCTTTGGTTCCTCTTCATTCTTGGCATGGCTCTTCCGCTCCTTGATTCCTTGGCTTAGCTCCTCCTTAGATGCTCCTCCAAAAGGTCCTCATTTGCGCCATTTTACCTACAAAACATAACAAACTCGCATAGTTTCCGACTCTTAAAGAAAACCGGGAACTAAGCTAAGAAGGAACGAAACTAACAAAGAAGGGATTGAAAAACACGTATTTACAAGGGAAATTAACTACTAAAACACCACCAAAATGAGAGACGTCAAAATACCCCATACTTAAACTTGCTTGTCCTCAAGCAATAACAATATAAGCAAGACCGAAGCACAATCTTCAAGTAAAGCCTCATATGAAAAATCAAGTAAGAACAAGTGATAGACATGCTAGCAAGATTACGTCATCACACATGATCAAGTGTTCAAGGAATAAAGTCTAATGCAACAAAGCCTCACTTTAGGAATGTGAAAATGTGTATCACTCATCATGTGTTTAGGCTTAGCAATGAACACTCAAACTCAACAATCATGCAAGTAAAGACTTTACTATTGAAGCTAATATCACCAATTCCTCCACCTAGAGATGCCTATTACAATGCACACAAAGAATATGAACTTGGCTCAATGGAGATCCTCATAGAGAATTCCATTCGGCCGGATTGTAATGGGGCTTTTGGTGTTTCTCAAGGTGGGAATCACTTTGGTCTTGTGGTGCTCATAATGGGGATTGAACTTTTTAGTCTCTCACCAATCTCACCAAATTATTCCAGTTTCCACTTTCACTCATCCAAAAGACTTTGATTTTTTTTCTTCTTTTCTTTTCTTTTCTTTTCAACCCACTTTACACTAAACATTCCACTTCATCTTTACACTACTCTTTTTGTTGGATTTTTCACACTTTTTCACTTAGGATCGACTTGCAACACACGTCAGGCCCGATGTGCACTTTAACTCGGTTGGTACCCTTTTCTTTCACTTAAGCACCTTGCTTTCAATCCACTATTTTTCCAACTTTTCTTTCTTTCTTTTTCAACAAAGATGCATTACCCACTTGGTTTTGGAACTCCATTTCTTGCCCTTTTCACCAAAGAGAATCTCAACTCTCCAAATACATTCCCAAACCTCTCACTAAAGTCCAATCCCATAAGGGTCAAATCATATAGGCTAGGAATCATATTTTTGAGGAGTTTCAAGCAAAGGTCTAAGGCTAAAACGAGGTTACAAGCAACGGTTTATCTTCAAGGTAGGATATGGAAGATTTTGTGACTAAATGAAACAAAGTTCAAATCAATGTGACAAAGTATAGAACAAATCTCATATTGGCCTTGGAAAATAGATAAACACCTCAATAGCAAGTTTTACTAAGCATGCATGAGCTAATTCACACAAGAAAATGAGGGATATGCAATATGAACAAGCATCCCTAAAATGGCCAAAAATCATCTCACAAGGTTCACTCAAGCTTAGTTGCATCAAAACATTCCCCAAGAACTCATGTGCTCAATAAAAACATGCAAGATATCATATCACATTAAAAGCAACATCACTTAGAGGCTAAACTATCCAAAAATATGCAAAGGATTTTACATGCTCACATCATCATTAGCCCTCATATGGACATCTAAGATGGGAATTCCTAGTCCAAAAACAAAATCTTTTTGTCTTTTTCACATCATTTTCGAATTTTTATGGATTTTTGAAAAAATTTTCTCAAAAATAAAACAAGCTAACTCATCCATTCATGCCATAAAATTCAAACATCATTCATGCATCACATCATGCCACTATCCAAATTGAAACATCCCTTAAACAAAACAAGAACAAGCACACGAAACTACACATGGAACTATGAGCTACTAACCCACCCCATACTTAAAATTTTGATGTCCTCATCAAAAGAAATCAAAACTCAAAAGTAAAGAGAAGAGTAGAGAAAGCTCACAATTTCCTTATTCTTAAATGGCTTGTTGAGGCTTAGTTCGCTAAGAGGAGAGCCCATGTGGCCCTTACTTCTTCACTCGGGTCAATCTTATCATAGAACTTTTTCACTCGATGACCATTTACCCGAAAAATCCTTCCATCGTCACCCATCAAATCTACCGCTCCTTGAGAAAGTATTTGGTGTGCCACAAACGGTCCGCTCCACCTCGTTCGAAGCTTGCCGGGAAAGAACCGAAGTCGTGCATTAAAGAGAAGAACCTTGTCTCCGACTTGATAGGTTTTTGGGACCAACTTCCTATCATGCCATTTCTTAGTCTTCTCTTTGTACAACTTGGCGTTTTCGTAAGCTTTCAAACGCAACTCTCCCAACTCATGAAGGTCTAGATGTCTCTTCTCTCCGGCTAGATTCACATCCCAATTCATCTCTTTGAGAGCCCATTTGGATTTGTGCTCCAACTCCACCGGCAAATGGCAAGCCTTGCCATAGACTAGGTTGAATGGTGTAGTCCCAAGAGGCGTCTTGTAGGCGGTCCTATAAGCCCATAGTGCATCATCGAGCTTAGATGACCAATCTTTCCTTGACTTGGATACCGTCTTCTCCAAAATAGCCTTGATTTGACGATTTGAAACCTCCACTAGCCCACTTGTTTGAGGATGATACGGAGTAGCAACACGATGAGACACCCCATACTTCATCAACACATTCTCAAAGCATCTTTCAATGAAGTGTGGACCACCATCACTAATGAGAACTCTCGGCACGCCAAATCTAGCAAAGATGTTGCTTTTCAAGAATTTCATCACAATTCTTGCATCATTGGTCCTTGTTGGAATGGCTTCCACCCATTTAGAAACATAATCAACGGCCACCAAGATGTATTTGTACGGGCCCGACGTTGGGAACGGTCCCATGAAGTCGATCCCCCATACATCAAAGAGCTCTACCTCTAGCATTCCGGTTTGTGGAGTCTCATTTCTTCTTGACAAATTCCCCTCTCTTTGGCACTCCTCACATCTCTTCACATACTCATGCACATCCTTAAACATGGTTGGCCAATAGAAACCGCAATGAAGAATTTTAGCCGTGGTTTTTGAACTCTTGGCGTGCCCTCCGGTTGGTGAAGAATGGCAATGGCAAATGACACTTTCAATCTCCTCACTTGGAATGCACCGTCTATAAATTCCATCGCTCCCTTCTTTGTATAGGTATATGATGTCTCTCATTTTAGAGGTGTTTTAGTAGTTAATTTCCCTTGTAAATATGTGTTTTTTTATTCCTTTCTTTGTTAGTTTCGTTCCTTTTTTAGCTTAGTTCCCCGGTTTTCTTTGAGATTCGGAAACTATGCAAGTTTGCTTTGTTTTGTAGGAAAAATGGCAAAAATGAGGACATTTTGGAGGAGTTAATGAAGGAGCCACATCAAGGAATGCAAGAGCCAAGCCAAGAATGAAGTGGAACCAAAGGAAACCCAAGAAGAAGACAAGGATCGAGGCCCAAGACCGAGCACCACCACGTCGGGCCCGAGATCGAGCAACCAGAGACCAGGACCGACGTTCCCAACGTCAAGCCCGAGGTCCCCAGCATGTCGGTCCAAGTCGGCATTTGAGAGGATTGTTCCCCAAGGCATATTTTTAGTAACTTTCCACATTTGCCCTTTTCTAAATTGGGAATTCTTTGGTCCCCAATCAATAGAGTAGGATAATTAGAGGTGATTAGTGGTCATTAGAGAGGGGGGGGGGGAACGAGTAGACACACACACCACAACCCAAATCACTCTCTCAAGGCTCAAAGGAAGACTTGGAGGGCAAGGAGAAGAGAGGAGGAGGAAGAGAAGAGGAGATCGGTGGAGAAGAGAGGAGGTTTAGTGAGTTTTGTACTTTGTTTTGCTTTGATCTAGTAGAATTGAGACTTGGATTTTGTTGACACTTTGAAATTGAATGCAATTGGAGTTTGATTGGATGTTGATGATTGAGATTTGCTTGATTTCCATTTTGATTGTGTTTTTCTCTTACCTTATGGAGTAGATTCCATAGTCTTGGGCTATGGGGGAATCCCCTAGCTAGGATTGGGTAGAAAACCCCAATTCCATAGCCTTTAGTGCTTGATTTGTGAATCGTCTCTACATTGAGCTTCAATTCTCTTGTGAAAACAAGGGATATAGGGCTTGAGATTGGTAAGAGTAAGCGAAAGCAATCTCGATCCCATCACAAGTTCCTAGCATCGAAGGTGAGTGAAAACTCCCTTGGGTCGAGGTGTAGAGTGGAGGGATCCGGGGCTAGCAACCTCGATCTCACAAGGATCAAACACTTATTGGCTGAATTGGGGAAGAATATCCAAGTCTAGTTAGGGGTGGAACCCAAAAACCCAAGACCGATCTACTTATTGTTCAAGACCGAGTTACCCAGTACATCGGGCCCGACTTGTACCACGTCGGTCCCGGCCAAATTCAACCTCGATCCACCCTCGGACCGAAGTGACCTGTGTCGGTCCGAGGTGATCTCTTTTGTTTTCCTTCGTTTTGCTTTTCTTCCATCTTTTCTTAGGCTTTTCGGGTACTCTCGACGCACGAACTCCCGTGTGTTCGACACCCTACCTCTTTACTGCAATTGAGGTTCGGTTTTATAAATTTAAATTGTGAGACCCTCCGATCCCGGACCGATCAGTATGGATCATCCCAATAATATTGCCTAGCATCATGTAAGAATTTCTTCCTAGCGGAGTAAGACAAATTTGGTGGGATCACTCCCCCTACAACAAAGTTAGCGAAGTCCGCAAACCAAGGGGTAACCCCTCGTTTCACGGTCTCAATAGATAGAAGACAAGTGGGAGGTGAAGATTTAATCAATTTAGAATGGGATGGAATAGAGACCGATTGAAGGATCTTACTTGATTTCATGGACCGACATTGCAAGGTATTGAGTCCGACGTGCGAGGATGTCGATCGGATCGAACAAGTGCACAATCCCCCTTGGACCGATGTTGGAGACCTCGGTCCCGAGTTACTGGGCATCTCGGACCGACTTTCCACACCTTGGTCCCGATGCTCCGCCTTGGTCGATCCATCCTTTCTTTCCTTCTTGCTACTCATTAGCTCTTCATCCGCCCTCATGTTATCTATTTCCACACCATCCTCCATCTCATTCATGTATTCCACGGGCAACCGAGATAGATGATCGGCCACCAAATTCTCCGAACCCACCTTATTCTTGATCTCATGGTCGAACTCTTGAAGGAAAAGCATCCATCTCAAGAGCCTCGGCTTTGCATCCTTCTTTTTCATGAGGTACTTGATTGTCGCATGATCCGTATAGACTATCACCTTTGATCCCACAAGGTATGTGACTCGGGCAAAGTCGTTGTTCCCTAATCAAAAATAAATCCCAAACATGCAAACACAAGTATAGTAGGCAAGCAAGGGGTCGAACCCAAAGGAATCAGTTTTATTCAGATTTTATGTGATTTTCATGCAAGTAATCAAAGGGGGTTTTGAAAGTTGATTTCAATCAAAGTTATCAAGCAGAGTTCATTCAATCAATTCCACTTTATTAATCCGTTGATCATGAATTCATCCACCTCTTTATATGCTTAGGTCAATTCCAATCCCAATCATTAGAAATCGCAAGTCCACGGTCCAAGCAATTCTATAACCCTAGGCAAGGACGCTTAACCTAGAATTAGCATAGAGCACAGGGATAATAGGAAATCAAATCATTCAATCAAGCTACGAGTCTCATGCACAATTTAGCCATTGAATACTCTTCCCTAAACTAGTCCACGGTCCTAGAATAGAGTTGTTTCGAGAATAGGAAAGATGCATAGACAACAACCAATCCTAATTCAAACAGTAGATCTAAGTCAATTAAACAAGTTGATCAGGCTCATAAAATCAAACATAGATCATGGGATGAAGCTTAAGAGTATCAATAAAAACCTAAGGATAAAGAGGTTACCAGAATTTCACAACTTCATAATAAGGCTTCCTTGATTGAATAAACTCCAGAGGAGAGTTAGTTCTCCATTACAAAGAAAACTCTAATCTTTATTGAATTACAATTGATTGACCAGAATTGGATCTCCTAAAAACCTAAAAAGGTTCCCCTTATATAGCCCCAAAGATCAACCTTTTCGGACTAAATAAGATAGGAAACCGAAAGATAAGAAAGGAAACAAGATAGAAACGCCAAGATTTCGTTAGCTCCAAGGTCGGCTACCACCGCGACCGCGGCACCAGAACCGCGCCCGCGGCGGCCTTCAAATGGTCAAACCGGGTTCAGCTTCTACCGCGACCGCGCCGGAAGCAACGCGTCCGCGGCCTTCACGGTTTTTGGTTGGTTCGCTTCTCCACGCCACCGCGCCCGCGCCATAGGTAACGCGTCCGCGGTATCCATGCAGTGGCGATTCTTCGTCTTTAAGCTCTTTAACTCTTGATTCTTCAAATCTTGTGTCTTCGGTCTTGATATTACAATAACGCTCAAAACTAACCTAAACACTCTCAATATAGCTCTAAAATACAAGAGTTAACCTATACAAAGTAGAGCGAATCAAATTCCCCCATACTTAGATCTTGCTCGTCCTCGAGTAAGCTCAAAATAAATATGACAAGTAAGCACATCTAAGATCTCAGGAAATACAAGGGAAGATAAAAAACACTCAACTCACAACCCGAAACCCAAAAATATAGAGAAATCATGAGCATAAAACAATGAAGCTCAAACACACACCTCACAACAAAGATATAACACTCAAGCTCTAAAACATGAAAGAGAGCAACCTAGGATCTACCCAAATCTAACATGTAAGCCCCAAAGTCCCCAAGCAAGAATGATCCTAAAACACTCGAATTTTTCCGCTCAATTCTGCTTAGGCGCCCTTTCGGGTTTTCACCTAACCACTATTTTCATTTTTCAATAGGTGTGCTCACAAATACTCACAACTCTCATAAACCTCATATTACCCTAGCCTAATGCTGGTCCGGGTTACCTGCTTATTACCTGAGCCGCCCTTTCGGGTTTTCGACTCATCCCAGGATTTCATATGCCTTTTTTTTTTCAATTTTTATGGCTTTTTCTATCTTTTTTCTTTTCTTTCTTCTTTATTATGCAAAAAGTATGGTGCAAGTGCTCCATGAAAAGAAGAAAATCAAAAATCTGAAGCAAATCACTAACTAAGCTAACTAGGATAAGCGAATGCGAGTACTCCTTCCCCCATACTTAAATCCTTCATTGTCCTCAATGAAGCAAAGAGAAAGGATAGAAGCAAGGAAGAAGGTATATCAGAAGACTCACAAACGATTGAAGAGTGGTGGAATGGAAGAACTCTTCAAAGGTGGTAGAATAGAGAAGCTTCGTATTTCCAATTGGCGGGTATACCGCGGGCGCGGCACTAGGGGCGCGGGCGCGGAATTGATGCAGAGAGGGAAGTCAACGGTGGGGATCACCGCGGGTGCGGCCAGTGTGGCGCGGGCGCGGGTCTCGTGCAGGAACAATGTCTTGACTTCGTCTCGAAAAACGTGATGTGTAGGGAACCTTCGTATCTTGGCTCGTCTTCTTGGAAGATGGATCAATACTCGAACTCGAACCGTGGAGAAAAGAACTCTCGAGGAAACAAAGCTCCCTCATACTTAGGCGTTTACACATAGCCAAAGAATGGAAAATATAAAGATGGATGGAAAGAAGAAATAGAATGGTGGAAAGATAGAAGATGGAATAGAAAGGATATAGATGGATGGAAAATATAGAGGTAGAATGTGACAAGAAGTCATCTTTTTTTTTTTCTTTTTTTTTCTTTTTTCTTTTATTTCTTTTTTTTTTCATAATAAAGATGAGCTAAAACCGAGACGCAGTATGGTTGCCGCGAGCACGGGCTAGTACCTGTTCGTCGGGGCGCGCTGACGATCCATCGCGAGCGCGGCCAAGAAGGCGCGGGCGCGGTTTCACGATAGGCGTGTCCTTTCGGACCTAGTACCTGCATGTTAGCTAGAAAAAAAAAAAACACAAGCAAATCCTAAGCTAGGAATGGAAAAACAATCTATCTAATCCTTGGGTTGCCTCCGAAGCAGCGCTTTTGTTTAACGTCGTTGGCTCGACGTGGATACGATCAATACGGGTCCTCATCAACATCAATCCGGACCGTGTTGCCACCATGGGATATGGAAAGAGATCCATTGGCAACGTCAATGACCGTGTTGGCGGTTTTCATGAATGGACGACCAAGTAAGAGAACCGGGTCGTACCGCCCTTCACCTATCTCCATCACATAAAAATCTGCAGGAAAGATCAAACCCTGTACCTGTACTAGAACATCCTCAACTATCCCTTTCGGGCGCACATTAGAATGGTCAGCCAATTCAATAACAATATCAGATTTCTTCAGAGGACCAAGGCCTAACCTATCATACATGCAAGCTGGGAGAACATTAATGGAGGCACCTAAATCTAGCATAGCACGCTCAATTTTAGTTTCTCCAATAGTGACAGGGACGGTGAATCTTCCTGGGTCTGAGCATTTTTTAGGTAATTGCTTCTGGAGTAGGGAATTACAAGTCTCAATTTTTCTATCCTGAGTCTTTTCAACTAGAGCTACCTTCTTAATCTTAGGACTAGTCCTATTCTTTCTTTTTATGGTGCATAGCTCTTTCATGAATTTAGCAAAACGAGGGACACTTTGGATGAGATTAAGAAGAGGAACATTTACCCGACAATTGGCGAAGGTCTCGAAGAGTTCCTTGTCATGTGCCAGCTTCCTTGTGTCCTTGAGAGCATCGGGGAAAGGAGGAGAGGGCTTGAAAGAATCCAATGGTGGAAGGGGTTGAGCCACATAGCCATCATCCTCTTCTGCTGCTGGAGCTCGGTTCCGTCTAGGGGAACTCGGGCGAGGAGGTGAGTAGTTCTTGAAAGCATAGTCGAGTAAAGCCTCGAAATTCCTCTCGGCCTCCTTACCGCGGGCGTGGTCCGGACTCCGCGGGCGCGGGTCGCTACGACTCTCGTGCTCCAAAGGTTCTGTTGGAATTCCGCGGGCGCGGAGGGGAGAGCGCGGGTGCGGAATCTCCACAGAGGCTTCGTCCTCCTGTGCTGTCGCCCCGGCGCGGTCGCGGCCAGGGGAGCGCGGGCGCGGTACGTCACCAGTGGGTGATGTCTGGCTCGCTAGTGTTTTACCGCTCCTCAAATTCATGGCACTCACATTCTCCTTGTGATTGAGCGGTTGAGAGGGAAGTTTCCCGGAATCCTTAGACTCGAGCCTATTGATCATGGTAGCAAGTTGGCTCAGCTGAGTCTCAAGATTCTTTACAGCGGCTCTCCTCTCTTGGTTCTCTTTCAAGAGGGCAGTAATAGCGTCATTCTGAGACGGAGCAGGCGCTCTCGGGGCATAGTTATTGGACCGGAATTGTTGTTGCTGGCCCTGAGGAGCGTACTGCTGCTGCTGTTGTGGTGGATCTTGCTGCTGCTGGTTGCTCCACCTCATGTTAGGATGGTTCGCTGTTGGGACGATATTAAGGACGTCAGTCGTTAATATCTAAACCAATAAAAATCGTCCCTTGTTTTGATAATGACAAACTCAAATGTATTTGATAAGTTGTCCAAGTTTTGATCTCAGGTAAGTCCAGTGGACGCACATGAGCGAAAAGGACAACAAGTGAACAGCAGTCCCTATGCTGTAGGGACGCATGTTACCAGAACTTCCAAAGCTAAACGTAATTGGCGGAGTCCCTGCGCAAGATAGGACGGAGTCCTCATCAAGAAGGGACGCGCGCCAAAATACGGACGAAGTTCAAATTCAAATCAAGGCCGCCCCAACATGATTACATCATCGTCCGGCCTTAGTCCTCAGAAGGAAGCTTCCTTTGTCTGGGCACGTGTAGACAATGCCAAAGACGTCGCTTTCCCAGCGATGGTCCCCTACCCACGCGGAGGCTTCCCAAGCGTCAACAGAGTTGACTTCCTCAAGACGCTCATCGCACCGTTGATCAAAGATCGAGGATCCTGCCAAGTCTCAGAGGACGCTAGAGGACAAGAATCACTTCCGCTATAAATACTCTCCAAGGAGTATGCATAGCGGCATGTGGGTGCAAGAGTGGACTTTGAAGACTTTCTCTCAAGCTCTCCCGAAGCACTTCAAGAACACGAACGAAGATCAAGAAGATCAAGTGAGCTTGAAGCAAGAGAAAGAAAGTCCAACCACATCAAATCCAAAACAAACCACAAATCAATTAGAGTTGTAGTTTGTCTCTCACAACGAACCGTGAGAGACGTGAGTGATAGCTTCCTTATAGCTAAGAGTGTTAGGTTACTTGTTTGGTTGAAAGGAGTGTTACTAGTGAGGCTAAGGACGGACGCTTAGCTCAGAGAAGTGTAACGACTCGCCTAAGTTGTAAGGACTCGCTCTTAATAAGATAAGGGACGGCTATTGAAAATCCTCCAACGGAGGTAGAGGTTTACCCATAAGACTAGTTGGTCTTAGTGGGGTTCCTCTATAAATACTCGTGTCCACTTATCTTGTATTCTGTTAAGTCTATTTTCCGCTGCACTAAAGGACGCCCTTAACCCAGTTAAGGACGCCCTCATTAACTGACTTACGATCCATCAATTGGTATCAGAGCAGGCGCTCTAGATTTTTGTTGAGTTGCAGGTACAAGATGGACATGGAACCTATTGGAATCTCTTTTGTAAAGCCTCCTCGTCTGACGGACGGCAACTTCAACCGTTGGAAGATCCGCTTCGAGAACTTTTGCAGAAGTCAGAATTATCAATGCTGGAGAGTGATCATGAAGGGTGACCTTACCATCCCTGATGACAAGAGAGACAAAGAGGACGAGTGGGGTCCTGACGAATTCAAGCTTTTGGAAACAAACGCTAAGGCTATATGCTTCCTTCAAGCGTCCCTTTGCGAAAGGGACGCCACCCGAGTTAGCAATTTGGCAACAGCCAAACTACAATGGGAAGCTCTTGAGAAGTACCATGTGGGTACGGCAGAGATGAAGGAAGACGTCAAGCTTGAAATCAAACGAGAGTTCTATGCCTTCAAAATGCTTCCTAACGAATCTGTCAAGGACTACTCATACCGCTTTGAAGCTCTTGTGACCAAGATGCGAAATTTAGGCATCCCAGAAGCTGAAGTCTCAATGAGAAACAGAGTCGGAGTAGTCATTGATGGGCTTATAGGAAAATGGAATTTTGATAGGACTACGTTCAAGGAGAACACAGCCAACAAAACCCTGGATATGGAAGAGATCTATGGGAAGCTGAGAGGCTATGAAGCGAGAAGGGAAGCTGATATGGCTGAATTGGCTAGAAACCCCCAGACAGATCTTGCTTTGATGACGTCAACTCCAGAGTACGCTGAGTATCTGCGCCACCAAAGGGATATTGCCCTAATGGTGGAAGCAAATAAAAATGAGAATCGTGAAAGGATGCGTGCTCAAGCTTTGAAAGAAAAGGAAAGCAAGACTAAGGAACAGCTGGAAGAAGAGGAAGAGATTGCCCTTCTACACAAAGTTGCTCGCTTATGGGGTAAAAAGGCCAGAGATTCCAAGAAACACAAGATGCCTTACAAAAAGGAGAGTCCCAAGTATACAGAGGCAGAGATGAAGGAACTTACTTGCTACAAATGTAACAAGAAAGGACACTTTGCTAAAAGGTGTACTACGGGACTAAACTCAAAAGAAATGAAGATGAAAGCTCTCTTGGGAGCGTGCGAAGCCGCATGGGATAATGTGAGTTCTGATGATGAAGAACCAGAAGGACCAGTGGCGTACATAGCCGTAGAGGACGCCTCAGATGATGAGCAAGTGGCGTACATGGCTGTGGAGGACGCCCCAGTCCTTGAAGAGGACGCTTCTGAAAAGGAACAAGAGGTAACTCGTGAATCCATGATGAACTCCTTAAAGAATTGTTCCAAAACCAAACTTATTAAGCTCATTAAAAGAATCATGGAAGAAAGCGTTGTTATGCAACATAGAATGGATGAACTTGAACTTGAAAGTGAAAATAGACTAGTTGAATGTGAGAACTGTGCTACAGTTTCGTTACAACTAGAGTCCTCGTATGTCGAAGTTAAATCCCTGAAAACTGAAGTGATGTGCCTTAAGCTAGAGAACGCTAAGCTTAGGGAAGAGGTGAAAGTGTTAGGGAAGAGCCCGGTAACTGAGGTAGTTCAACCAATGGTGTTTGTCCCAGCCAAAAGAGGACTAGGATACGAGTCTGACACTAAAAACTCTCTCCCTAGTGACTTTGAGGCTAGCAAAACCTCAGAACTTGAATTAGAAAGGGAAAAGACCAAGAACCTTCTTGAAAGAATTCGAGTCCTAGAGAGTGGAGAGAAAGGTCAAAGGGACTATTACACTAACTCCACTAGTCATAGGATCTATAAGAAGATTGCTAAGGGGGAAGGTTCAAAAGTTTGTAACCCTCAAAAGATGAAAAAGAACAAAATCCAACGTCCCAACAAGAAGTACTACCTTGGTACTTACTATAGGACGTGTTGGTACTGTGGAAAAGGAGATCACTTCAAATATGATTGCTTGAAACTGAAGAACGACATTGAAAGTGGCAAAGCTGCTAGGAATAACATTGAAAATGATAAGTCCGTCCCTAAGGCTAACCCTAGACGTCCTAGACGATCTAAGAGTTCTTTCAGAAAGCATGCTATTTCAAATGATGTGAATATAAGTGACTACATGCCAGAACCAGAGTTCTATTTCTGTAACGAACCAGGTAAGGAACACCTTGCCTGGGTCGCCATACACTAACCTTGTTTTGGCAGGTGGAAGTGAGGGGACGCCCATGGATCATTGATAGTGGCGCCTCAAACCATATGACAGGAAGCCAGATCCATCTCACTTCTATCCAAAGTAGCGCCACGGGAGGAACTGTCTCGTTTGGCAACAAGGGCAAAGGAAAGATCAAAGGGACGGGAACTGCTATTCTCAATCCGTCTATCAAAGCGACAAATGTTAGCCTTGTTGAAGGACTTGGCTTCAACCTCCTAAGCGTCTCTCAAATGTGTGATCAAGGTGAAAACTTAGTCACATTTGACTCAAAGGAGTGCCTCGTCATCAACAAGAAATCCAACAAAGTCGTCCTCAAAGGAGTCCGAAAGAACAATGTCTACATCTTCAATCAGGAGTTCAAGCCAAAATCTGAGTTGTGCTTATCTGTGTCAAAGGAGGACGCTGACCTCTGGCATCGCCGACTTGGCCATGCTGGACCAAGCACAATCCTCAAGCTTCATCAAAGAAATCTTGTGAAAGGTCTTCCCCAAATTGATCCTGAGAAAATTGAACAATGTGAAGCATGTATCAAAGGGAAGCAGACAAGAACGTCCTTTAAGTCAAAGAACGATGTCAGCACAAAGAAACCTTTGGAACTTCTCCATATGGATCTTTGTGGACCAATGAAGACGTTAAGCTATGGTGGAAAGAGGTATATCTATGTCCTTGTAGATGACTTTTCTCGATTCACCTGGGTTCTTTTCTTAGCTTCAAAAACAGATTGCTTCAACGCATTCAAAGTCTTCATCAAACAAGTGGAAGTTGCGCTTGAGACGCCTCTCAAATCCATAAGATCAGACCATGGGACGGAGTTTCAAAACTCAGAGTTCGTGGCCTACTGTGATCAACATGGAGTCTCTCACAACTTCTCAGCTTCAAGGACTCCTCAACAAAATGGAGTGGTGGAAAGAAAGAATAGGACGCTGGAGGATATGGCAAGGACTATGCTCTTAGCCAATAGCGTCCCCAAGTACTTCTGGGCTGAAGCTATTGCTACAGCGTGCTACATTATCAATCGAGCCATGATCCGTCCTTTGCTGAAGAAGACGTCCTATGAGTTGCTGAATGGAAGAAAGCCTCGCATCGACTATCTCAGAGTCTTTGGATGCAAGTGCTTTGTTCACAACAATGATAAAGAAAGACTTGGAAAGTTTGACGCAAGAAGTGACGAAGCCATATTCCTTGGATACTCCCTCACCAGTAAAGCGTATAGAGTTTTCAATAAACGAACTCTAAAGCTTGAGGAGAGCATTCATGTTGTGTTCAAAGAAAGTTCTTCTCACAAAGATAAACCAAGTAAGAAAGAACGCTCATCTCCTCTGCAGCAGGATGACTCCGATGATGAAGTTGATTTCGGGTCCTCTGGAAACTACTATGTTCCTAAGGACGCTACTCAAAATCCTGAAGAAGTCTCAGTAGAAGTTCCCAGTGTTGTTCAGGAAGTTCCATCTCAAAGTGAATCTCCAGCTCAACATGAGGTCGCTGAATCAAGCCTACAAGGAGAACAGCGTCAAGAAGAGGACGCTCAACCTGAGGGGGAACTCTATGAAACTCTCAATGAAGACGACGGGTTTGACTCAGATGAATCTGATTGGACGGACCCTAGATGTACTCCTGTAAGGGACGATACTCATAAGGGATCCCATCTTTCGAGACTTCATTCAACGGATCAAATCATCTCAGATATGTCAAAAGGAGTTCAAACAAGATCAGCCGTGAATCAATCCCTTAATGCTAACATAGCGTTCTGTGCCTTCAACGCCTTTGTGTCCTTGGTTGAACCTAAGAACATAAAGGAAGCACTCCAAGACGTTGATTGGATTCAGGCCATGCAAGAGGAACTTAATCAATTCGAAAGAAATAAGGTTTGGACCCTCGTCCCTCGTCCGAGAAACAAAAACATAATAGGGACGAGATGGGTCTACAGGAACAAGCTTGATGAGAATGGTCGCGTGTCAAGAAACAAAGCAAGGCTTGTGGCTCAAGGCTATAGGCAAGAGGAAGGGATTGATTATGATGAAACCTTCGCTCCTGTCGCCAGGATTGAAGCCATTCGCCTCCTCATCGCCTTTGCCGCTCACAAAGGGTTCAAGCTTTTTCAAATGGACGTCAAGACAGCCTTTCTCAACGGCAAGCTCAAAGAAGAAGTGTACGTCGCTCAACCTCCAGGATTTGAGGACGCTGATCACCCAGATCATGTGTACTTCTTGGACAAGGCACTCTATGGACTCAAGCAAGCCCCTCGTGCATGGTACGATAGGTTTGCGTCCTTCCTTTTGTCCAACGGGTACACACGAGGTAACATTGATAAAACCCTGTTCTTAAAGAAAGTTCTTAAAGATGTCTTAATTGTCCAAGTCTATGTCGATGACATAGTCTTTGGAAGCACTAACATGAAATTTGTAGAGGAATTCAAGAACTTGATGAGTAGTGAGTTTGAGATGTCCCTCATAGGAGAACTCAACTTCTTCTTGGGACTCCAAATCACTCAGCTCAAAGATGGGATGCGGATTCATTAACAAAAGTACATCCGTGAAATGCTTGAGAAGTATGGGATGAACTCTTCAAAACCCATTGATACTCCCATCTCCCCAAACACTCGCCTCTATGCTGATGAAGAAGGCAAGAGTGTAGATCAAAAGCTCTACAGAGGAAT
This sequence comes from Polygonum maritimum, assembly GCA_963924305.1. NCBI lineage: Eukaryota > Viridiplantae > Streptophyta > Magnoliopsida > Caryophyllales > Polygonaceae > Polygonum > Polygonum maritimum. The sequence goes on along the minus strand of OZ002734.1, from coordinate 18,821,927 downwards.
GATAGGGTTCTTGCTATATCTTACGGCAAGTCGTCCCGACATCATGTTCGCTGTATGCTTGTGCGCTCGATTTCAAGCAAATCCAAAGGAGTCCCATATGCAAGAGGTCAAAAGAATCTTCAGATATCTCAAGGGACGGGATGACCTATGTCTATGGTATCCCAGAAGGACGTCCCTGAACCTGGTAGCTTACTCTGACGCAGATTACGCTGGCCATGTGGTGGATAGGAAGAGCACCTCAGGAATGGCACAATTCCTTGGCTCATGCCTTGTATCTTGGGGATCCAAAAAGCAAAACTCCGTGGCACTATCAACCGCGGAAGCTGAGTACGTTGCTGCTGCTTCGTGCTGCTCACAAGTCCTATGGATCAAGTACCAACTTGAAGATTATGGTACGTCCCTCAACACAGTCCCTATCTTGTGTGACAACACCAGTGCTATAAGTATTGCCAAAAATCCCGTTCATCATTCTAGGACGAAGCATATTCACATAAGGCATCACTTTCTTCGTGATAATGTTGAACTTGGATTAATTAGAGTGGATCATGTTAGGACTGAGGACCAAGTGGCCGATATTTTCACAAAAGCACTTGATAGACGTCCCTACGAGCACCTCCGGTTGCTCTTGGGGATGATAACTTTTAAATGATCAAGTCCCGTTCTATTATTCCCTCCATGATTGGCTATGTCTTGTTGAGAACTTGTTTTAAGATGTGTCATGCATTAAAGTCATCTTTAAAGGACGCTAGTCTAAGATATGTGTATTCGCTTGTGTCCTTGAATGGTATTCATTTCGCTTTTCATCTCAAGAGTATCCCTGATCACCCTACCCTCATCATAAGCCGAAATGATGGGAACTCTAAACTTACCCAAGCCGAGAATCTTGCAAACGCGTCCTATGAGCATTCCTTGTTTCACCTTTACGGGACGTACTTGCTTGATTTTCAAAAATGGTTCTAAGTGATCAAAGGGACGCGTGCTAAGAGCTGAGAGTTGTCTGTACAGAGTTCTAATTACAGAGGTTGAGATCAGTGAATGGGACGCCGTGGTTCAGTTCTGTGTTGTGTAGTGTTGTGTGTTGAAAGGACGTCAGGTCAGAGTCCTTTGCAGTTGTGAGAAGTTTGAATGGGTGAAATTGGGAAGGTAAACCGTTTTAACGAATCGTCAGCGAAAATCTCGGGATATGCGCAAACAGTGATCAACAGCTGTATTCCTTAGCAAAGAAGAAAGCCACGTGTGGGAAGGCGGGTGGAGGAAGCCGTGTGTAAAGACCCTGTTACCCCTGACCGTCCAACTTCGTCTTCTTCCTATATATACCCACCTGTGCACTCCGAAAACCTTTCTTCGCTCATCTGCTGTTTGCACACTTTTAGAAATCTCAAAGATCTTCCAAATCTTCAACCGAATCCCGAAATCTCTCTCCAAACCCTAATCCTCCCCTATTTAAACCATCTCAAAAATGGCCAACACAAGAGCCTCAAAGAATCCCTCACCCTCGTCGGCAGCGAAAAAACACTAGCTCTTCGAGATCTCCTCCGGTGAAAGGCCGGTCATTAATGGAGTCGAGAGGCAGACCTTCCGGCCGACAAGAACCCCCTCGCCACCATTCCTCCTCTCAAAGCACCCAGCGCCGCCACTCCAACACCCCTCCTCAACCCCTTCGCTCCCAACCTCCTCAACAAAAACAACCATCCCGCTCTCAATCCAAAACCCAGCCGAAGAGGTTCTCATTTCTGGAGAAGCCCTTCAAACCCGAGCCTGAGCCAGAAAATATCACCAAAGCCTCTGTTTACAGTGGCTCAATTGGCCGGCTTCCCTCTCAACCCAAACGCCGTCCTCCCCTTGACCCTCTCATTGAGGACTGGCTTGAAAAGGAGCCTAGGACGCTCGCCAACATTTGTCTTAGGGCGTCCACTCACGAACATCCTCCTAAAATCCAACGCCTCCTCCACTACTTCATGATCACATATGTCAAGCCCCGCCTTCAAGAAACCAATCACACCAACCCACCGTTCATGGGGCCAGGAATCATTTCTGACTCATTTGGTGGAACCGTGGACGAGCTCGCCAAACTACTTCCTGATATAATGGAGTTTGTTGTGGCTCCTACGGGCTCCGTCCCTTCTCAAAAAAGGAAAAGGCCTTCCTCTCCCCCTCCGTCCAAATCGCTCCAAATTAAAGGCCCTTCCTCCTCCCCACCAAAGCCAATCCCTTCCTCCCCTCCTCCTGCCCCAAAACGACGCCTCAAGACCTCTGCTCAGCTTGAGGGCGTCACGGATGAAGAAATGGCCGCCATTCGCCTCTCCGAAATTCAACTGGCAAAAGAGGAGAAGGCGCGCCAAGAGCAAGAGCAAGCAGAGAAAGCAGCCGTTGAGAAGGCGATCCAAGCGAGTATGCAGGACCTTCGTCAACTCCCTCCTCCTCCTCCAAGGGTAGAGGACGCTCCTCAAGTCCAGGCCAAGGACGCTCCACAAGTCCAGGTCCAGGCCAAGGATGCTACCCCTGCTACTCTGCCGCCTCCTCCCTCTGCTCCGCTCAAGGTGAAACCGATCTCATTGGTTCCGCCCAGCTCCTCCTCTGCTCCTCCCCCAAAAGCTAAGCTCCGCACTCCCTCTCCCTCTCCCCCTAGAGCTTCACCTCCTCCTCCTCCTCCGCCTGCTCCGGCCGTCGAAGAAGCTGCTCAAGTTCAAGGGACGTCTCCTCCATCCGTTCCCACAGAGTCCTTGGCAAGGACTCCAGCGGTGGACGCGCCTCCCACAGAACAGGCGTCCACAGCTGAGGACACTGCAATGGTTGAGTTCCAAGAACAACGGAACGAAGCCTCCGATGACGAGGACGCCCCTCCCCAGGATGAGGAACCTGAGGAAGAAGAGGGAGATGGAGATGAAGAAGATGGTGGTGATGAAGTGATCGTGAGCAATGGCTCCAAGCAGAAACGCTTCAAGAAAATCCTATCGCCGCTCCTCTTCACCGCCGAGTTTCTGGCAGAGAACCAGCGCCAAGAGTTCTTGGATCTTCTTGAGTTCCAGGGTTGGACGCACTTGGGCGCTGAGGCCACTGATGTTGACCCTGATGAGGTTCTCCGTTTCTACTCAAAGTTCGAAATCACAGAAGTAAACGGGAAGCCTCAGGGGACTTTTGAAATCGATGGGGACGAGTACTCAGTTGCTGAGGGCACCGTCCGCAAAATGCTAGGCCTGCGTCCTTCTCCGCAAGATGCTCTGCACGATCTGCCGTGCAAAAACTTTGGCCGTTTCTCCCAAGATGAAATCCTCAACAGAATATTCAATGGGAGACAGCCAGCTGCTAAGGACAGAGTTGCTCATTGCCTCACCAAGACGGGCGTCCTTGCGCATCACTTCATTGTGCGCATGGTCGTCCCCCGCCAAGAGAAGAAGTCCATTGTTCAGATCACCGATAGTATTCTCTTGGACGCTTTCTTGGAACGCAAGCCGATAAACTTGCCCCGAGTAATCTTGGAACACATGGGCAAGTGCACAGGAGGCAGGCACTTTCTTCCTTTCCCCGGCTTGGTCAAGCAAATTCTGAAGCAGCAGGGACTCTATGCTCCTAAACAAGAGCGTTCCTTTGGCATTCATTGGGACGTCAGGCAAATTACACTCCCTCCAGTTGGGAAACTCAGGTGTGATGAGCCCCTTCCGTCCGTTAAGCGCCAACTGGACAAGGAACGGAAAGAGGCTGAAAGGAAAGCCGAAGCTGAGAGGAGAGCTCAAGCTGCTGCTGCTGCTGAACCTGGAGAAGGAGATCACGAAGCCAAAAATGTCCAAGTAGTTGGGACGCCAGCTGAGGACGCTGCTGATGACGAGGACGAGCTCGATGGTATGAGCGTCCCTGATGAGGCTGAGAGGCACTCTACGAAGTATCTGATGGGCATGATGATCGAGAACCAATGCATCATGATTGATCTAATTCAGCAGGTTCACGACACACTTCACGTCCACACAGACCTTCTTGAGCGCAACAACGAGCTCCTTGCCCAGAACAACCATCTTCAGGAGCAACACCTCAAAGCCCTTGGCAAGCGTCCCAAAAAATGATCACCTCCCCCTTCTCTAACCCTGAAACAATTTATCATTTCTTGAGTTTTTGTTAAGACAATGGGACGCTGTCCCCGTTTTGAGCAATTGTTGTGAATGTCTGTAATGAACGTTCTCGTTTCTCATTCTGAATGCCATTCACTACATTTGTGCTTCATTTTGTCTAAGCGTACCTTTCTTTAGTTATGACTTTGTGCTTGCATGCTTTTCGACTTGTTCTCCTTTTCGATGATGCCAAAAGGGGGAAGTATAGTTTTGTAGAGATGCGATTGTCCTTAAGTTATCATAGAAAACATGTGCTCAGGGGGAATTTCGGCCAAGTCAAAAGGTCGTTAGTTAGGAATAAAATAGAACGCACTTAAAAGAATGTGTTGCATGCCAATCTAAGCTGAAAAGAAAATCAAAGTGTAGTTCCTCATGCTAAAAGCTTTACTTCTGTGTGCATTATTTGAAAGAGTTTGTCATCATCAAAAAGGGGGAAATTGTTGGGACGATATTAAGGACGTCAGTCGTTAATATCTAAACCAATAAAAATCGTCCCTTGTTTTGATAATGACAAACTCAAATGTATTTGATAAGTTGTCCAAGTTTTGATCTCAGGTAAGTCCAGTGGACGCACATGAGCGAAAAGGACAACAAGTGAACAGCAGTCCCTATGCTGTAGGGACGCATGTTACCAGAACTTCCAAAGCTAAACGTAATTGGCGGAGTCCCTGCGCAAGATAGGACGGAGTCCTCATCAAGAAGGGACGCGCGCCAAAATACGGACGAAGTTCAAATTCAAATCAAGGCCGCCCCAACATGATTACATCATCGTCCGGCCTTAGTCCTCAGAAGGAAGCTTCCTTTGTCTGGGCACGTGTAGACAATGCCAAAGACGTCGCTTTCCCAGCGATGGTCCCCAACCCACGCAGAGGCTTCCCAAGCGTCAACAGAGTTGACTTCCTCAAGACGCTCATCGCACCGTTGATCAAAGATCGAGGATCCTGCCAAGTCTCAGAGGACGCTAGAGGACAAGAATCACTTCCGCTATAAATACTCTCCAAGGAGTATGCATAGCGGCATGTGGGTGCAAGAGTGGACTTTGAAGACTTTCTCTCAAGCTCTCCCGAAGCATTCAAGAACACGAACGAAGATCAAGAAGATCAAGTGAGCTTGAAGCAAGAGAAAGAAAGTCCAACCACATCAAATCCAAAACAAACCACAAATCAATTAGAGTTGTAGTTTGTCTCTCACAACGAACCGTGAGAGACGTGAGTGATAGCTTCCTTATAGCTAAGAGTGTTAGGTTACTTGTTTGGTTGAAAGGAGTGTTACTAGTGAGGCTAAGGACGGACGCTTAGCTCAGAGAAGTGTAACGACTCGCCTAAGTTGTAAGGACTCGCTCTTAATAAGATAAGGGACGGCTATTGAAAATCCTCCAACGGAGGTAGAGGTTTACCCATAAGACTAGTTGGTCTTAGTGGGGTTCCTCTATAAATACTCGTGTCCACTTATCTGGTATTCTGTTAAGTCTATTTTCCGCTGCACTAAAGGACGCCCTTAACCCAGTTAAGGACGCCCTCATTAACTGACTTACGATCCATCATTCGCCCACCCCGGATTGTAGGTATTAGAGTAAGGATCATTCCGGGGTCGGGGCGCACCATAATTGTCAATAGCGTTGACAGACTCCTCGGTCTCTTGAATAGTAGGGCATTGATCCGTGTGGTGGTTAGCATCATAACATAGACCGCAAGCGTTGACTTGCTGGGCCGTCCTCTTTGTGAGGAATTGCTTCATAAGATCCTTGAGCTCCCTTACTTCAGCATTCAGGGACTCATTCACCACACTAACGGACCTCACCTTGGTCCTGGACCTTTGATTGCGGGCTTGTTCCGCCAAGATCTCCACCTTCTGAAAAGTTGCAGCGGGGGTCAAGTTCTCGTAACTACCCCCACAAGATGCATTCACGAGCCTCTTGTCATTGTCGCCGAGTCCCTCAATGATGTAGCAAATAAGGTCCTTGTCTTGGTAGCCATGGTAGGGACAACTCGCGATGAGCCTTTTGTAGCGCTCATAATAGTCGTAGAGGTTCTCGTCTTCCCCTTGCTCCAAACTGCCGAGCTGCTTCTTAATAGATGTTTGTTTGGAGGCGGGGAAGTACTTCTCAAGAAACGCCTTCTTCATGGCCGCCCAAGTAGTGATAGAACCTGGCACCAAATAAAGGAGCCAGTCCTTGGCGGTGTCTTCAAGAGAGAAGGGAAAAGCCCGGAGCTTGATTTGATCCTCCGTTACATCTGTGGGCTTCATACTCACGCACACCGCGTGGAATTCAGTAAGATGCTTGTTCGGGTCCTCACCGCTCAACCCATGGAACTTGGGCAAGTGGTGGATGAGGCCAGACTTGAGCTCGATCTTCACGCCCTCCCCGAGTTCGGGGAATTGAACAGCGAGCTGTTGTTGCTGGAGATCGGGCGCCGTGAGTTGGCGAATAGTTTGCTCCGCCATGGCGTCTTCTGGTTCAGAGTCAGAGAGAGAGAAAGATTCAAGAAGGTTGTAAGATGTAGAAGGTCTGGGGGCACTCCTTATCTTCCGAAGAATCCTGTCGATTTCTGGATCAAAGCGAACAGGAGAAGTATTAGTAGACCGGGTACGGACCATGTGTTAGGTCCGCACCCAAAGAGTGGTTCTGCGTACGAACCGCGGGCGTGCCGAGGGGGCCGGGGGCGCGGTTTGGGCGCAGAGCCCGAAAGTACACACAAATCCAAACAAGAAAAAGATTCCCCGGCAACGGCGCCAAAATTTGACTCGGGCAAAGTCGTTGTTCCCTAATCAAAAATAAATCCCAAACATGCAAACACAAGTATAGTAGGCAAGCAAGGGGTCGAACCCAAAGGAATCAGTTTTATTCAGATTTTATGTGATTTTCATGCAAGTAATCAAAGGGGGTTTTGAAAGTTGATTTCAATCAAAGTTATCAAGCAGAGTTCATTCAATCAATTCCACTTTATTAATCCGTTGATCATGAATTCATCCACCTCTTTATATGCTTAGGTCAATTCCAATCCCAATCATTAGAAATCGCAAGTCCACGGTCCAAGCAATTCTATAACCCTAGGCAAGGACGCTTAACCTAGAATTAGCATAGAGCACAGGGATAATAGGAAATCAAATCATGCAATCAAGCTACGAGTCTCATGCACAATTTAGCCATTGAATACTCTTCCCTAAACTAGTCCACGGTCCTAGAATAGAGTTGTTTCGAGAATAGGAAAGATGCATAGACAACAACCAATCCTAATTCAAACAGTAGATCTAAGTCAATTAAACAAGTTGATCAGGCTCATAAAATCAAACATAGATCATGGGATGAAGCTTAAGAGTATCAATAAAAACCTAAGGATAAAGAGGTTACCAGAATTTCACAACTTCATAATAAGGCTTCCTTGATTGAATAAACTCCAGAGGAGAGTTAGTTCTCCATTACAAAGAAAACTCTAATCTTTATTGAATTACAATTGATTGACCAGAATTGGATCTCCTAAAAACCTAAAAAGGTTCCCCTTATATAGCCCCAAAGATCAACCTTTTCGGACTAAATAAGATAGGAAACCGAAAGATAAGAAAGGAAACAAGATAGAAACGCCAAGATTTCGTTAGCTCCAAGGTCGGCTACCACCGCGACCGCGGCACCAGAACCGCGCCCGCGGCGGCCTTCAAATGGTCAAACCGGGTTCAGCTTCTACCGCGACCGCGCCGGAAGCAACGCGTCCGCGGCCTTCACGGTTTTTGGTTGGTTCGCTCCTCCACGCCACCGCGCCCGCGCCATAGGTAACGCGTCCGCGGTATCCATGCAGTGACGATTCTTCGTCTTTAAGCTCTTTAACTCTTGATTCTTCAAATCTTGTGTCTTCGGTCTTGATATTACAATAACGCTCAAAACTAACCTAAACACTCTCAATATAGCTCTAAAATACAAGAGTTAACATATACAAAGTAGAGCGAATCAGTATGACCGGAATTTTTCAAATGCAAACACCACCGCTAGGAATTCCTTTTCCGTAGTTGTGTATTTGCATTGAGTTTCATCCAAGGTTTTACTTGCATAATAGATGGCGTGCAACTTTCCCTCCTTTCTTTGCCCAAGAACGGCTCCCATAGCAAAATCACTTGCATCACACATCACTTCGAAGGGAAGATTCCAATCGGGTGACGCCATGATAGGTGCCGAAACCAAAGCATCTCTCAACCTACAAAAAGCACTTATACAATCCTCGGAAAATTCGAAGGAAACATCCTTCATTAAGAGGTTAGACAATGGTTTTGAGATTTTAGAGAAATCTTTGATAAAGCGTCTATAAAAGCCCGCATGACCTAAGAAACTCCTAACATCACGCACACAAGTAGGTGGGGGAAGTTTCTCAATTATCTCAATCTTGGCCCTATCAACTTCTATTCCTCTACTAGAAATTAGGTGTCCTAGAACTATTCCTTCCTTAACCATGAAATGACATTTTTCCCAATCAAGCACAAGATTAGTTTCTTCACATCTAGCCAACACTCTATCCAAATTAGCCAAGCAAGCATCAAAAGAGGATCCATAGACCGAAAAATCATCCATGAATACTTCCACTATTTCCTCTACCATGTCGGAAAAGATAGACATCATGCACCTTTGAAACGTTGCCGGAGCATTACACAAACCGAATGGCATGCGTCTATAGGCAAACGTTCCATAGGGACATGTAAAAGTCGTCTTCTCTTGATCATCGGGGTGAATAGGAATTTGCCAAAATCCACTATACCCATCAAGGTAGCAAAAGTATTCATGTTGTGCTAATCTTTCAAGGACTTGGTCAATAAAAGGAAGGGGAAAATGATCCTTACGAGTTCCACTATTCAATTTTCGGTAATCAATGCACATGCGCCATTTTGTAGTGGTTCTTGTAGGAATCATTTCTCCTTTCTCATTTTGAACTACGGTCAATCCACCCTTCTTAGGAACTACATGCACGGGACTTACATATTTGCTATCCGAAATGGGGAAGATGATTCCCGCATCCAGCATCCTAAGTATCTCACTTTTAACCACTTCCTTCATATTAGGATTAATCTTCTTTGTGGTTCAATAGTGGGTTTATGGTTGTCCTCCATGTAGATCCTATGTATGCAAATTGATGGTGAAATTCCCTTTAGTTCCTCTAATGAATACCCTAAGGCTCCTCTATGCTTTCTCAAGACCTCTAGCAACTTAGACTCTTCCTCATCATTCAAATTAGCATTCACTATTACGGGCAATGAAGAGTTAGGACCAAGGAAGGCATACCTCAAGTCCTTTGGAAGCTCCTTTAGTACATGTGAAGGCTCCGGTGGCGCTTGGGTTTCCTCTATTTCGGCCTTGAATACCTCCAAGTAAGACATCCCGCTCTCCACCTTCTCATCTTCCTCTTGGTTAGCAATCACCCCTTCGTTCTTCACTTCAACTCCATAGGGTGGCGGGATGGCTTTCAACTCTAGCTTCCTTATACTTGGCTTATTAGATATAGCTTCCCATTGCACTCCACTTGGAAGAAATTGGACCATCTTGGCTTCTCTATGCAAAGCTTCTTTTGAAGTTGGTTTGAAGGAGAAATCGAGCTCTACTCCTCCAAATTCAAGGGACAAGTGACCTTTCTTCACATCTATCACGGCTCCAACCATAGCAAGGAACGGCCTCCCTAAAATGATGGGCTCTCCCGGTACTTCTAACATGTCAACCACAACAAAGTCCGCCGGGACATAGTGCCCTTCTACGCATACCGGATAGTCCTCTACTACTCCAATCGGCTCAATTGACGTCCCATCGGCTATAGTCAACCTCATGTTAACCGGAGCAATGAGACCCATAGCGGTGGACTTCCATATGGTGTATGGTAGAACACTTGTGCTCGCTCCAAGGTCACACAATGCTTGAAACTTTCGTGACCCAATGCCCACGGTGATGGCAAATCTTCCGGGGTCACCTAGCTTTTGAGGTAGCTCCAAGATCTTCACCTCATCTTGCATCTCAACAATTGACCTCTTCTTCCTCAAGATTTCCTTCAAGAACTTTGCATAAGATGGCATCTCACTTAGAGCATCGGTGAATGGAATGGTGATGTTCAAGCCTTGTAAAAGCTTCAAGAACCTCTTGAACTTGCCCTCAACAATCTCCTTGGGCTTCTTCAAAGGATAGGGAAGAGTTGTGACACCTTGCTTCTTGCTTGGATCCACCTCCTTGGATCGATCTCGACTTCTCTCCACATCTTCAGCTTGGACCGACTTAGGATCGACGTCGGGTACTTCGGACCTGGGGCAGGGGACTTCTGGGAACATCGAGCCAACTTCAGGGCAAGTCGGGCCCGAGTTACTGGGTAACTCGGTCCGAGTTGCTGGACCCTCTTCTTCTTCTGGATCGACATCTGGGCACGTCGGGCCCGAGGTGCTGGGAACCTCGGTCCGACTCTCTTCTCTTGCTCTTGGAACTTGTGGCTCGGGAAAACTCCGTCCACTCCTCAATCCTATGGCTCGAACTTCATTTTGTTGTTGTTGGGCACGGGGATTCTCCTCGGGTCGGCCCGGGAGTCTCCCTTCTTCTCTTGGAAGTTGATTCGCCATTTGAACAAATTGGTTGTCCACTTGCCTTCTCCACACACCAAACTCCTTGAATTGGGTGCTCATGTCATCAAATCTTCTCTCTATGTTGGTGACTTGGTTCTTCAAATCTTGAGCCCATTGTGGTGTTTGCTCATAGAATCCCGGAGGTCGGTATGGTGGTGGTTGGGCCCTTGGCTCGTTTTGGTTGAAGTTGTTGTTGTAGCCACTAGCTTGGCCTTGGTTCCACCTTCCTCCATTGTTGTTGAAGTTGGTTCTCCCTCCGAAGTTCCTTTGAACATAGTTGGCCTCCTCAATTTGCTCGGCCAATCGGACTTGGTGCTCATTTGGACAATCTTGGGCTCCATGCTTCAAAGAACCACATTCTTCACATGCTCTTGTGTTTTGTTGGAGATGACCCATCTTCCTCCTCATCTTGTTCAACTCATCCTCCAAGAATTGGATCTTCACATCTTTGTCCACCTCTTCACTTTTTGGATCGTAGAGCCTCTTCGGACCGTCTCCATGGACTCTCACTTCCTTGTTCACTTGATTGACTCCATACATGGCCTCATAATCCGAGAGCTTATCTAGCAACTCCCATGCTTGCTCCGGAGGCAAGTCAATGAACCCACAATCGGTATGAAGGTTCAATTTATCCTTGGTGGCGGGGTTGATTCCTTGGAAGAAAATATCTTGAAGGACATAAGGTTGTTGCCCATGCGTTGGACATGCCCTTAACATCTCTTTGAACCGGTCCCATGCCTCGAAGAGTGGCTCGTGGGCTCCTTGTTTAAAGCTCGCTATCTTCCTTCTAAGCTCCGTCGTCTTGGTGGGTGGGAAGAACTTCATCAAAAATGAGTCATTGAGAGCCCTCCATGATGTGATGGAACGAGGTGCTTGACTCTCCAACCAATGCAAAGCTTTGCCTCCCAAAGACCACTTGAAGGCTTTGAGTAGCACGTACTCAAGTGTCTCGTCATCCGTCGAGATGGTCTCACATAGGTCTTTGAATTGCTTCACATGCTCGATCGGGCACTCATTCGGTCTCCCTTGGAATTGCTCTCTCTTGATGAGTGAGATAAATTGAGTTTTGATCTCAAAATTCTTTGACACCTCCGGCAAGACGATGGCCGGTTCTGGCACCTTCAACTCCGGATGCATGTATTGTCTAGCATTCCGGGGTTGAGTGTTGATTTGAGCCTCCAATCTCATCCTTTTCTCCCTCTCTCTACGGGCCTCGGCATCTCGGTTTGTCATTTCAATTTGCATTCGAGCCATGTCGGCTCTCATCCTTTCGAACTCCTCATCACGGGCTTGGTCCGCCATCCTCTTCTTCTTTCGGGCTTGCCTTAGAATACTCTCCGGGTCACACACAAAGTCAAGCTCAAGTGTTCCTCGGACGGAACGAGCTCGCATACACCTACAACCAAAGACACAAACAAAAACCGAATCAAAACAAACAAGGGGTTTGGGCTAGTCCCTCACCCAAATCACTACAAATTCAAAGACTCAACAAAAGATGGGTACCTCAAACAAGTAGAACTCTCCGGCAACGGCGCCAAAGTTCTAATCGGTCCGGGAGTGGTGGTCAAAATTTAAATTTATAAACCGAACCTCACTTGTAGTAAAAAGGTAGGGTGTCGAACACACGGGAGTTCGTGCGTTGAGAGTACCCGAAAGACTAAAAAGATGTAAAAGAAAGGCAAAATAAAGGAAAACGGAAGAAATCACCTCGGACCGACACTGGTCACTTCGGTCCGAGGGTGGATCGAGGTTGTTTTGGCCGGGACCGACTTGGCTCAACGTCGGGCCCGATGACTGGGTAACTCGATTAGGCAAAATAGTAGATCTGTCTTGGGTTTTTGGGTTCCTTCCCTAACTAGACTTGAGTAATTCCACCCCAACTCAACCGATAAGTGTTGATCCTTGTGTGATCGAGGTTGCTAGCCTTCAATCTCTCCACTCTACACTTCGACCCAAGGGAGTTTTCACTCTCCTTCGATGTTAGGTCTAGTAATTGGGTGAGAGATCACTTTCGCTTACTCTTACCAATCACAAGCCCTATGTCCCTTGTTTCCACAAAAGAATTGAAGCTTAGTGTAGAGAAGATTCATAAATCAAGCACTCAAAGGCTATGGAATTGGGGTTTCCTACCCAATCCTAGCTAGGGGTTTCCCCCTTAGCCCAAGACTATGGAATCTACTCCATAAGATAAGAGTAAAAAGCAATCAAATGTAAAAGCAAGCAAATCTCAATCATCAATCTCAAATCAAACTCAAATTGCATTCAAATCTCAAAGGGTTCACAAGATCCAAGTCTTAATTCTACTAAAACCAAATCAAAACAAGTACAAACTCACTAGAGCTCCTCTCTTCTCCACCGATTTCCTCCTCTTCTCCTCCTCCTCTCTTCTCCTTGCTCTCCAAGCCTTCCTTGAGCCTTTGAGAGTGATTTTGTGTGGGATTGTTGTTGGATTCTCTCTAATCTCCCTCTAATTATGCTTTTCTCTTGATTGGGGACCAAGGAATTCCAATTTAGAAGAAGCGCAAAATTGGAAGATCACAACATTTGTGCCTTGGAGCCTAATCTTCTCAATTGCCGACTCGGACCGACATGCTGGGGACCTCGGGCCCGACGTTGGGAACGTCGGTCCTAGCTACTGGTTGCTCGATCTCGGGCCCGATGTAGTGGTGCTCGGTCCTGGGCCTCGGTCCTTCTTCACTTCTTGGTTTTCCTTTGGTTCCTCTTCATTCTTGGCATGGCTCTTCCGCTCCTTGATTCCTTGGCTTAGCTCCTCCTTAGATGCTCCTCCAAAACGTCCTCATTTGCGCCATTTTACCTACAAAACATAACAAACTCGCATAGTTTCCGACTCTTAAAGAACATCGGGGACTAAGCTAAGAAGGAACGAAACTTACAAAGAAGGGAATGAAAAACACGTATTTACAAGGGAAATTAACTACTAAAACACCACCAAAATGAGAGACGTCAATCATCAATTCATCCACTTCTTTATATGCCTAGGTTAATTCTAATCCTTTTCTCAAATATTCACTAGTCCACAGTCCTAGCAAAACTATGATATGAACAAGGACGCTTAATTCAAATCATGAACACAAGGATAATAGGAAATTGAATCATGCAATCAAACAACGAGTCTCATGCACAAAACAAGTTAAACAACTATTGAATACTCTTCTCAAACCTAGTCCACGGTCCTAGATTAAGTCAATCAAGCAAGGTGATCAGGCTCATAAAATCAAACATAGATCATGGGATGAAGCACAATGGATCAATATCGACTTATGGATAAAGAAGTTACCAGAATCTCACGATGTCATTAAAAGGCTTCCTTGATTGAATCAACTCCAAGGGAGATTAGTTCTTCATAGTACAAAGAAAGCTAATGAATTAATTCTAAGAATATTGGATACCTAAAACCTAAGACAAGGCCTTATACTTATAATAGTCGAAAGGCCTCCTAATCAGACTACCAAAAATACAGGAAAGATAAGAGAAAGGAAAGAAGATAGAAAAGCGCGTCGTCTTGGTCTGACGCCCTACCGCACGTGCGCTTGGGAAACCGTGCTCGTGGACTTCATCGGGTCAAAGGCTTATGGATCGGGTTCTACCGCGCACGCGGCCCATGTGGCACGCCCGCGGCCTTCGAGAAGAGAGAATTGTCGGCCAAGGCATCCATCGTGCCCGTGGTTATGGGAACGGGCCCGTGGCCTATGGATAGTGGCGACTTTCCTTTGCACTTCATCTCGAAAACTCTCGTATCTTCAATAGTTATGTCTTTGGTCTTCATATTACAATTAGACTCAAAATACTAACCTTGAACTCTCAATAAATCCAAAAATACAACAGATAACCTACACTAATAAGAGCATCTCAAATTCCCCCATACTTAGATCTTGCTCGTCCTCGAGTAAGTTCAAACTAAATATGACAAGACAGCACATCTAAGATCTCAGGAAATACAAGGGAATACAAAAAACACTCAACTCTCAACCCGAACCCAAAATAGAGTAATCATGAGCATAAATAATAAGGCTCAAACACACACCTCACAACATTGATAAAGCACTCAAGCTCTAAAAAGTGTAGAGCAACCTGGGTGACATACCCAAATCTAAAATGTAAGCCCCAAATTCCCCAAGCATGAATGATCCTAATCACTTGAATTTTACCACTCAATTCTGGTTAGGCGCCCTTTCGGGTTTTCACATAACCGCTCTTTTCATTTTTCTATAGGTGTGCTCACAAATCTCACAAATCATTAACGAACCTCATATTACCCCAACCTTATGCTGGTCCGGGTTACCTGCTTATTACCCGAGCCGCCCTTTCGGGTTTTCGAGTCATCCTAGGATTTATATGTCTTTTTTTTATTTTTATGGCTTTTTCTATCTCTTTATTTTTATTTCTTCTTTATTAAGCAAAAATTATGGTGCAAGTGCTACATGAAAAGAAGAAAATCAAAAATATGAAGCAAATTGAAGCAAAAACAACTATCTACACTAGCTAGGATAAGCGAATGTGAGTACTCCCTCCCCCATACAAATCCTTCATTGTCCTCAATGAAGCTAAGAGCAAGGATAGAAGCAAGGAAGAAGGCTTATCAGAAGGCTCACATACAAAGAAGAGGGGTGGAATGGAAGAACTCTTCAAAGGTGTATAGAGAATGGACTAAAAGCTTTAGAATTAACATTTTGCAGGCAAACCGCGGGCGCGTTGTGGGAGGCACGGTCGCGGTTTCAACA
Organism: Polygonum maritimum; assembly: GCA_963924305.1. NCBI lineage: Eukaryota > Viridiplantae > Streptophyta > Magnoliopsida > Caryophyllales > Polygonaceae > Polygonum > Polygonum maritimum. The sequence continues at coordinate 18,806,506 of OZ002734.1, read as the reverse complement.
CCGAGAGCAACTCAACTTCTAGGGGCTAACCGCGGGCGCGGTTCGAGCATGTGCGAACTCTTGACTTCGGTGCAAACATGGATAGTGCAATGCGGCTTTCGGGTCTCGGGTTCATCTCTCGGGGTAGGTGTAAACTCTTAAACTCGAGCCTTGATGATGAAACCCAGGGGAACAAAGCTCCCCCATACTTAGGCCTTGCACATAGCCAACAAAATAGAATCCTAAAAATGGATGGAAAAAATATATAGAAGGTGGTGGAAAAGATAGAAGGTGGAATAGAGAGATGGAATGGTGAAAGATAGAAGATAGAACCAACCTCTTTTTTTTTCTTTTTTTTTTTGCGAGAACAAAACGTGCAAAACCGCAATGCAATATGGTTGCCGCGAACACGGGCTAGTACATGTTCGTCGGGATGGCCCTGGCCGTCCACCGCGGGCGCGGTTTTGCACCAGGTTGTCCTTTCGGACCTCGTACCTGCACGTTAGTCCATAAAATGAAACCAATCTAAACTATAAAGGGAAAAACGGACATGGGAAGAAGAATCTAACTATCCTTGGGTTGCCTCCCAAGAAGCACCTTTGTTTAACGTCGATGGCTCGACGTCGTTAAGCTTAGAATGGGTCCTCATTGATGTGGAATTAGACCTCCTTATCACCATGTGCCATGGAAAGGAATCCTTTGGCAACATCAATCATCGCTTTGGTAGTTTTCATGAATGGGCTACCTAACAGCAGGACTGGGTCGTAACGCCCTTCTCCAATCACCATTACATAGAAATCTGTAAGAAAGATTAAACCATCCACCTGCACTAGAACATCCTCAACTAGCCCTTTCGGGTGCACATTAGAGTGGTCATCCAATTCAATAGTAATAATAGTCTGTTGTAGGGGACCTAGGCCTAAATTCTCATACATGTAAAGAGGTAGATTATTAAAAGAAGCACCTAAATCTAACATGGCATGCTCAATTTTAGTTTCTCCTATTGTAATTGAGACGGTGAATCTTCTTGGATCTCCACATTTTTTAGGAAGCTTTTTTTGAAGCAAGAAATTCACATCTTCGGTTTTGCTAGTTAAGTTCTTGTTTTCCACTGAGCAACCTTTTTGGTTTTACCCTTTTCACTTTGTTTTCTCTTGATAGTGCATAACTCTTTTAAAAACTTAGCAAACCTAGGAATGCTTTTAAAGAGATTAGGAAGAGGAATATTGACCTGACAATTGACGAATGTTTCAAAGATTTCCTTGTCATTGGCGGGCTTCCTCGTGTCTTGTAACACCTCGGGGAAAGGGGATAGCGGCTTGTATGAGTTGAGTGGTGGAAAGTTCGGTCGAACATAGCCGTCATCCTCCTCTGGGGCCAAACCACGAGCGCGGTCGTCTTACCGCGAGCGCGTTCGTCAGCTTCATGGTCGCGGTCACGGCTCTTGTAGGAGCGCTTGAGCATGGCCTTGAAGTTCGCTCTTGGAGGTGAACAGAGGGCATGGCCTGGTGAGCACGGGCGCGGTTCTTCGTCAAAACGTGGCTCCTCTAGTTCTGGGGAGATACCGCGAGCGCGGTCCGTAGAGGGTGGGCGCGGTTTCTCCTAAAAACTTGCTTCTCGACCGGCGACGTCTCTTCCGCTCCTTAGCTAAATGGCACTCACATTCTCCTTGTGATTAAGGGGTTGAGAAGGATGTTTCCCGGAGTACTTAGCTTCAAGCTGGTTGATCATTATAGCCAATTGACTTAGTTGAGTCTCTAAGTTCATTATAGTGGCATGATTCTCCTTGATAAGATCATTGATGGCGTTGTTGTCTTGAGACAGTGTAGGAGGCCTCGGAGCATAGTTGTTTGGCCTGAATTGTTGTTGTTGTTGTTGTTGTTGGCCTTGAGGAACAAAATGTTGCTGTTGTTGCTCCGGCTGTTGTTGATTGCTCCAATGGAAATTAGGATGGTTCGCCCACCCCGAATTGTATGTGTTGGAGTATGGGTCATTCCGGGGCCTAGAGGACCATAATTCCCAATGGCATTCACCGACGATGCAGGCTCCTGTATGGTGGGACACTGGTCGGTGGGGGTGGCTCACATCTTAACAAATACCACACACTTTCACCTGCTCTACACCCTTGTTCACGAGCAGCTGCTTCATTAGATCCTTGAGCTCCCTTTACTTCAGCATTCAGGGACTCATTCACCACATTGACGGACCTCACACTAGAGCGTGCTTGTTGATTACGAGCCTGCTCAGCCAAGACCCTGATCTTCTCAAAAGCTTGCGTGGGGGTCAAGGTCTCAAAACGCTAGGTGGGAAAAGCGTTGGATGATAGTGTGACGGTGGATGCAGAGTTGCATTATCCGCACTGAGTATGCTGCGGTGTATGTGTGTGTGAATGTGTGGATTTGTGAATGTGTATGTAAGGATGGTGTGTGTGGGCGCGCGCGCGTGAACGTGTGGATTTGTGAACGTGTGAGTAATGGTTCCGTTGCCTAAATATGGACTTTGGAAATGATTGTGTGACTAACTGGATTTAGGAATGGACTAGAGTTATGTGTGTTTGTGGACACTTGGTTGCTGACCTTAAAAAAATGTATTAAAACGTCTTGTAGTTGCCGTGTTGACTCTGACTTGATAGGATAGGATCTGACCCTTTGGGGAATTATTTTTTATTCCAGGTATTCAAGGTGTCGTGACCGAGCCTTGGCGAAATGGTGGTGCAGTGCAGTCGCGTGTCAAAATAGTTAGTTTTGGGGGGCTGAGTTAATTACTAGTTCTTGTTGCTATATATCTGATAGTGCAAGCGTGAGTTCTGTTAGTAGAATACTGGTTAGTGTTGGTTTCTGGTGTTGTTCTTGGAGTTGGTTCATGACATCTTAGGTTGTAAAATTGTAAAATTTATTTTATTTCTTGTACGAGTTGGATGTTTTCTTGTTTTCTCGTCGTGCCCGCGTTGCAAGATCCAGTTGTTCAGTTATCAAACTAGCTTGGTAGTGCTTCGTGAGGTCTACTACTGAGTAACGCCTTGTTAGGAAGACTGGGTGTTACAAAGCCCGTGAATAATTGATTCGCATATACCATTATAATCTCCAAAACAGACTAATATCCGAAACATAATAAAAATATATGACCTGAAACATATATAAAATATGAGTGTAGACCTCGTATACATGAAAAAATAAATATAATGTATAAAGTATGCTATATATGTATGAAAATTACCCAATCTAATGTGAAATTAAATCCTTATAGTATGAGTAAATCGGGTTTTAACAATAATGTGTTTCATGATGTGGAAATTGGGGTGCATGATTTGAACATGAAAATTAGTTGCCTTTAATATATCCAGAAGGACTTGGGCATCGGTGAGGTTGTTTGAAGATGAAGAATGACAACGACAACTTTCAAATTTTACCCCTCTTCCTCTTAGTTGCCTTTTTTGTTTGAAAATTCAAAAAACATGTGATTGTATCCAATCCCACATGTTAATTTCTTAGTTGAACACAAGTACTTACTGTCTTATCACGCATCAACCATGTTAAAGGATCATGAATAATCCTTACTACTATTTTCTCTATTTTTAAGATTATGAGTCTCAACGGTTCAATTTCTCAACCCCTGTCTACTTGGAAAGTTGTTACAAGGAACAAAACAAGGATACGAGTTTTTTTTACCTCGTACATTGTTACACTAACCGTGCAGTTTCCATGATACTCTTTGATAACAACGAGGATGATAATCGTGTCCCGTGATAGACTATAAGCGATGGGCTTTTAGATATTCATTGGAGGTCTACACATCCACATTTACTTATTTTTAGAATCATCGTAAAACTTATCTTAATTTTTATGGATGAATATAGGGAAATGTTAAGATAATTCGTGACAAATGGGTATTGGTCAATCCTTATCTCTAGATGTTTGACTTTGTTTGAACAATAACCTCATCCATTCTATCTTGTAGATGAACGAGTAGGTTTCTTTCCATCCTAGGTTCATTTTACTAGGATTTAATGCAAGCTAGTTATCTTATGGACGTTATTAGTTTTTACTGGTCCTTATATGACTAACATTTTGGTTTGCATTCACTACCAATAATCGGGCCTATTGTAACGCCGTATAACTATTACAGTAAGCCAAAAATGTGTTACAACAGGTCTATGGTAACACTTTTTTGGAAATTTTATGCCGTTACATCCGCTGCCGTTACCATTGATCTAGGGTAACAGATGTTTTATCTATGGTAATGGTTCCATATTCCCGTAACTCAACCGTTACCTTTGGTTAAACATCCATTACAAAAGATGAAACCATTACATTTGATAAAAATCTGTTACCGATGATAGAACCATTACATTTGACATACATCCATTACCTGGTTCACCAGACGCACAAGCGTAACCATATATTATACAAGTGTTACCTTAGTATCACATATATGATGAAATTAAAATATTATTTATTTATTATTATACAGCTAATAATTACATTGTTAATGGATACGTAGAAGTATAATTAAGAGGAATTAAAGAAAGGAAACTTGCATTAATATTGTTAGAAAGTCATACATAATTCATGCATCTAGCTAGCTAGTACAATACATGCATAAGGTACCATTGTTTAATTGCAAGTCATACATGACCAAAATGTTAGCATTCCTCAAGCTGCTAATTAATGTATTCCATAATCACAAAAGTTAACATAATTCATGCATCCTATATATACCTAGTAAATGCAATTAATCTGCTCCTTGTTCATCTCCTCCTTGTCCATCACCTTCTTGTCCATCATCTTCCTGTCAATGCAAGCAAAGAAGTTAAGGACCAAAATCAGCAATCTGAAACGCACATGCAACAGCTAGCATATGACCAAAATTGAACGATATCAAGCACAAGTACAACATGCACATTATACCAATTCAAGCACACAAAAAATCAACAAAATCAAGCACACAACAACATGCACACTATTATACCAATTCACATGACAAATCAAAACAATCAAGAACAAGGGAATTAACCTGTCATGGAAAGAAGTAATAAAAGCTCCTACAACTGATGGATCTGTGTGAGTAAACAATGAGTAAATCTGTTTCACATTTTTTTTTTCTAGCTTGTTAAGGTCTTGTTTGAATAGGAACTGAAATATTCTGCTAACTACAATTGCAATGCTGCATGCATGGTAGAATCACTATCACTGTACTCAGAAGTTATGAGTCTCAACACTAGCTGAACTGACTCTAATTCACTCAGAAGAACACAACAGAATTTAGGAGTCTTCAAACACTACTCTGACAGAATTTGCCTCTCAGACAGTTTAGAATATTTGCTCTAACAGATATCTATCATATCAACCATCTACAATCCAATTAGTCTTTTCTCTAACAAGAATTCTCACAATTCCATAAACAAACCACTTTTATAAAACACATCAATACAATTTCCTTGAAAGAAATGGATCCGAAAACAGCATTATCAATTCAACATCATAAAATGATAAAGTAGAAACTCAGCCAGCTTGAGAACCTAACATCATCAATTTAGCATTATGAATTCAACAACATCAATTCAGCCAGCCTGAAAACAACATTATCACTACTATCAATTCAACAACATCAAGTCATCTTGAGAACCAAACATCATCAACTCAGCCAGAATAAAGACAAATCAAAGAAAATCAGTTCATAAAAGCTAAGGAAACATACCTGTGTTGTTGGCTGTAAATTTCCCTGACTGGTGCTTTCTGTTGTAGTTGTGAAATTTGGGATAACCAAATTCATGTGAGGATTAGCAGCTTGCAACTGAGACAGAATTTTTGATGCCAAACTTGAAGCTATTTCTTCAGTCCACTCAGATTTCATATGTTCAAAGAAGGCTTGATCAACTATGCAACTGCCTTTTTTCTCCTTTCCTTTGGATTTAGACATCTTCGATCCTCGCCCTTGAAGAAATGTTGGCTTGTTGTGTTGCTTCATCACTTCACAGTAAGGATCTACTTCTTTGCTTTTGTCTCCTTTTTCAATATCTAGTTGAATTTTGTTCATTTTATCCTACAAAAAAAAACCCAGTCTAATCATTAGAAAGAGCATATTGATATCCCTTTCTCCATAGTCAGAACTACATGTAATATATATAATAAATAGAAGCACGTAGATTTTGACACTAACAAAACATAACAAGCATATATCAGTAGAAGCACACAGATTCTCGGTAGAAGCACACTGATTTTGACACTAATTAACAAAACATAACAAGCAATCAAGCATGCAACTCAACTTACAATGTTCGTCTTGGTCTTGATACCACTCGTTTTATATGAACGTTTTGGATCTCTTTTCCTAGATTCTTGGTAGACTGTGTACTCGGGTGGAGGCTCATTGTTTGGATTGTTGTGTTTCTAGTTACAAAAGGATGAATTTCAGCCAAAGTGATCATAATATAGCCATCAACAAAACATGCAGATTGAATTAAATATGCAGATTTCAGGAAAAAAAATTGTTCAACCAATATATAACAAAACTACATTACCAACTCATATCGAAGTCTTGCAAGTGAACAAGGACCCAAAGTGTGAACATCTTCATGCTTTTGACGATTGACTGAATTCTTAACAGCAATTTCCTATAATTTATGTCAGAAATTAAGATATCCAACATCATCATCAATTCACCATCAACTCAACATATATATATATATATCAGAAATTAAGGTAATACAGAATTTACCTGTCCCACAGCACTATCCCAATAATCCAAGAGGTCTCTAAAGTGAACTTCTGGAATCGTGCTTGGACGATTTTCCCACCGCTGAGCATCGGTTTCGTATTTCTTGTAATGCTCCTTCTTTACCAGACATTTATATTTGCGCCAATCTGTATTGACAGCTTCCAACACATAACTTTTCCCTTCGTCTGGAATAAGAAATTTCTCCTTCACAAATCATGTAAAAGTTTTATTAGTATGGTCACTAAAGAATAAACAAGGACCCATAAGAAATTTACTTATACCTGGACATAACTCCAAATGTGCTCTTTGGTGGGCATGTATTTCCAATCAAGGATATTCAAGGGTGCAAATTCAGGATTCTTTGCTAAAGTCCCTAAGAAGTTGCTGAGTTCAACAAGGGCATCCTTAGGTGCAACTGGCTGAGCATTTGCATCTAAGATGATGTGTGGTCGCTCTTCAACTGAACGACGATGCACATGTTTCATAAGTGTTTGGCCTCGATGATCCTTTTTCCCAACCTCTGCTACAAATAACATCAGTCCAAAAGGTGTAGAATAAATTGCTGACTTCAAAGTAAAAAATCAGTAGAAAATTCAACATTTTAGCCAATGGTAAAATATACTTACGTGTTGATGTTCTGTCCTTGTTCCTTTCCTGACCATCCAAATCAGCTTGATTTTGGTTCTCTACTAATTCATCATGAGAGAGTTCAGCTTCCCTCTCCTGGGCTATCTCCAACAACATTTGCTCAACACCGACATCTGAATCTAATTCAGCTTCTAACTCTTCATCTACTTCGTCGCCTTCTAAAGCGGATGTAGTCAACTGAGCAGTGGGAGGCAATCTGGCGCTTGGAGGCAACTGGTAAGCTAGAAGGTCATCATCATCATCTCCTTTACGTTTCCGTTTATTCATGTTCTTGTATCGAGCCAGTGACCCGGGAGCACAATATTGTGTATTGCCTTTGGCTCGAGGTTGAACATTTTTCTGGTTTTGAGCTGAATCCAAAACCACTTGCCTTTTCTGTTGGGCTGTGTGAGGTAATGGTGGCCTTGGTTGCTGCTGGCTTGGTTGCTGCAGTTTCTTCCTAGCTCTAGTCACTGCAAATTCAGGCTGCTGCTGGCATGGTGGTTGTTGGGTTTGTTGTCTCACATTCTAAAATTCCAACAGGTTAAGTGAAATCAGAAACATTGAGAGTGTCAATTCCAACAAGATATGAACTATATATATATATATATTTACCTTGTTGGTTGTTGCAAAATTTTGTTCTGGCTGGTTCCTTTTATCTTGCTCAACACTGATAGTTTTTTCTGTTGGGCTTGGCTGTTTTTGACTTGATGAAGTTCTTTTCCTGGATCTTGCAAGTGCCAATTCAACCATTGTTGTTTCCTGTCTTAAAACCTACAAATTCATAAACCAAAATATATATGAGCAAAGTTACTGGGATTATGTAAATAATCAGAACTCTGTAAAATTGAAAAAATTATGTTTCTAAGAGAACAATACATAGAAATACCTTTTTTGCTTTCTCTGGTGCAGGGTTAGGCACAACAGGTACTAGGTTAGGCACAACAGGTACTACTTCTTCCTCTTCACCTTCCTCAGGTTCACTAGGCTGATAATCTCTATCTTCATTTACCAAGTCATCTGAATTCATGTCATTTGTGGAGACTTCTTCTTCTGGGACAATTGGTTTTGTAGCTGCCTGGGTTTTGGAAACAAAAATTTTTTTGGCCAAAGTCCCTAAGCCTGCTGCTTCCATCCTTGATGCATTCAACTCTAGGTTATTTAGCCTTTGTTTCTCATACGTTGACAAGCTTATCTGCTCAGCCTTAGACTGCGACCTCCTTTTCATCTTTGCAACCTAAATTAAAACAAAAAAAAACAAAAATCTGAATTAGCAAGTAGGATCAGGCTTAGCAAGCATAGAGAATTAACAAGCATAGATCAGTTGAAAATTTGTTGATGCTTATTAGTACATATACCAGAATCGTGATAATAGACATGAAAAAAACCAAAACATTAGTATGACAGATCAATAAGATAAACAAATTTTACCTATTCTATCAACAAAGTTCTCTAGGAGGGTTAAAAACAACAAAAGACCACCCTTTTTTCTTAGGATCTTCTACAAAGTAAACTTGATGTGCTTGAGATGCAAAGATGAATGGTTCATCTCCACAAATCAACCTGTTATTATTGATTCGAGTAAGGCCACAATCATCCTTTTCAGAATAAAACCATCTACACTTAAACAGCACAGCACTATTTCTGCCTTGGTAATAAATCTCAATGATTTCATCAATGGCCCCATAATAGGTAACATCTCCCATTATAGGATTTTGGTCATTACTGCTGGCAAAACTAGGAGTTAATGCTGTCAGAGTCACTCCATAGTTTTGGGTTACAGAATTAGCATCGCGATTCAATGTATGAAACCTATACCCATTGATGCCATATCCAGTATATTTTGTTGCAATATAAGATGGCCCATTTGATAGCCATTTAATATGCTCAGGTACTTCTTGACCTTGCCCAACCTCATACTGAACCTTTTCCCTAAACCAAACAACAAAATCTCTGTTGTGGATAGTGGCACTATCCCATTTTCTTTTCTTTGGATGACTCACAACAGCCAGATGCTCCCTGAAATTTGATATATACTAACGTCAGTCTTGCTGATTATAAAACAAACTAAAGAGGAGTATAGAACATAAATGCAGTCCTTACTTGATGTATCCCTCAACTTCTTCTACACCACAATTGAATAACACATACTTGTGTGCCTGATTCCATACTACCACATCAATCTTACAAGTACCACGATCCTTCCTTAATTGTCCTTTACCCAGTATAGGTGTACCTAGTCTTGGCAAGACACTTTCTTCACCACTGTCATCAACACTTTCTCTCACTGCAACACTAGAGGCAACTGTCGAGTCCCCTAAATACCTTGCACAAAAGGTCACACATTCCTCTGCTATGTAACCTTCGGCAATCGATCCCTCAGGCTGACTCTTATTTCGAACGTAAGACTTAAGTTGGCGAAGATACCTCTCAACAGGATACATCCATCTTGAGCAAACAGGGCCACCAAGCTTAATTTCCTCAATAATGTGAACAGGCAGGTGGATCATTATATCAAAGAATGCAGGGGGGAAAATCTTCTCAAAGTCACAAAGAGTTTGAGCAATATTAACTTGTAACTGATCAAGATCTTGTGGGTTGATGACCTTACTACAAACTCCTCTAAAAAAAGAGCTCAGCTGAATTAAAGGGAGGGCAACATCTCTGCGCAGCGTTGTTCTGGCTGCAACAGGAAGCAAATGTTGCATTAGAAGATGAGCATCATGACTTTTGTATCCCATGACCTTTCTTTCAGCAACCTGGACACACCGTGCAATATTTGATCCACAATCTTTTGGTAATTTTGCCCTTTTTAATATTTCACAGAATGTGCGTTTTTCCTTCACTGCCATCCAAAATCTGGATTTAGGCATTTCAATTTTTCCATCTGCATTTTCCTTGAGATGAAGCTCAGGCATGACATTCAATTCTTCCAAATCTCTACGAGCTTTCAAGTGATCTTTTGTCTTACCAGCCATGTCTAGTAAAGTTCCGAGTACATTATCACACACATTTTTCTCAATGTGCATCACATCAAGATAATGGCCACATGCAATACTCTTCCAATAAGGCAGATGAAATAATATTGACAATTTTTTCCATGGACTTTCAGCATCTAAACTCTTCTTATTCTTCTTCTTTGTTTCTACAGACTTCCCATATTCATGTTGGTAATCAGCCAGCAATGCTAATATTTCATGATGTTTCAAACGCTCTGGTGCAACTCTCAAATCAGACCTTTGAGGATCATCAATGCCCAAAAACCTTTGGTGATCCATGTAGCAATTCTTTTTGCTATTACGTAAATACTCCGAGCTGGTTTCATAATGGCAATCTGGGCATGCTTTCTTCCCTTTTGTGCTCCAGCCCGACAACATAGCATAGGCAGGAAAGTCACTAACAGTAAACATTAATGCTGCATGCATCTGAAACATCTGTTTACTTGCAGCATCATATGTTTCTATCCCAAATTCCCATAACTCATTCAGCTCCTTAATTAAAGGCTGTAAGTAGACGTCAATGTCATTTCCTGGAGATTGTGGGCCTGGAATCAGCAATGCTAGCATAAAGAAATCAGCTTTCATGCATAACCATGGAGGCAAGTTATAATTCATTAATATAACTGGCCATGTGCTATGGGAAATACTAATGGTATTAAAAGGATTAAAGCCATCAGTTGCCAATCCCAACCTCACATTGTGAGCTTCTGTAGCAAACTGAGGAAATGCCAAGTCAAAATCCTTCCATGATTGACCATCACCAGGATGCCTTAACAAATTGTCTTTAGCTCGACCATTGACATGCCATGTCATATCTGTTGCTGTCCTTGAGCACATGAACAATCTTTGCAGCCTTTTCTTTATGGGAAAATATCTCAGAATCTTATACGGGATTTGTCGAGGTTTACCCCTTCTCTCAGTTCTCTCATCTGGTTTCCATCGAGGGGATTTGCAAACACGACAATGTGTAGCCTCTTCTTCATCTCCCCAGTAGAGCATACAATCATTACGACATGCATCTATCTTTGTATAACTCAGTCCTAATCCCTTTAAGACACTCTTTGCTTCACTAAAAGAAGATGGCAACTTTGCATCAGGTTGCATAGCTTTTAAAAGCTTTAACAGATCACTAAAGGCACTATTACTTAGTTTATTCTCACACTTAAACAGGAATAATCTGAGTGTAAATGAAAGCTTTGAGAAGTTCTTGCAACCCGGATACAACTCTTGTTGGCCCTCCTCCATTAACTTGTAAAATTTCAATGACTCCTCATCCCGATGATTTTTGAAAGTGTCGTGCAACAATCCATCCATGTCATCATCATTTCTGAACCCTCCGTCGGTGAATTCAGCAGTCTCCTCATCATTCAGAATTTGATGATGTTTCTCTATTCTAGGAACAAAATGATTGGAGTAGACATGGTCTTTTACTATATTTTTTTCCCTAAACCAATAGCGATAGAAGCACTTCCCACATGGGCAGGCTATTTGATCTCCTTGGGCCCTAGTTGCAAATGCAGCGTCTATGTATTCATCCAATCCTTTTTCAAATTCACTACTCCATCTAGGACACTCATACCAGTTAGAAGCCATTTCTGTATTTTCAAAAAAAAATACAGAACTGGCTTAGTTAATTAGCTGAAAGCCTAGTTATCTATTTCAGTTAGCAATAAAACATGTAGGTAGGTCAAATAATTAATGAAAAATCAACAACTATCCATGATGAAGTAGCTGGCAACAACAATACTACAAACTCCTACTTAATTAGTTACTTGGTATATATATATATATAGCCTAGTATATTTAAGTAAAGCAGTTTTGTACTCTAGTAAAAAAAATACAGCATGTAGAATTCAGTTCGTTGATAGCCTAGTATATCTTAATCAAGAAGCATTGTTTTCTAGCAAATAATCATGGAGAATATTCCAAATTACAAACAACAGTGCAAGATAAAGTAGCTTAAATCAAATTAAATCACAGCAGTTCAAGATGGAGGAGTGATGACTGACCTAAACACATAAGAAGAGAAGTAGCAGGACCGAAAGCGCGCATTAGTGTCAAACCCCACATTGTAGACATAAGAGAAGCAACAGAGAAAGAAGTCAGTACATTACAGACTGATGAAAAGCAACAAAATAGTTACAAGTGTACTGCAGTAACATCTTAAACATTTCATGAACTAATGTAATGAATGAACCTAATACTATAATGCATGTTCTAGTATAAGATCCGACAGTGGGTAAGACATCATAAGATGCTTCCCGTTCTATCGTGGATCTATGCATAACCTAATACTGTAAGATCCTATAGTGGGTAAGACATCATAAGATGCTTCCCGTCCTATCAAGGATCTATGACCAACCTAATATTGTAAGAAATTTTAGCAAAAAATATCACATTGATTCATATATTGCAAATCAATCAACCGCAAATAAAATGAGCTGAAGTAGAAAATTCAGCGCCTTACATTTTCAATATGTCAAACAATTACTCTACCAAATGCAGTACACAACTACCATTAGAGATGCAAATTTCCTGAATTCACAAATTTTTCCGTTTACCAACTTTTGACAAGGACCCCAGTAATTTCACTTCCAGTGAGTAAGGACTTTAGCAAGCTCGGACGATTTAACTAAGAAAGATAGTAATGAAGCAATCCCAAAAGGCAGATTCTCATTAAGGGCATGCACAATAAGTTCAAGATCATAAGGTTCATCTCAGTCAATACTAGTACTAGATTAGGGTAAATGGACTATGAAACAGGAACTAGAAACTTGGCTTAAGACTAATCTGAAAGATCAACTTTGAAGAATAACATCAACTTTGAAGAATAAATATTGATGTAAGCAACATGACTCACCATGAGATACTAATTAAGCCCACAACATACAGAAGCATAACCAAGGATACCAAGTTGTTTGTGTTATACATTATTCATCATTCCATCATGTAATTAATAATAATAGCAAAATCTGAATTTTCTATACATGAAGTGCTAAGAAAAATCTGCACAATTCATCATTCAAATGTATTCAAATTTTATAAAGAATAATTTAGCATGAGCAAGGAGTATAGAATTTGGAGTACATATTCTAGCATTTCCAGAAGCTTAAAATACTAATAATGCAGTCAAAAATCATATTTCCTAGAGCATGTGCCAAGGAACTCACATAGCAGAGAAGAAGAACAACAGAACTTACTTTAACTGGTAGGTATTGCCACAAGGTTCAACAAAAAGGCCTACACGTACAGCAATAACAATTAACTATTTTCAGTTGATAGTTCACTCAGTTTCCCTACAAGTTAGGTCAAGCAAAAAAATAAAATTAAAACCTAGTGTATAGCACAAATTAATTTTTTTCATATATATTTATTTTTAGAGTCTTGATTAAAAAAATTATGGAATTTCTAATCAAACATCCTAGTGTATAGCACAAATTAATTGAATAAATAGGTGTACCCAGTACCTACATCAATTTTTCTTCTTTAAAACGTAGGTTTGGCTATATTACTTTCTGCACATGAATACAATGATTTCTATCATAAGGGTATCTGAAAACAAATCAATTTGTAAAGAAACCACTGATTTTTATATGTTGTTAGTGTGCTGGTCACCATCTTAATTTAAAAGGAGAAGCATCACTACATGAAAGGTTCATCTCAAAGCGAGATGCAAGTGAGTTGAATCATAGTATAACTTTATCAGGTCTACATGTGGCTGAATTTTCACAAATAGAAAACTACAGTTAGTGGTATTCTACAAATCATGCTCAAAGCTGTAAACTTCAATTTCATGAATAAATAAATTTAAGTGGTCATGGTTACCACAGTAATTCCTGATTAGAAGTGATTGGACCTATACCAATCTATATACGCCATTATATTTTTCTTTGTACAATTAGAAAATTCAAATTTTTTTTTATCTTCATGATCATTTATACAGTCAGAGCATGTAAACTAATTTATCATCATGATTCATGAAGCTGTTTTTTTTCCCATTTTTATTCCAGTTTCGTGTATGAAAATTTCAATGTCATTTCAAGTCATTCACAGTAACAAACCCAGCTGTTTTTTTTTTCCCCATTTTTATTCCAGTTTCTTGTATGAAAATTTCAATGTCAACCTAAATAGCAATCCCAGATAAGACATATCACAGTGACTGTCCCAAAGCCATATCAAATTTCTCCTCAAGTCATTCACAGTAACAACATATTAACATCAGTATTAGTGACAAATCCTACCACAACCAATCAAACACCAGTTCCTATCTAATCAATGCGCATTAGAAACTCAAATGTGCAATAAAATGAAGATCATATCACACCTTTCTTTAGCCCGGGGCAATCCTCCTCCCCCGTGATCACAGCAGGCACTTTGACAGTCAAATTCGAACCTTCCTCAGCCCAAACCAGCACCAAATTCAGCACCTCACCAGTCTCCGCATCCCTATGAAGCTACCACAACACAAACTCAAAAATCAAACCATAAACACAATCACAACCTTCAAAACACCCGAACACACAGACATTTTTTACCAAACAACACAAACAGGGCCAAAGCTCCCCCAAAAATTAGAACAACAATAAGAAAGGTACTCAGCTCAAGAACCCTAAAAACAGAAGCAATACCAAATTCCAACTTTAAAACATGCCACAATGGAAACAAGCAGAAACCCCAAAATCAAGAAGAGCAGTAAAGTAATTAACAGGCTATCGAAACAAGCAAGACGATTCAAACCCCCAAAGATATCAAGCGAAATCTATGTATGCTGGATATGAAAAAACATGGTCACAAACTGCTCCAGTGATAGAAACGAAGCAAAAATCCCCTTTCAACCAAATCCAAAAATCACAACGGAGCTTACACACAAAACAAGCAATAGGCAACCCCAAAGAGCATTAGATACCACGAGCAACCTAATACGGACTTCCTGACAAAAAAACCTAAAATGTAAGCTTCAAAATCGGCTCCAAAACAACAAAGTTTTTGATAATCTCAGCCGCTAATCAAAGAAACCCTAGAAGAGAAACACTAATCCCTCTTTTTATTGG
Source organism: Polygonum maritimum (assembly GCA_963924305.1). Lineage (NCBI taxonomy): Eukaryota > Viridiplantae > Streptophyta > Magnoliopsida > Caryophyllales > Polygonaceae > Polygonum > Polygonum maritimum. Next base: position 18,791,133 of record OZ002734.1, on the reverse strand, counting down.
AAATCAAGAGAACGATTGCTACATTCAAGGACGAGCATAGACAAGGACGAGCACAAATAAGGACGAGGGAAGAAATGGCGGGGCAAGAAGGGCACCAGTCAAGGACGAGATTAGTTACCTGCGTGATACCAGTCAAGGACGAGCACAGATCCTGCGATTCTCTTCGCTACCTGCGTGACGAGAGGGCACCAGAGATGAAGAGATTAGAGCGAGAGCGAAGAGATGAAGAGATTGAGAGAGTGAGGGCATGCACCAGAGGGATGAATCGGTCGAGCGAGGTAAAACTAGGTCAAAAGTATAAAGTTTTAATTTGTTCAAACAATAAGAAAAGGCCTAAAAAAATTGGAGGTAATTTTAATTTACCCAAAAATTTTGGAGGCATTCTGCAAAAAACCCGCGCGCTTTGCTAAAATTTGCACCTTTTACAAGATCTGTTACAGATCCAATATAATGTGTTACCCTATGTTTTGTATTTATTTTCATTTCAACAACCGTTACGTTTGTTATTTTCATATGTTACATTGATATACAACCGTTACCAACAACCGTTACCTTCGTCACTTTCATTTCAAACCGTTACCATTTATATAAAAACCATTACCCTAGATTGTCTATTGTAACGCCACCATAAACCATTACAATTTTTCTGTTACAATAGGCCTGATTATTGGTAGTGATTATTTTATGTCATTGGATAGGACTTTTGGAAGATCAACTAAAAGATAGATTATATTGCATGGATTGACGCTCTTATTATTTGGGATGCAAGTTTTAGCTTAGTTTCGCTTTAAATAATCTTGTATCCTCATTCAAAAAACCAATTTGAATGACAGAATAACTTAGCTAAGCTATTTTGTCTCATAGTACTATGCTAAGTATTCGAGCAGCCAAACCTTTCATGAGTTCCACATGTGGCTTCGACCGTTCAAATCAACAATTAATTTTCCACATTCACAGGTGAGTTGAGTGAAACAAATTTGAAAAATTCAATCGTTTGCCTCTAAATTAGATTTTTGATAAATTGGAAAATCGCTTTGTGTCTCTCAAGTTAAATCTATCAAGTTCGATCTATCCATAACCATAAACTATCAACAAGCTAGAGCAAACACAAGTGCCTCCTCTATTTCCGTTAAACATCTGCGATCACCAAATGCCAAAAAATGATCCATGATAAAGGAGACGTATATCCAAGGCTAAATTTTGAAGTGAGTCTGGGAAACAAAAGAAATGGGCTTAACAAGATCACATCATGGTGGGTAGAAATTAAACAAGTTAGCCTTGTAGATATATCGTCTAGGTTATGACGCATCAAGTATGTTTCAAGGAAGACCCAAATAATGGATTCATATGCCTCAAAGACATCGAATAAGCAATAAAAAGGTAAGTTAAGGTAAGTAGAACTATGTGGGCTTTGATTCTTTAGAGATACGTAGACATCTTAATTATTCAAAAATTAGAATAATTTCAAGCAAACCCGTCCCTCCCCCTTCCCCTTTTTTTACCTAAAATTTTCTAACTACCAGCTCGGCCCGAACCCGGCCCAAGGCATGCCTCAACCCGATGAAAACTGACACGGGCTTGATTACCCCACCCCAGCATGGCCCGAGGTCTGGATTCCCTAGCCCGGCCCATGTCCATCACTAACTATAAGGCAACATGAGAGTGACCTAAAGTCCAGCCTTGATATATAGTTGAGGGGTTTGGAGCATTCTAGCATAAGAGCTATTATGGCAACATTGATTTCATTTAGCATTTTGTCAACGTGAAAAAATCAAGGACTAAATTAATGAGATCTTCTCCAGTGATAGCCCAACCATCTTTGTCTCCCTAACTTTGCTAGTTTTAAATGACTTATTTAACATATCACTCATATATGCATCGATTAAGGGCCCTTCTTGGATGACAATCATACTATATGGTTGTGTAGTGACAACACAACAACAACAACAACAACATTTACCCAGGGAAATCCCGCAAAAGCAGGATCTGGGGGGTCAGGATGGGGGTATCTCAGACCTAGATGAAATACGCCCAATAAAACCCAAAAGGAATAACTAAACCGCCTAAAAGCTCCAACTAAAGAAAGAGAAATAAAAGGTAAACAAAGGGAGAAATAAAAATCAAACTCCAACTGACAAAAACTCCACAGGAGAAAACCCGCTCTACCACCCAGCTGGCTAACAGTCTACCACTCTGATCTTCTCCCTCCATCTCTCTCTGCTTTGAGCCAAATCCTCTGAGATCCCTAACAAGGCGACATCCTGCTTGATGTTATCCAACCAACGCTTTTTCGGGCAACCTCTACTCCTCCTGAAAGCTCCCAAATCCAGACGCTCGCATCTCCTCACTACGGCATCTGGGCTCCGCCTCTGAATATGGCCAAACCAACGCAGTCTCGTTTCTCTAATCTTGTCTCCTATGCTAGCCACCCCGAGCTTACCTCTGATCTCTTCGTTTCGGATCCTGTCCATCCTCGTGTGCCCACACATCCATCTGAGCATCCTCATCTCTGCGACTGCAAGCTTCTGTTCTTGCGCCTTCATCGTCGGCCAACATTCTGCCCCATACAGGATCGCCGGTCTTATAACGGATCTGTAGAATTTTCCCTTAAGCTTAAGCGGAACCTTCTTGTCGCACAAAACGCCTGAAGCCGCCCTCCACTTCTGCCAACCTCTCTGAATACGAGACCTAACATCCTCCTCAATGCATCCATCACTCTGCACAACCGATCCCAGATATCTGAAGCAATCCTTCTTCGTAATCACTTCCCCTCCCAGCTGCACCTCACTACTGAGCTCCTCTGTCTGACCGAAAGAGAACTCCATGTATTCTGTCTTGGTCCCACTCAACCTAAATCCATTTCGCTCCAATCTCTCCCTCCACACTTCCAACTTTCTATATACCTCCTCCCTAGAATCTTCCACTAAAACGATGTTGTTTGCAAACAGCATGCACCTCGGCACCTCGCCCTGGATGTCCTTTGTCAGCTCGTCCAGCACTAGTGTAAACAGAAAGGGGCTCCCATTAAATGCTCCATTTAGTGTAGTGACAACACAACCGAACAATTATTTTTCTTCTTCATTTAGTCGAATGATAGGAGTAAGCATTACACTAAATGCTTGAGTTAGTGATTTTCTTAAGATTCTTGGACATCACATTCCTCTTGATAATCTTGTACTTACAAATAGCTCAAATTTGTTTTTTCTATGCAACACATTCTAACAATATGAAGGAAATCAAGCTATGACTAATTACGAGCAAATTATACAGCCCATTTATGGAATCATTTAGTCTGTAATAAATAATTCGAATGTTTTTGAAAAACTCTCACTCGTTAAATATGTTAAAGAATCTATATATATATATAAATAAAAGTTAGGTGGTGTTCCCATTAAATGCTCCATTTAGTGTTGGTTGCAATCCTCCCTATTATAATCATCATTATGAAAATTAAAATCCAAGAAATGTCATTAGCTTAGTGGTAGTGGTGTTGCCCAATAACCCATAGGTCTAAGGTTCAAAACTCTATGGCAACAATGTTTTGAAACAAATACCAATAATAAATTTCTTGATTTTTTTTCCACTATAGAAAATCTTAATTAATGTCTTAATATGATCTAAAATTAATTTATCAACAATAAAATAAATCTAAGTTATAATAACTTTTTTATCCATCACTATAAATATATTAAGAAGATACATTTAATATTTATATTCATTTTTAGTATTTATCATTTTATTCTTATTATATAATATTATAATAAGATATTTTGTTATTATAGGTCCCTAAAGTATGCCATACAAGTATGTTAGATACTATTAATTTGTAATCATGATATTGATTACATTTGATCATCATTATAAATTAGATGACAAATTCAGACTAACAATAATACAAGTATAAAAACAAATTGGAGAAATTTCATATATATACATATGCATTCATATAGGATGACAATTTCCATACTAAATTTGTTAGTTAGTAATTGAAAACTAAAATGATGACATATAAAATAAATTAGAATTCTTAATCGATGGACGAAAAAAATTAAAAACTTTATATTTGTCTTAATTTATAAAATATATTATATCTATTATATTATAATATTGGTTGAAATGATAGAAAAATAATAAACTTCTAACATTACAAAATACAATATTCATGCAAAAAAATAGCAAACTATTTTATTAAAATTTAAGAATGTTTTGAAATTTTTTTATATAAATTAAATAAATGATAATTCAAATAGAGAAGAATAAAAAATGCTCCGTGCGTAGCATTGGAAATCACGCTAGTCTCACTCAATCAAAGTCTTTAAAAGTGCAAAAGAATGAATTTAATAGAAAATTCCAAGCAAAAGAAGTAATCTCATGTATAACCTTACGTTATATATTTTGGCAAATTACATATGAATTGTAGGAGCTAAATGATGAACATTTCATCATAAAAAAATATAGCTGAAAGTAGAGGATTGAGTGATTTATGTACAATTATGTTTGTATATTTTTCACATGTCATGCATCCACGGTATGTATAAATCACAATTTACATGAATTATCCATCATTACATACATGCAAATTAACTACTACTTATGTAATTCCAATTTCCAAAGACAAATGTTTACATTCATTTTGAGCTCCTACATACATGAAATTAAACCATGTTTAGTAGTATAATAATAATAATTATTGAGTTTAGCCTCAAAAGTTACGTGAAGGTATTGAGACACTGATAACTCTGTAAATATGAATCATTACTACTTTACAATGCATAAATGTAGCGTGAAAATAATTTCCTTGTTTCTATGGAAAACCACATACATAAAATAAAGCCAAGAATTCATGATAGATATAAGTCACAAGTTACTTAAGAGCATTTCAAATTCAGATTTCACGGGTTCATATTTCCAAAAAAAGAATGTGGAAATGCAAGCTTTTATATAATAACTTGCCTATTAAGAGGACTTCAATTGATTTAACGTAGGAAATGACTTCAAAAAAAAGAAAATTAAACCCGGAGAGTAAAATTTCTCTTATAAGATTAATTCTAAATATTTTTCCAGCAATATTTCAAAAAGATTTGAAATGAAAAAAATTTAGAAATTCATATTCCGGATATTTAACACATATGTTAATTTGAGAAGGTTTATAGCCTGAACGTGTATTGGAGTGGAAAAGACTTGAGGACAATTTTCTGAGGTTGTATGTTCAAATCTCATAAGTTGCATGTGTCTTCAATTGTAAGAAGTTCTCGATAGTAATGAATCTGATGCTTTAATCTAGCTTATAAGTAATTTTTTGAACTAATCCTAATTCTTACCCCATAAAAAACTAAAGAGCTTTTTAAGATCCCATTAATTAGTTGGTCTACTCATGAATAGTCTAAAATATATGCAATGTTAGGTCTCCACTCTAAAAAGACTCGAATCGATCTAAAGTTCATATTTGCCATATATTCAAATATATGAATCTATTCCTGTTTAGAACTCTTTGCTATCCTATAAAACCAAAAACGACATGCATATTTAATTTTATATTAGATATAGTTAATGGAAATGGATCATGTGAGAACAAAATCTAAGGAGAGAAATGAGAACGATCAACTAGATTACGTTATATGGAGAGCTAAGATCTCGCGCGCATGTGCAAATTGTTTTTTTTTAAAGTTTTTGGAGACAAAATGTAACAAATGATTGTGTACTTTCACTTAACCTGACTGTGTCTTTCTATACAACATGATTGTGTGGTATTGATTAATATGAATGTTCAAGTTCCTAATCGTATTATGTTGGATTTTTCATGTGAGTGTGCAGAATAAGATAAGAATGATCGTGTATTCTCTCCTAACTTGATTGTTCCTTTTCAAATGACATGAATGTGTATTTACGTTTAATTTGTGAGGTTTTTCATACAAGTGTGTAATTGACAAAACATTGTGCCTTTTTTCATAAAAGACAACTGTATACTTTCATTTAGCACGACTTTGAATTTTCAAATAACATGACTGTGCATGCTCTATATGTCATTGTGTGTGAGTAATTTTCATACAAGTGTGTAATTGACAAATGACTACGCCTTTTTCATATAAGATGACTGTGTACTTTCATTTAACATGACTGTGCATTTTCAAATAACATGATTGTGCATACTCTATATTTCATTGTGTGTGAGTTTTTTCATTCAAGTGTGTAATTGACAAGTGACTGTGCCTTTTTCATATAAGATGACTGTGTCTTTTTCCTTAACATGATTATGCATTTTAAAATAACATGATTGTGCATTCTCTATATCTCATTATGTGTGAAGTTTTTCATACAAGTGTGTAATTCACAAACGACTGTGCATATTTCATATAAGATGATTATGTACTTTCATTTAACATGATTGTTCCTTTTCAAGTAACATGACTGTGCATGCTCTATATCTCATTGTGTGTGAACTTTTTTCATACAAGTATGTGATTGACACATGACTGTGTCTTTTTCATGTAAGCTGACTGTGCATTTTCAAATAACATGACTGTGCATGATCTATATCTTATTGTGCGCGAGTTTTTTCATACAAGTGTGTGATTGACAAATGACTGTGTCTTTTTCATATAAGATGATTGTGTACTTTCCCTTAACATGACTGTGCATTTTCAAACAACATGACTGTGCATGCTCTATCTCTCATTGTGTGTGATTTCTTTTCATACAAGTGTGTAATTAACAAACGATTGTGTCTTTTTCATATAAGATGACTATATATATTTTCCCTTAACATGACTGTGCATGTTCTATTTCTCATGGTGCGCGAGTTTTTTCATACAAGTGTGTGATTGACAAATGATTGTGTCTTTGTCATATAAGATGACTGTGTACTTTCCCTTAACATAATTGTGGATTTTCAAATAACATGACTGTGCATGCTGTATATCTTATTGTGCGTGAGTTTTTTCATACAAGTGTGTGGTTGACAAATGACTGTGTCTTTTTCATATAAGATGACTGTGTACTTTCCCTTAGCATGACTATGCATTTTCAAATAACATGACATGTTGTATATCTCATTGTGTGTGATTTATTTTCCATATAAGTGTATAATTGACAAATGACTGTGCTTGTTATATATCTCATTGTGTGATTTTTTTATCACTGTGCATGTTGTATATCTCATTGTGTGTAATTTGTTTTCCATATAAGTGTATAATTGAAAAGTGACTGTGTCTTTTTCATATAAGATGAGTGTGTATTTTCCTTAACATGACTATGCCATTTCAAATTATGTGACTGTGCATGCTCTATATATCATTTGTGTGTGAGTTTTTCCATATAAGTGTGTGATTGATAAATTACTATGTCTTTTTTCATATAAGATGAATGTGTACTTTGATGTAGTCTTTTTAGTTAGATATTATAGGATGTTTGTTAGATAGATTGTGACAAGTTTTAGTAGTTTTGTGACTTTTTGCATTGGTTCTGGTATTCTTTCAAGAGTCAGAATCTATGCGTGTGTTGTTTGTGTTTTGTAGGTTTTGACGCGTTGAGGAATAGTTTGTAGTCGTGGTGGCATGGCGGTTCAAAAGGTGTGTAAGATGATTAAGGTGTTTGGTATGTTCAAGTATTGAAGTGTTGAGGGTGAAGAAGAAGAGTTCAAGGAAGAGGTCAAGAAGAGTCAGAAGAAGAAGAATCTATACAATACGAGGGGTGGAGAAGATTGATCAGGCTTGATGAGAAGAAGTTTGGAGCCTAGAAAGCCTCGTACCGAGCTTACAAGGAGTTAAAGGAAAGAAGAAGAGGAAATCAAAATCCCAGATAGGTCGTTACCAACCCAAGAGGGGTCGGTATCGAGCCTTTTATGAAGATTTACTGGAAGGAAGATTGAAACCAACTCATTACAACCCGGGTGTGGGTCAGTACCAACCTATTTTGGGTCGGTACGTCCCAAAACATGGATTGTAAGTAAAGGACATCTAGGTATTTTATTGTACAGCTTTTTACATTTTATTTGTTTATATTTTTAGTTCATTCCACTAGTATTTAAGGAGGCCTTGAGATGGCCTAAAAATCATCCAAGACTCATCCAATATTTGGAAAAAACGTTGTTAGAGAAAAGTGAGAGAGAAGAAACTTGGAGTCCAAGTAAGGAGTATTTTGTAGATAAAAATTATAAGTTCTGTTCTTTTTAATTCAAGGTTGTGTTCTAGTTTGAATCATGTCTTCTCTTATTGTTTTGTTTATGATTTCCATGATGAGTACTGAGTAGTCCTCTTTTTCTATGGTTGGGGTAAAAACCAACAAGGTTATGCATGTTAATCCATGAATCCATGATCCAAGTTGTTCGTATTATCTCTCTCTTTTATCCTCTTTATTTAAATTTAATTCCTTGATGAAAGTTGTGGCATGTTGTTGTTTGCAATTGAATTGAAAACTAAAGTTGAAATTCCCTTTAATCAAATAAAAGGAAAGTGTTTGTGTTGGTGACAATTGAAATAAACTCTTAATTAATTGGTGAAAGTCATTAACTTGAGATAAGAACTTGTTTAATCATTGAATTATAGGATGCATGCATAATTTTGTTGTGATAATCCCTTGCCTTAGAATTGAAGTTTTTAAACATATTTGTGCATCTCGTAAGAGTTCGTGTAGGGTTGTTACCGAGCCAATTTAGGTCGGTACGAGCCAGCCCTTGGTTGATTGTTGAGTCTTGTGTGCTATGAAGGTTGAGTTTGATACCGAGGTCATTCTGACCCCGTGTTTGGTGTGCCTTGCTTTGTTTTGTTCGGTTTTGTTTGCTTGTGACGACTAGGCTTAGAATCTTCTAGCTCCCGTGGACGAACATGACTTCGCTATACTCAACAGGGTCTTGACCCATAAATTTATTTGCTTGTTTAGGATCAAGAAACCCTATCAACATATTTTCACATAACATGATTGTGCATTTATATTTAACACAATTTTCCAAGATTATACTTAATTGTGCATGACTTTTTTTCACATGTAATAATATTACATGTGAAAAAAATGTGACCAACGAGTCGACCCGACCCGACCCGTAACCCGGTTTACGGGTCATGGGTCGACCCGTTGACCCGTAACTTAAAAAATGTGACCCATGACCCGACTCGTAACCCGGTTTACGGGTTTTACGGATTGGGTCACGGGTCGACCCGTTTGACCCGTTTGACCAGGTCGATCGGTCAACTTATGGGTCGGGTCACGGGTCGACCCGTTTGACCCGTAAAACCCGTTTAACCCAATTATATAATTGTGTTTAATTATGTGTTTTTCACATTTTTAAAAAAAACTTTTGGTTGTGTAATACTCCCTCCGTTTCATAAAATGTGTCTTTTTAGCTCTAAAATTTTGTTTCAAAATACATGTCTTTTTACACTTTTGGCACTTACTTTACAAATTTACCCTTATAATCATTAGCAGTTTATTAGTAGTGGTTTTTAATAAAGTAAAAAAGTGAGGTAATAATTAGGGGTATAATAGTACATTTGATAGTTTCCTTAATATATGTGCAAATTGCTAAAATGACACATTTAATGAAACGGAGGGAGTATTATTTTACTAATATCCAATGTAATAAAATTATTGAAATGAGTTTTACAAAGCAATATAACAAAATTATATAATCCAGAGTCTAAATAAAGAATATAAAGTTAAATATCAATTATTATTTTTTTAAATTTACAGGTTTTACGGGTCGATCCATAACCCGCCGGGTCGACCCGTAACCCGTAAATGAAAATTTTATGACCCGTGACCCGACCCGTAATCTCTGGGTCGGGTCGGTCCGGGTTACTGGCGACCCGGACCGTTGGACACCCCTATGTAATATGGTGTACGATTAGTGATAATGTATACACAATCATATTGTATGGACTACACCGTCATCTTTCGAAACTTGTTGATAGGTGATGCGATCGCCTTCTCGGGACTCCCGATAAGGACTCGTTTTGGCCAAGGATCTAGGTTACGAGTTGTGCCTTTATCCTACTATTGAAGGGACTATGGTGTAAACGGGGCGGAAGCTGAGTAAGGGATGGGTGAATAGTTTCAACGGACGGAAGAACTCGCCGAAGGTCGAGGAAGGTCGGCGTTGGCCGGAGAAAAGGACGGCGTCGGAGAAGAGGTTTAGAAGGGTTGACGTCGGCGGTTTTGGGGAAGAGACAATCTCGATTCAGCCAAAACTCATTTATTGCAAACGTAAGGATTACAAAAGATGAGCTGTTGGCGTCCCTGGTTATGTTGGTTGGCATATTGTTGGGCCCGACGCTCAAGGCGGCCCTTCGTCCTCATATGTAGCTTCTTGATGTGCTCAGCGCGGTTGGCTGCATCGAAGTGTTCTCCTTGCTGCAAGGGACGGGGTGAGAGATCCATGGGAGTAAGTGGATTGTGCCCATAGACGAACTCGAAGGGACTCTTGTTGTGCGCCGAGTGTTTGGACCTGTTATAGCAAAATTCTACAGTAGAGAGTAAGTCCTCCCACCGGCGTGGGTTGTTCTTAAGCATCACTCGAAGGAGTGAGCCTAAGGTCCGATTGGTGACTTCTGTCTGGCTATCGGTTTGGGGATGGAAGGAAGTAGAGAATAGTAGTTTGGTGCGTAACTTTCCCCAAAGTGTTCTCCAAAAATGTCCCACAAACTTGGCGTCCCTATCACTTATGATTATGCGGGGAATGCCATGGTACTTCACTACGTGCTCAAAGAAGAGACAAGCCACGTCCATAGCATTGTTCGTCGTAGTACACGCAATGAAATGGGCCATTTTTGAGAAGCGACACACTACTACAAAGATGGAGTCCTTACCCCTCTTGGACCTAGGCAGTCCCATGATGAAGTCCATTGAAAGGTCTTCCCACAGAGCATGCGGAATAGGCAAAGGAGGGTAAAGTCCATGATTATGGCTAGTGGACTTGGCCTTTTGGCAAGTGATACAACTCTTGCAATACTTCGTGACATGATGAGCCATGTGAGGCCAAAAGAAGTGTTCACGCAAGGCAGCAAGGGTTTTATTAATGCCAAAATGACCACGACCCTCATGCTCTTCTTTTATCAAAAGAGTCCTTATAGAAGACTTAGGGACGCATAGCTTCCCAGCCTTGAATAAGTACCCTTCATCTAGAAAGTAGCCATCTATGGCATGAGAACTCGTGGCCTTTTCCATGATGGGACCAAAGAAGGAGTCCGAAGCATAAAGCTCCTTTAACATGGAAAAGCCAAGTAAGCGAACTTGAAGGGAAGAAAGGAGGGTGTACCTGCGAGAAAGGGCGTCCGCAACCACATTCTCCTTACCTTTCTTGTGATGTACGATGTAAGGAAACGTCTCCAAGAACTCGACCCAGCGTGCGTGTCTTCGATTGAGGTGTGCTTGGCTCTTGAGGTAAGACAATGCCACATGGTCACTGTGGATGATGAACTCCCGTGGCCACAAGCAGTGTTGCCAAGTCTTGAGGACTCTAATAAGAGCATACAACTCTTTGTCGTATGTGGGGTAGTTCAACCGAGCTCCAGTGAGCTTCTCACTATAGTAGGCAATTGGTTTGCGTTCCTGATGGAGGACGCCGCCTATGCCAACATTTGATGCATCACACTCGATTTCAAAGGGCTTAGTGAAGTCCGGAAGCTGGAGGAGTGGAGCATTACAAAGGGAGTCCTTAAGGCTTTGGAACGCCTGTTCATGATGTTGCTTCCATTCTATTATTGTGCCTTTCTTGGTTAAGGCATGCAATGGGGCAGCAAGGACGCTGAAGTGATGCACAAAACGGCGGTAGAAACCGGCGAGTCCTAAGAAGAAGCGGACTTCCGTTGCACTCTTGGGAGTAGGCCAGTCCTTGATAGCCTTGATCTTTTCCTTGTCCACTTGTAAACCAACACTAGAGATCACAAAGCCAAGGAAGACAATGGACGGCTTGCAAAAAGTACACTTTACCAAGTTGGCAAAGAGTGTTTCACGGCGTAAGCGTGCCAATACCAACTTAATGTGTTCCGTGTGGTCAGTGAGATTCATTGAATAAATCAAGATATCATCAAAGTAGACCACAATGAACTTACCAATGATGTCCCTAAGGACATGGTTCATCAGTCTCATGAAGGTGCTTGGGGCGTTGGTGAGACCAAAAGGCATGATGAGCCACTCATAGAGACCAAATTTGGTCTTGAAGGCTGTCTTCCATTCATCACCTTCCTTCATGCGGATTTGGTGGTAGCCATTCTTCAAGTATATTTTGGTGAACAAGGTGGCACCATGGAGCTCGTCCAGCATATCATCGAGCCTAGGAATTGGATGCCGGTATTTGATGGTGATGTTGTTGATTGCACGACAGTCCATACACATGCGCCAAGAGCTATCCTTTTTAGGGACTAGAATGACAGGCACGACACAAGGACTTAGGGACTCTCTTACATAGCCACGCTGAAGGAGTTCTTGCACTTGCTTTTGGAGTTCCTTGGTTTCATCCGGGCCAGCTTTGTAAGGAGCTCTATTTCGTAGAGAGGCCCCGGGCATCAAGTCAATTTGATGCTCAATTCCACGTAGTGGAGGAAGTCCTGGGGGAAGGTCGTCAGGGAAGACGTCCTTGAAGTCCTCTATTAGGGAAGCCACGGAGCTAGGGACGGCCGGATCATTAGGGATTGTGGTAGAAGATGTGATGGACATTGGCACCATCAAGAAGCAATGGGCACGTCCTGAGGGTAGCGGCTGAGATGGGGACGGCCTTGTTACCAACCCACGGGGCTCAACCGTGCCTTGAAGGGACGCGCTTGTTTTGGGTGTTAGGGACACTTGGTCCGAGGGACTCCTTTTGGGGACGGCTTTGGGACATTGTTGTTGACCATCAAATAGGGACGGATTTGCATCCGAGTGGCGTTCCTTGCGTGCCCGTTCCTCTTCAATTGCCTTAGCGCGGTCGCGTTGTACCTGATCCTGCAATATTTCACTAGGCAACATGGGTAAGAGTTTGACGTGCTTCCCGTGGTACGTGAACACATAAGTGTTCAAGAAGCCATCGTGAAGGACGCGCCGGTCGAAAGCCCATGGGCGTCCCAACAACAAGTGTGTGACATCCATAGCAACAACATCACAAAGTAAGGTGTCCGTGTAAGGACCAATGGAAAAGGTGATCATGCATTGGTGAGTGATTTGGGTACCTGTGGAGTTCAACCATTGTAGTCCATAAGTGGCAGGGTGGGGAGTTGTTTCCAAGTTAAGGTGTTTGACTACCATTTCATTGACAAGGTTGGTGCAACTCCCGGAGTCAATAATTACACTAAGGTTGGTGGAACCAACCAAAGCGCGAGTGTGGAAGAGATTTTCACGTTGGTCCTGTAAGGACCCTTACAAAATGAGTGCCTTCCTAACAACCAATCCAAGGCAATGACCGGAGTCCGCTGGTGTTGGGGGACAATCAAACTCTTCCTCTTGGGGAACAGCATATGAGTCCTCATATAATTTCTCTAGTGGGACTTCATCCTCATCGAAGGACTCATAACCCCCTATGGTTGTGGAGAACAACACTTTCTTCTTGTTGGGGCAGTCCTTTTGATTATGTCCTCATTCACCACAAGAGAAACACTCAATGTCCCGGGAACGCTCAGGTGGAGTCCCTTGTTGGGAAGGACGCCCTTATTGAGGACGGCTTGTGGAGTTCGTTCCATGTGGTTGGGAAGGACGTTGGGATGGGGACTGCTTTGAAGAAGAACCCTGTCCCTGCATACTAGGAGATGAATTAGTGGAAGCATAAGGACAAGAGTTAGAGGAAGCATACCTATTTGGCCGAGATTGGTAAGAACGCAATTCTTGTTGGTTCTTATAGATGGCCATGGCCGTGTGCATCAGGTTGTTCAAATCTGTGATGGGTAAGATCTCAAGCTGGTGCTTAAGGGACTGATTCAATACAGAGATAAACCTAGTTTTCAAGGTGGAGGGGGCAACTGAAATGCCAGCCTTGCAATACATATCCTCCAACTTAGAGAAGAACTCAATGGGAGTCATGCTTCCTCGTCGAAGTATTGCAATGTCCATCCTCATCTGGTTCTTATAGTCCTTAGGAACATACTTTTGGGTCATGACGTACACAAGTTGATCCCAAGTGGTTACCGGTGTTTTGTCTAGCCTTAAACGGTTGTCCACAAAGCGTTGCCACCACACTCGTGCTTGACCACGAAAATGGAGCGTAGCTAAATGGACCCATTCATGGGAAGGAGTCCGACAATAGCGCAAAGTGTGCGCTGTGGCGGCAATCCACTCAAGGAAGGCAGCTGCATCGTAATGTCCTTCAAATAGTTCAATTCGGACTTTGACCTCATGACGGTTTGGAGCTGGGAGGTCATAGTCCCCACGGTCTTCACGTAAGTCCAAACCGCGATCAATGGGACTCCAAGGTCTTGGTGGTATCGCTCTAGGGGCATTACCACGCCGTTCACCTTGGTGTCGACGGAGACGCTCTTGGTGCCGGTTGGCATTATGGCGTCCGTCCCTCCTAGGGACTTCTTCATGGCGACGTTCTAAAGGCGGAGCTGGGGGAATCCAGTCCGCGGGACGGTCGGCCAATTTTGGTGGATCACCCAAAGGTGGGAAGTTGTGAGGGTTGGGTAAGCCCGAGTCGTCATATTCTTTGTTGGACCCAGAAATAATCCAAGCGAGAAGCAACCCAGTACCAGAGAAGTCCCAATGCCTTGCAGCTAAGACTTTATTAGTACTTCTTTGCTACCTCTTCAGAGTAAGACAAGACTTGCGGCGAAAGGAAAGTCAGTTAAAGAAGATAGATCCGAGACAACAAGATAGAATCTTTCCAAGATATCTTCTAATATATGATAGATTCAATGCCAGAATGGATAAAGAATATCCAAGATATAAGATAGATTTTCTAGAAGCCTTGTTGGTTAAGATAGATTTATAACTTGTATAAGATAGAATTCCTATTTATTGTCTATATATACTCTTGTAACCCACGAAATTGGGGGGGGGGGAGAGAGAAGAATGGGAGATCACATCAGATCACACACCATAGCCCTCGCCAAAGGCATGCATTGTAAACCCTAGAAGGGGGGTCATACCTTCATACATCTATTGAAAACCCTAGAACGGGGTACCATGTTTTTACACATTCATACGCTTTTCTCATCAATACAAACACGATTTTCGTCCTTCTCTTTGATTTATTTCGATCTAGGCCCGATTTAGGTCAAAGTTCTCCCTTGGGTAAATTTTGGCTCAAACAATTTGGCGCCCACCGTGGAGCCGAAGATCGATACAATCATCAAAGGACAAAAGTCTCCACCTTTCTTGATCAAAGGACACAATATCAGGACAGGAAAACACCCATCCTGACCCTCTCGCTACGAGAATAACAGAATCACAAAAATCAAAGCACCAGATCGCGAGACGAGGAGATGGCAGAACTCCGAAAAAGTCCCAAAGAAGTTCCGAAGAAGTTTCGAGCGATCAGCGAAGCCAAGAGTGGGGCGATCATCAAAGCGACATCGATGATCATCAAACCAAAGCAGGGGATGATGCAATACTAGGGTTTGATTTGCAAACATCAAATCCATGTGCTTCATTATCTCCTCGTCGAATTTCTAGACAGGGAGAATTCTTCTTCTCATTCAATTCGTTATATTACGTTTCTATATTATAATTATGAAAACCTCATGCTAATAATTGAGTACAATCTGGTGGTTTGTCAAGGGAAGCAAGGCAAGCCAATCATTCATTGTTGGTCGCTAAAGAGCCTCTAGGCAACAACTAGGCGGATCGGACCAGTACTTAGCAGCCTGGATGCAACCTGTCAAGTCGATCCTTCCGGATCATGTTTTCCATCCGTCATATACTGGTTTCCTCGTTCCCTTATCTCACAATTCATTCCGTGTTTTGCTTCTCTATTCTAAGGGTTCAGATCTCGCCTTTATCCCTGTTTGATTACAATTTTTCTAGTATGATGCTAAAAGATAGTCTTTCATTCTTAATTACGCATCTTATAAATATCAACCTTCTATACTTATACGTATTTGTTGTTCACTGGTTTCAATCGCATGACACGTCATCCTAACTTGGATCGCGGGTGACGACACCAACAAGGAAGATTACGAAAGGCACAGTAGATCGGCCTGGACACGGCCATCAAAAAGAAGGATGCTGAGCAAATAGGCATCATATTCGATCTAATCACTGGGGACTGCAGCCCGTGAAACCCAAATCATCAGATGACTTCGAAGAAACACCAAAGAAACTCCAAAGAATCTCCATTCCAAGTAAGCCCACGTACAATGGGACCACATATCCTCACGAACACGTGGCAATATACAAGCAGAAAACGAGGGCAAACGCAGTCCCCTACCATTCCATAGAAGCTATGATGAACAGGGGATTCGGCACAACCCTAGCAGGGCCAGCCCTGACTTGATTTACTAGTCTCCCACGCTGGAGCATTCGGTCCTTCGCGGATCATTCAGATACTTTTCGCTCTCAGTTCACCACTAGTCGAAAGCAATCCAACGATCTCTACAAGGTACTTCTGAAGTCCCAAGGATCCACCAGAGAAGTCCTGAACTGTTTTAACCGCGGGAGAATCTCCATCTCAGCCTATGACGTGGCAGCTGCGGTAGAGGTATTCAGGCAGGGGGTTACCCCCGACGGGGGTTTATACAAAGAAATCACGCAAAGGCCCATGTGCCACCTTCGAAGAGGTGCAAGCAAGAGACTTAGCCAATGTTCGGCTAAAAGAAAAACAAAACTCTACTATAGAGGTCATTAGAAACAAAGAAGGCCGAAAGGAGATAGCCCGCCTAATCGCAGAAGGAAGAATAAAAGACATGGCACCAGACGCTCCGGTACCCAAAGATTTTCTAAAGAATCTCTAGCCCGAGCACCAAGAAAGGCGAGATCCTCCAACACCAGAGAGATCAGTCAACATGATATCTGGGGGGATCAAATTAACATAAGTGGTTGACATACTCAACCGCAAATCTCAATGCCAGAGAAAGCGATTTTGGCCGACCCCAACCATCGGGGCACACCGTCAAGAAATCTTCAGGGCAAGCCATCGTGTTCGACGACACCGATGCAGAAAACCTCCCTCGTAACCGGGCTGGGCAGATATTGCTACCATATAATGCCCTTCGGCTTGCGGAATGTCGGGGCTACTTTCCAACGATTAGTCAATCGGATGTTCCATAATCATATTGGAAAGACAATGGAGGCATATATCGACGATATGGCGGTAAAGAGCACAAGTGCTTCCTTACACAGGGGGCACTTGGAAGAAGCATTCAGAACCCTTGAAGAATACAACATGAAGCTAAATCCCCAGAAGCGCATCTTCGGGGTACCGTTTGGTACTTTTCTGGGGCACGTGGTGACCAAGCGAGGGATTGAGGCTAGCCCTGACCAAGTTCGGGCAATTGCTTCCCTGATATCCCCTCGAAGTGTAAAGGATGTGCAAAAGCTGACCAACAAGATAGCCGCGCTTAGCCGGTTCATCTCCAAGTCCTCAGATAAGTATCGACTATTTTATGAAGTACTAAAGAAGTATCAAGTCACAGGTGCTCGTTGACTTCGTTGCCGACTTTACCCCAACCCTCGAGGAGAGCACGAATGGTTACTGAACACCAAAGGAGACTCGAACGCAAGGGGGCAGGTCTCGGAGTCGTGCTAAAATCGGCAAGGGGGGCAAGAACAGCTCAAGCGGTCAGACGTAATTTTGACGCTACTAACAACGAGTCCGAGTATGAAACTCTTATCTTCGGACTAGAGTTAGCCAAGGCTCTATCCATCAAGAGACTTAAGGTACGAGTCGACTCTTTACTGGTCATTAACTAAATATTAGGCATCTTCGATGCCAAAGACGACAGGATGGCAAGCTATCTCAAAACGGTCAAATCCTCGACCGAGCAATCCTAAACCCTAGGGAGTACAACAAGATACTTCTCGTTCGCCTACTGCAATCTGCAATATTCTCCAAAGATCCACCAGTCCAAGGGTCAGTTCAGTCGGCCACTGGACCAGGCCATACCTAAACTGGTTCCTACATGGCGAAGCACCCGAGGACAAGATCAAAGCCAAAGCCCTAAGATCGAAAGCAACACGCTTCACCATCCTACATGAGATCTTCTTCCACAAATCTACCTCATGCTTCCTACAGCGATGCGTAGAAAAAGAAGAGGCCGAGAAAATCATGTGCGAAATGCGCGCACGAGGAAGACTACAGGAACCACACTGGGGGTCGGAGCTTAGCCAACAAGATCCTCAGGCAGGGGTGGTACTAGCTGACTATTCTCCAGGACGTAACCAGGTACGTCTAGGCGTACGAAGCATGTCAACGCCACACACCTATCCCACACCAGCCGCTGGAGATTCTCCATCCCTCGAACACCACATGGTCATTCATGAGATGGGGGATGAACATTGATGGAAAATTGCCTCCATCGACATGTCAAAAGATTAGGAGTACCAAAAGAGATTACATGCGACGATGGATCATAATTCAGAAGCAAGAAGACGTGAGACTTCCGTAAAGAGTGGAACATCGAACTAATCACGAAGGGAGCAACGGTTCAAACACCATTCTCCCTAGTGCACGGATGTGAGGCCGTCATTCCGGAAAAGATTAGAGTGCCCACCGTCAGGTACTGACTCACCACCACGGAAAGCAACAAACGTGAACTTGAGTCAGATTCGGACACCGTCCAAGAACTCAAAGAAGCGGCCCACGCTCGGTTCACAAAGTACCAATTCACCACGAGCTGGGGTTACTTGAACCAAGAAGCAACAAGATATTGGCTTAACTGTCCATGGTCAGGGGTTCACTCCCCTGGTTCAGAAAAATCAGGTTCGAGCAGCTTTCTACAGAGAAGATCGCACAAATCGGTATCTCCCTAGACAATCTCCAGGCAATCTCCAAGCAGTCACTGGAAAATCTCCAAAGAAGTTTAGAAGATGGCTCCAAGGCCAAACATTGTCGGCTGCCAAGAGACGTCAGGGGTATAACGGCCTCTACACCAGATCAAGCTACAACCCTTCTAACATCCTTGCTTGGGCAACAAACCAGGCCAGATGCTCATTGTCAGTCTCTAGACAGCGGCCAGGCAGTCGCCAAAAATTCTCCAAAGAAGTTGCGAAGATAGATGCAAGGCCAGACCTTGATGGTTGCAAGAAGACAACAGGGGTCATCTGATCTAACTATGACACTCCTTAGACCCCCATTTTCTGGGAATAACCCAAGTCGATCACTTGCTAATTGATCGCTAGATAGCCGCCAGGCCGCAGCTAGAGAATCACCATCCCGTTAGCCGGTGTTCAGAAGCGTCGGAGGAGAAGACGACGATGACAATAACCATTGCCATGAACATGATTCAATCACTGGAAAAATGCAGGTTCATTCGTATCACTCCCCAAAACTATTATTTTACATTTTGCTTTCCCTTTGCGGTTTTTACAAAGACACTACTAACTTAAGCATTGGAGGATCATTGGGGAAAACCCGTGATCACCTATTTTTTGACTTCTTGATTATGCATTATCCAACCATGCGAAACGTCAATGGGCAGCCATGGCCCGCATACAATCCCAAGGCGCTACACGCCAACATTGGCTACAAGACTAAGGTACTTACTTTTACTACCTATACTTTATTACTCGTTCTCATTCTTCCTACATTCTATAATATCTTCCCGCTCATTCACGAGCCAACGCTAAAAACAGTCGATCACGACTCACATGCGTTAAAACACAACCCACCTGAAGGAGTATTACTTCTGAATCGGTTTGGTCTCATTAATTTTCTGATCAACACTTAGCTTTAGTTTACTACTTCTCTAAGACCTCTTTGATTCTTCTTCAATAAGCGACTCCGGGGCGCTAGCTCCCACTGTCGATGTGTTGTCTTTAATTCATAGCTTAGTAGTTTTTCAGTCCTATTTGTGATGTTTTGCGAGAAAACAACTCTCCCACAACTCAACTACCGCTTCAAATGCACCCTACGCGCTATTTTACGTCTTACCGACTAAACAAATACGCGACAAAAACACACACAAAAAGAAAAACCACTGTATAAATACATGGTTATACCGTCTAGAAATGGCGATGTCGTCACGTGGGTGAAATAACCCGTACAACGTGGTGAAGTAACCCATAAGTTGGTTACCCCCCATCTAAGTCCAATCAATGTAGAAACATTGGATTAGTACGGGAAGGGGAAAGCTATAGCAACGATAACCCGAGGCCACATTCGCGGGACGCCGCGAGGACAATATATCCTAAGGACTAAACTTATGGATCCAAAGGGTGCCTAATCATAAGCAATTATGCACGGACCTTTGCAGTACACAAAGCGCAAAGACCTGGAAATCTATTCAGGGTCGAACTAATGCGCTATGGGAGGAAGCCACATAACACTTCCTCTCGAATGCTGATCTACTAACGCATTCATACACATATGGGCAAATACATCCTTGGAGAATCTCCGGATCACTGCCCTACACTAAAGTTTGCCAACTGACGCAAATGAAAAGGTACCAACAACATATATATAAGCGCCATACCGTGGCATCGAAACTCAATACGAGTAAACAACACGTACCGTACCAATGGGTGACATTTCTCTGGAAATTCTTAGATATTTCATTAAACTAACGTGATGGCAAAGTTGCTTGATTATGTACAGGTGAAAATCAGGAGGTCGTAAGTTCACGCTATACAAGAGCAACAAAGCCAAGATAACCAAGTTTCCGAAGAACGAACATACACCCAATCAAGGGTTCGCATTCGTTCACTCAACGGAGTTAAGTCAAATGAGCGACAAGGAAAACAGTTCTGGGGTCTGAGACGCCACCTCGTCTGAAAGCTCCTCGCCATCGACTTCATTAGCTGCGCCGAGATCATTGCTGTTTAAACGTACGTGAAGATTCGTCAGAAATGGCTCACATGAACCCGCTATTCACGCGTCAGTACTTCTCTGGCCATTCTTTGGTTAAATGACAGTTTTATGTAGCCATGCCTAGTTAATAATCGATCGACATACGAAGATTGCACATAGATCATGCGTTCAAAGAATCATTCTATCATCATGGGGTTAACTCAACCTCATAAATCAGACCCTTCATGACGAAGGAGGCTAGGGTCTATTACCGGCTAAACATCAGGTACGTCAATCACCTTATCCTCATCATCTTGAAGTTCCTTGTTTACTAAAGGAGAAGATTCCAATGCTGGGGTGCCGAGTGGGTAATACTTGGCAAAGGCATCCTGCTACGCCAATAGGTCCCAACGATCACCCTTGCCGACAGAAAAGTCTTGAAGAATCTCCAAGCGAGGCTTCAACAAATTCCAAAGCAACCATGCTAACTACCACGTTGACCAGACACTGGGTTGCCCTCACAGCTTCTTACAGCTTCACTTCCCGAGTGCAGTACAACTCATCGAGTATTCGCTATCTTACGCGAAGAATCTCTGATGCTTACCTTGAAACTAACCAAGTGTACTACTTTAAGAGTACCTTCGGGACATAGCTTCCAAGACATAGGCTCTCAATCCGAGACATATATCTTCAGTTTCTCAAGTATCACTTTTACACGACAACAAGTGTAAGCTCTTGGTTTGTGACTTCAGTCGAGTCTATGCTATGGGCTAGCGACTACGATTAGGTTAAACACCCAAAGCTCATGGTTATCGTCAAGTTAAAATGCCCAAGGCTACACAACTTCGGTCACACCTACGCTGGCGGTAAACAACTTCGATCAGGTCCGTGCCTATAGCTGACGACTTTGATAGAGTCCGCACCTCTTGTAAACACTTCTGTCAGGAAGACTTCTGCTGTCCAGAAACACAATCGCTTATATCAACGAACAACTCTTGAAAATAACGAAGATTCGTATCAAAGGCGTGAAATCCATCTTGCCCATCTCGTTGCCTCAACGACCAAGATGAATTTGGGGTATTGTTGGACCTAGAAATAATCCAAGCAGGAAGCAACCCAGTACCAGAGAAGTCCCAATGCCTTGCAGCTACAAGGTACCCAGGTTTTAGCCAAAGAAGTATTAAGACTTTATTAGTACTTCTTTGCTACCTCTTCAGAGTAAGACAAGACTTGCGGCGAAAGGAAAGTCGGTTAAAGAAGATAGATCCGAGGCAACAAGATAGAATCTTTCCAAGATATCTTCTAATATATGATAGATTCAATGCCAGAATGGATAAAGAATATCCAAGATATAAGATAGATTTTCTAGATGGTTAAGATAGATTTATAACTTGTATAAGATAGAATTCCTATTTATTGTCTATATATACTCTTGTAACCCACGAAATTGGGGGGGAGAGAGAGAAGAATGGGAGATCACATCAGATCACACACCATAGCCCTCGCCAAAGGCATGCATTGTAAACCCTAGAAGGGGGGTCATACCTTTATACATCTATTGAAAACCCTAGAACGGGGTACCATGTTTTTACACATTCATACGCTTTTCTCATCAATACAAACACGATTTTCGTCCTTCTCTTTGATTTATTTCGATCTAGGCCCGACTTAGGTCAAAGTTCTCCCTTGGGTAAATTTTGGCTCAAACATTCTTCATCGTCGATGTCATCAAACTCGTCTTCCCAAATTGGAGTATCAGACGATTGGCCTAAGGACACTTGTGCTGGAGGTAGGGACGGCGCCCTTCCTTGTGCCATGCGCCTTTCATGCCGTTGTGTTCGTCGTAAGGGGTGCTCATCAAAGCGTTGGTCACGCCTATTGTTCATCCGGCGGTCCCGTCCCCCGGTACCTGGGTCTTGGGGACGCCTTTGATAACGTGGAGGGGACGTTGCCTGGCGACGATCTCTCCTGGGTTATAGCGATCATTAAAACGAAAAGAGGTAGGAGACATATACCTGGGCCTTCGGACTCATGGCCTGAGGAAGCATCGTAGGCATGCGGGTCACTCCGCAAGACTTGGCCTTGAGGACGGCGGGGCTCAATGGTGGACTGGAGACGGCGTTGTTGAGGGGCGTCCCTTGAGGACGTCCTGTTGGGAAGCACTTGGTGAGATGTTTGACCGTTCGGCTGACTTGGGCCAGCTTGGTCGGAGAGGCTGATGGGTAGTCCTTGAGACTTGGAGGGAAGGACTTGAGGTACCCGAGCTGCCGCTTGGGCTTGGAGAAGGGACGCCTCCTGGCGTTTCAACTCTGCTATTTCTTGTTGTTCTTGTGTGAGTTGGGGAGGGTTGAGGTCCTCGTTTGAGAGTTCTTGGTTGAGGACTTGTGTTGGATCATTTTCGTTAACCTCGTCGGATGGGTATCCTATCATAACATTAGAGTCCATGGCGAGTAAAAATGGAACAATAGTCAACAAGTACAAGCACTAGAAACAACTCTTTAGACGGACTATGCACACACAAAGGTCAAGGAAGGCTTTATGTGCGAGAGGCGGCTAAAGGCTACACGATGCAACTCAAACACGCAAGGATCAATGCAATTACAAGCAACAATATTGACGTGCTAAGTGCTAAGGACTGCTTCTTTGTTGAGGACGGCTTCCTGAAGGTTGCGTCTTGGGACTCTCTTGGATCCAAAATAGTTGCCTTATTTTGGCTTTCTATTTGGACTTCTTTGTTTTTTTTTTTGAAGGCGGTTACTAACTGAATGAGAGTCCTTTGAGGGATGCAAGTAGCACAGATAGGTTACTAACCTAAGCACGACTGAAACCAATATGCAACAAGTAATCGAACTCACCAAGCATGTAAGGACTGCAATTGTAAGCGGGTTAAATTTTTTTTTTTAAGGACTATAGTAGTAGAAACTTGTTCTACTACCAAGGTTGGGCTAAAATTATTTTTTTTTATTTTTATAAGGACAGATTCAAGGAACATAAAGGGAAGCAAGTGTGATATGCAATAGTCCGAATAAAAAGGCTTACGTAACCTGGGCTCTAATACCAGTTGATGCGATCGCCTTCTCGAGACTCCCGATAAGGACTCGCTTTGGCCAAGGATCTATGTTACGAGTTGTGCCTTTATCCTACTATTGAAGGGACTATGGTGTAAACGGGGTGGAAGTTGAGTAAGGGACGGGAAAATATTTCCAACAGACGGAAAGAACTCGCCGAAGGTCGAGGAAGGTCGGCGTTGGCCGGAGAAAAGGAGGGCGTCGGAGAAGAGGGTTAGATGGGTTGACGTCGGCGGTTTGAGGGAAGAGACAATCTCGATTCAGCCAAAACTCATTTAATGCAAACGTAAGGATTACAAAAGAGGAGAGCTTCTTATATAGTGGAGGCTCTTAACACAAAAAAGGAAAACCTAGCATTTATGGGTTGGGCCTAAAACATGCAAGTCTTGGCCCAAATCCCTAAACATACTATAAATGGCCAGACAACTAATCTGACCTAACATTCTTGTCCTTACTACAAAAGGTAATACTTATCCATAAGCTAGCTAGGAAAAAGGAAAGACAAGGACTTTAAATAGCAAAGGAGTCCTGGGGACTCTGTTGAGAACTCTGCTCATGAGCTGAAGGACTTTGCTGAAGGAACCTGCTCAAGAGTTGAGGGACTCAACTTAAGGACGCTGGTGCAGAGCTAAGGACGCTGCTTAGGGACACTGGTGCAGAGCTAAGGACACTGGTTAAGGACGCTGGTGTAGAGCTAAGGACGCTGCTTAAGGACGCTGGTGCAGAGCTAAGGACGCTAGTTGAGAGCTAAGGACGTTGGTGGGGGGACGCCCAGCACAGTCCCTAGGTTTGGCGTTGAGGACTCTCTTGTATCGTCCCTAGAGTTGGCAGAAGGAAGCCTTCCACGGATGGGGACGCCAAGGCCTCTTCATCAGGACTGGCCTTAAGCACGCTCAGCACCCAAGTAGCTGGTTCTTCAGGGACTATGCTAATGGACTGAGAGGCTCGCCATACAAAGGACGCCGTTGCTCGGGCAATGGCCTCAGCACGAGCTCGAGTAATGGGTCCGTCCGAACGCATTGACATGGCGTCTTCCTCTTCCTTAGGAGTAAGGGAAGGGATCGCATCAATAGGGCTTCTTGATTCTAAATAGCAAATAGTTTTATAGATCAAGACCCCACTAAGCATAGCGTAGTCAGGTTCGTTCGCGGGAGTTAAGAGAATATAAGCCTAGTTGTCAAAAGAAACACAAAAACAAAGCAATATATAGAAAACAACACAAAACGACGCTCGATATTGACCTTTTCAATGTCAGTAACGACCTACCTCTAACAACAACAAAAAACACATAAAAAATCACTTAGTACCATGTTCGGTACCAATCGGAAACGCTCGGTAATAACCCAACATGAAAATTTACGAGATGCAAAAACATGATTAAAAACTTGTAAGGCAAGGGAATACCACAAAAAAGTTAGGCATGCAACCTATAAATCAATGATCATACATAATCAAATCTCAAAATCATGACTTTCGCCAATTAAACAAGAGTTTATTTCAACTTTCAACAAAATAAACACTTTCCTTTTATTTAATTTAAGGGAATTTCAACTTTTGTTTCGAAGCCCAAATATTATTCAAATTCACAATTTTATCTTTCAATTCAATTGCAAACATGAATATGCCTCAACTATCATCAAGGAATTAAATATAAATAAAGAGGATGAAAATTAGATATTTTAAGAACAAATATTCATCATCAATTCTAAAATCTAGCATGCATAACCTTGTCGGGTTTCTACCCCAACCCTAGAATAAGAAGACTACGCACTCATCATGATGGAGAACACAACACAATCAATAAGAGAAGACATGATTTCACACCAAAGAAACAAACCTTGAATTCAAAAGAGAAGAACTTACAACTTTTTTTCACAAAATACTCCAAACTTGCAGCCCAAGTTTCTTCTCTCTCAATTCTCTCCCCTAACTTGTTTTTCTCAAATTAATTTGAAGAGTTGTGGATGATTTTTAGGCCATCATAAGGCCTCCTTATATACTAATAGAGAAGACTAGAAAAGGAAACAAGATAAAAATCTAAAAAACCCTAAAATAAACACTTAATTAAGTCGTCCTTGCTCCCCCACGGAATAGTCCGTACCCACCAATTTGGGTCGGTACTGACCGGTGACCTGGGTAGGTATGGCTGGTCAACTTCTTCCCTTGACTACTCTTCAGTGCTAGATCGGTACCGACCCTCCTAGATTGTAACCGAGCGGTCTTGGGCTTAGGTTTTTCTTCTCTTTTTCTTCTTGAAACTCCATCTAGGCTTGGTATTTCTTCTATCTTCCTTCCTTGAAACTTCAGCTCTTGACAATTCTTCAACACTTGAAAACTCCTCTTCTTGAAACTTGAACACCTTAGACTCTCCTTGGAAACTTGAACTCCTCTTGGACTTCCCTTGGCTACCTCCTTGGACTCCACTCAAACCATAGCATACTAGCCTCCTCATTTTGCTTCACGAGGGTGCGCACCCATGGTTGCATACTCCTCCTTGAACCAAGAAATCAATGGTGGTGGCACGAGGGTGCGCACCCATGGTTACAACCTAGATTCGCCTTAACTCCTACATGCCGAGACCAACCTTGTCCACTCATATCACCTAATCAAAACTCACCAAACACTCGTAGTCCGTTTCTGACTCGGCTAAAGTCGTCGTGCCAAGATCAAAGATAAATAACCCAAACAAACAAACTAAGTATAGTAAGCAAGTAAGGGGTCGAACCTAAGAGAACTATGGCTTCTAGTATCAATATAATTATCAACCAAAGAAAGGGGGGTTTAGGAGAGAAATCTATACTAAACTAATCTAAGAAATAAACAAAACAAACAATCAAACAAATAAGGGAAAGCAGGTTCATTCAAAAGATCCACTCTTTAATAATCACTCGATCACAGATTCATTCATTGATTTCATTCACACCTATGGTTAATTCCTATCCTGATCATTAACAATCGCAAGTCCACGGTCCAAGCAATTCTATAACCCTAGGCAAGGACGCTTAACCTAGAATTAGCATAGAGAACAAGGATATTAGGAAATCAAATCATGCAATCAAGCTACGAGTCTCATGCACAATTAAACCATTGAATACTCTTCCCTAAACTAGTCCACGGTCCTAGAATAAAGTTGTTTCGAGAAATAGGAAAGATGCATAGACAACAACCAATCCTAAATCAAACAATAGAACATCAATCAATTCAATAGGTTCATGACCCTACAGAAACAATAAACATTCATAAGATGAAGCACAAGAGAATCAATATTAACCAAATGATAGAAATCAATTATCAAAATCTCACGAGTTCATACATCAGAGCTTCTCCCTTGAACAAACCCAAGGAGACTAGCTCTCCATAACTAAACTAAAAACCTAATTTGAAGAAGAAGGTAGAATGTAGAATGTAGAATGTAGAAGATATTTCAAAACCTAAGGCTGGCTCCTCCTTATATAGCCCAAGGAACAAGCTCCACGAGATAGATAAGGAAAGAGGCAAAAGATAGAAAAGGAAACAAGATAGAAAGATTTCGGCCCGCTTCGGATTCAGCATCGCCGCGGCCGCGTCGCCCCCACCGCGCCCGCGCTATCGCAACAGAAAGGAACAATTCGTCTCGGCGGCCACCGCGGTCGCGTCGACCAGGCCGCGGTCGCGGAATCTCGACAGAATCGCTGGTGTCACTTTGGAGGCTGTTTTGACCATCTTCGGCTTGGAATCTGACTTTGGTGTAAAAAGATGAATTGAAGCCCTTGAAGTTAGCTTTCCAATGGCACCGGAATCAGGTCAATCCGACCTCTGTAGCTCAAGATATAGCCTTCGCAAGCAAGTGGTGTCGCGCAGACAGCTCAAAACGCCTTAGAACTCTTGATTCTTGAATTCTTGTGTCTTCGGCCTAGATATTACAATTACGCACAACTCTAACCTAAACACACTCAATATAGCCCTAAAATACAAGAGTTAACCTATACAAAATAGGCCGAATCAGTTTCTGATTGTCGATCACCCACCTTCCGCAATCGAGATGCACCTAATTGCGATTATCCGAACACTAAACACATCCGGTCGTTGTTGTTCCGCATCCAAGTTTAACTTGATTACGTGTACGCCATGGATTTTCTTGATCACCCAAACGTTGAGAGAGTCCGTGATCGCTCGATGCTCACTTCCCACGATTAGAACTTGCTCAAGCGTTGAATCAGCCTACAATCGCCTAACACTCATAACCTATGATTGAGCCTCACCCGATCGCCTACCCGGCCAAGTCTATCCTCAAATAACGAAAGATCATCTCTCGCGATCAGGACTCGCCCAATCGCGCTGGCACTTGGGGCCCATTTTGTTGCTAAACTGTGCACGAGGTGCACCTTGTTATCGCCGCCTACGAGAGGACAAGAGTAAGTGAACATGCGTGCTTTGCTATTGCAGCATGTTCAAAGCCGAGCCTCGACACCACCCCTCAACACTTGATCATCAAGGTGATCCCGAAGACTTGGACGGAATCGCAATAAAAATTCGTCAACCAATAACATAAACTATTCTATTAGTGTTAATTTATTAAGGTTTTCATTGGTGTATAATAAAATGCCTATTTATATTTTATCTATAAATAAACAAAATACAATAACTTTATTTATGGAATCCATTGTTTCAATTAGTTATTTAGAACCTCTGTAAGATAATAAAAAAACAAAAATTACTTTTACATAAAATAAAACACATTTCATTTATTCAAATAAAAAATATATATTTTAGAAAATATCAAAATTAGGTAAGATATCAAGTGGATAAAAGATTAATTTTATAGAGTATTATGAAAAATATATGAATTACAAAGACTTGGGTTGATACAAAGTTTAATTAGTACACTAATAGAGAGGCCTTTCTACCCCTCAAGTTAATTTTTCAAACATGTGGGTAGACTTGTCAAAAGCTGACCCGACCTGCGAATCCGACCCGACCCGACCCAAAAATTTTGGGTTTCAACCCGAAAATTTAGACCCGTGACCTAGTTTCAACCCGAACCGATTGCAACCCGAACCTGTTGGGTTTAAGCCCGAACCCATTGGGTCGGACCCAATTTTTTAATGTTTAAATTATATTATAATATATAAATTTTGTTTTAGAAAATTATGTTATATTTTATTATGAAAATATTTAAAAATAATATTTTATTATTAAAATATTAAAGAATTGTATTTTATTATTATATTTTATTAAATTTTGGTAAAAAAATTGACACTCTTGACCCGTTGGGTGATCCGACCCAAAAAACCCGAAACGACCCGACCCAGTTTGACCCGTAACCTGATTGACCCGAACCCAAACTCAACCCGCCCGACCGACCCAATCGACAGGTCTACATGTGGGCATATGTATGATATCATATTATTAGACCGTCTAAAAACATTATAGATTGGAACTCATCTACTATTATTACTCAAACTAATTATTGTCCGTACACTGTACGGGACACGATCGAGAATAAATGTTTGATGTATTATTAAAGTAATAAAGGGATGCTTAATAATATTATTAAAAATTAGATGTTGATATCACCTTTTTTATCCAAAAGCATTACAATATTTTATTAATCTAAAATTGTGATTTGATGTTAAGAATAAACTTAACTCAAATGTTATATAATATGACTTAAATAGATAGTATAGATAAAATACTATCATATTATTTCAAAATATATTTTATTAGTTAAAAAAAATTATATGTGATACGATATGAAATCTCAAGTGAAATAACTTATCAACATATATAATTTCTATAATTAATAAGATTTTTATAAGATGATAGAAATCAAAAATTAAGTTAATTATGACCTATATAAATAAATCTTTTAGAAAAATAGACATGTATCAATAATAATATTTTTTGAACTAAAATGAATATTTTAATAGATCTTATAAAATTATAATTAATTTAATAATAGTAGAGTTATAGTCATAGATCAATATAATTTATACATGAATATTATAACACAAATTTAGTTTATATATTTTAAAGATATTTTTAGATATAATTGTAGCTTAGAAAAAACATTTATGGGACAAAAAAAGATTGACAAAGGAATATGGTGAATATATATGATTATTAAAATAAAATAAAATAAAAATTAAGTGTGACAAATAAATTTAACCAATTCATTATAACTTTAATTTACAAAAAAAGAATATCTAAGCAAATAGTTGAAGAAGATAGAAATTATGTGAAAAAGATAGAAATTAACAAAAGAAGAAGATAAATGATAGACAATTAATAAGAATAAGAAAGACTTTGAAATTATTTTTCTAAATTTTATTTTCTTAAATGGAGTGGGGCCAGAATTAGCGTTGAGGCTCGAAAGGTCTCGACTTTAGTATATAGTATACTAGTATTAATCCCGTGCCTTGAAGGCACGAATTTGATTTAACTAAAATTTTAACTTTAGTTTTATATAAAGTTATTTAAATGAATAGTTTGATATAAAATCTTGCATTAGTTTATTTAGTTTGCTTCTTATGAATTTTATTTTGATGATATAATATTTCTACTATATATAATACATTCTTTTAATTGAATAAAGATTTGTAGAATTATAATTTTAATCGAATAGTATAATTTTTAATCGAATAATGAAAGTTTTCACATGTTAGGATTATAATTTTAACTGAATAAAGATTTATTTTCATTATGTATACTATTTTGGATAGATTTTCTCAAGGTTTTAGATAGATTTATTATGTGTATAATTTAATGTGAGGTCTACAATGCAATTTCAACCAATTTAACAAATTAAATTGTTTTAATAAGGATGTGTGATGCGGTCCAATGAGAAATTGACATGTGTCGTGCTATATATTATTTTTAACCTCCGCTTTAGTATATAGTTATGATAGATTATGAAGCGTAATGGACTTTGAAAGATATAAGAATTACAATGGATAAGGATATTTGAGTGAATTCTTTAATTCTTTTGAATATATAAATCGTATAAACTTTAATTTCGACCTATATGAAAAAAGAAAATTAAAGATAAATTTAGCGCGTAAACCATTACTTGGAAAAAAAATGATATGACCGTTGTTTTTTCAATAACCTGATGACACAATCTATACTACCTATAGTATAAAGCAGAGACAATGTCTTCACAAAAAATTGAGCCACGTGTCATTCCTATAATAAATTAATCAGCTGAACCCTCCTTTATAAAAATAAGTAATTAGAATCTCATATAATCTTATCCCGTAAAAAAAGGCTTAAAAATTATCAAAAATTATGAATTATCCCAAAAATTATAAATTATCTCTTACCAAGAGTTAGTTCTAATCTTCTAATAAATATTATTTTTAATAAAACGTGATATTTATCATAAAGTATTTTTTAAACAAATCCAACTTATTTATATTATGAGTTGATTTACCATCATTGGTAAAAAAATACTAACCATAATAGGAAATTTAAATTTAGTAGGTAGGAAATTAGAAAATAAAGATATATTCTAATTATTTATTTTTTTAAATCCGAATTTTATTTCAAAATTATAAAGATTAAGATAAAATAGAAAAATACAACTATGAGATTATTTTTTGGAATTTTTTTATAATTTTGAAATAAAATTCTTAAAACTAATAATTAGACTATATCGAAATTTCATAATTTCCTATTTACTAAATTTAAATTTCTTATCTTTTCAAACAACCATTGAAGATAAAATCATGTAAATAATCTTTAAAGTCATATCTATATCGATATCTAAAAGATTAATTTCTATTTAATTAACAATATACCTATATTATTTCTTATCGAAGAAGTTAATGAAACAAATCTATATTAAATCGGGTTTATAATCACATTACCCGACCCGTATATGGTACGGGGTTTAAACTAGTTGACAATAAAAATTAATCTTCAAGGAATAATTTTCTTATAAAATATTGGTTTTTTAAATTTAATTATTATGTTTTAGTTAACTATGAAATATGACACTTTTCATGGACAGTAATTCAGTCGAATCTTACTTTTTAATGTAACGGCTATATTACACCTTCTTTTCCTACATTGTCTTACTGGCGATTGTGTCATTATATAAAAAGAGAAACGTAAAATGGTAAAGATAACCATAAAAAAGGGAAAATTTCTGGCAAAATCACAAATGATATGCAATCTGTGACGGATAAATTCAAAGTTTATTTGGTATGACTTTAAACCAATAGCTGAAATTAATTACTACTAATAGATATCTTATGTCATAGACTTTATTCTTAATCATGTAATGATTCTTAAAAGATTAATAATAGAAATAATGAAAAATAAAAAGGGAACTATGCAAGAGTTGCACAACAATAATCTAATTATGACCAATTATTTCCGGAAATATATGGCCATGGTTTCTTTTCATTTTTCCAAAACAACACTTTTTATTATTTTTCAAAACCAAATTTTTTATGTTGTGCTAAATCGTTTCATTTAGCATAAATATTATAATGTTGATCGAACTAATTATGTAGGAAATTTTAAAGGTGACATAAATATTTTTTCAAGATATTTAATAGTAACATAAGTATTTTTTTAAGTGGGATACTTTTATGCAATAAATAAATTCTATGACGATAAGTTGATAACCTATTTTATAGTTTTTACATTACACTAAATTGTACATCAAAACAAAGTCGACCTGCATTTTATACAAATTAAGATTTTTGTAATATAAGAAATACTTTCAAGCTACATATATTACTTAATATTTTGCCCCAATTTTTGCATCACTATAAATTGTTTCATTTTATTTGATACCTTTTTTGAAGTAATTAGTGTATTATGTTTAGCCAACTGATTTCATGATACGAGAAAGTATGTTAGAGGGGAGACGGGCCCAATTGCCAAGCCCAACTCACAAGCCCATGGGGTTCCATCCCAAAACCAATTGGCAATAGGAGGAGTAACCCATGTATTTATAAGCGAGCTTGGTTTCCCACCAATTCTCGATGTGGGAAGCACAATTGCAACCCTAACAATCTCCCCCTCAATTGTGAATCCCTCACAACCGATAACGGCGAACCCTCCCGGTCCCTAAGCCGAACCATCGGCTCTGATACCACTTGTTAGAGGGGAGACGGGCCCAATTGCCAAGCCCAACTCACAAGCCCATGGGGTTCCATCCCAAAACCAATTGGCAATAGGAGGAGTAACCCATGTACTTATAAACGAGCTTGATTTCCCACCAATCCTCGATGTGGGAAGCACAATTGCAACCCTAACACTTCTACTGACAACTAATCTTGGTCAGTTTTACACCGTAAGAATACTCTAAGGCGAACTTTTCTAGAAATGGTAATCTCTTAAATTTCTTTCCTTTATAAAAAAAAATTAAAAAAGATGCTTTAGAATGAGGAGAATGGTGCATAGTTTCAATAAAAACCTTTTACACCATAGGAAAAAAGGGGAGAAACTGACAGAATCCAGCTAAAACTAGTGGGACCCATGAAAAAAACTGGGAGGCTGTGCGCCACGCGCTTAGGGGATTGCATGCATCACCTTAAAAACATGCAATTCCTTTCAATGGGTTGTTGTTTTAAGACGTACGTTTTCCTTGTTCTACTTCTTCTGTATATAATTCAGCCCCAAACTCCTCTTTCTCACAGCTCTCAAATTCTAGTCCACACTAACTCTCAAATCGCTCTCGACTACCATGAATTCCAACACTTCCTTTTGTCTCAATCCAAACCCGGTTGTATGTGGGGGCGGGTCACCGGGGGCCAACGAGGGTTTCTTTTGGGAGAGCCACCTTTGGCCCTTTGGTAACGTTGACCACACCTCTGCCGCTGTTGGTGGCGGCGGCAGTGCTGCCATGAAGGGGAAGGCGGCGCCGGCTATGGAGGAGGAGAAGAAAGAGATCAGGGGAAAGAGAAAGGCGGAGGTGGATGTGGAGAGTCATATTTATACGGAGAGGGAGAGGAGGAAGAAGATGAGGGATATGTTCTCTAACCTCCATGCTATGCTTCCACAGCTTCCTCCCAAGGTAAATTCTAATTGATTCACAAATAATAGACAAGAAAACGGTGTAAACTACCCTATAATTTACTTCCCATTATGGTTTTTTTTATATGATTTTTGCCTCTTTTTTGCTACACAAAAACACAAGTTCAAATTTATGTTTCCATTGATCTGGGTATATATCCTAAATTATTTTTCAAGATTTGTTTCGTTTATGATTTTATTACACCTGGGTTCCTATGTTTTGATGTCAGTTGCATCTTAGATCTATTTGTCTACTCAATTTTCATGCCAATTGTGGTTACATATCCAATAGTTTTATGTTTGTAAAATGTATGGGGCTTTATGGTTTAGTTCCTACAGTTTTAAGTTCCTATTTAACTTTCAACTCCTAGATATCATGCATCATTTAGTTACAATATTTGATTAAGGATCTAACATATAAATCTGATAACTCCATCAATTCTTCTCTAAGTAGGAGTTAGCTATAAGTTTTCACTTGATTTATGACTTGCGTTCAAATCATGTGTTATATTTTTCCACTTGATTGTCTGATTATTTTATCGCTTTTATGTTTTCTTGAAGAAAGAAATTATGCAGTAATATCTTAAGATTTTCCTCTTATTTTATATTCTTATCATGCTTTCCTTTTTCACTTATTTCTTGTATTTTATACGCCTTTTTTGTAGACGATGAATTTCTATTCTAACATTTTACTTTCATTTATGGATGTATGGAAAAATATCAATTAAAAAGTGAGAGCATTACTCAAATTCATAATCAGTTGCTGGGATAGAGGTAGAAATGAGATATAAAGACTATTATTATAACGCATCAATTAATTAAATAAGTTCATATTGTAACTAAATGATGGAGTAACAAAGTTGGTAATGATTTACACTGTCGAACCTGTTAGAATCCTAGATAACAAACGTCCAGTTCCTCGGAAAACAATTCCCTAGCTGGAATGTTCAGGTCACTAAATTCGAGGTGAATTTTTGCAACTTCTAGCTGGTCACTTCGGTTATAAAACCATGGATATTTATTTATTTATTTTTCACTTTTGTCTATTCTAGAGGTGTTAAACAGGTCGGGTCGGGTGGATTCGAGTTCGGTCTTTTCGGGTTCGAGTTCGAGTTCAGTTCGGGTTCGGGTTCGGGTCAATCGGGTTACAGGTCAAGTCGGGTCGGCTCTTGACAGGTTATTGTGCGGCTTCGGGTCGACCTAACAGGTCAAGAATTCAAATTTTTAATGATTATTAAAATAATATTATGACTTAATAATAATAAAATATAATTTTAAAAAGATTTTTATAATAATATTTTAATTATAATAGGTTTTATGATTAAATATATTATAATATTTACAAGAAAATATATTTATTCTACATATATTTTATGATAAAATAGGTTTATTATACTCCCTCCGTCCCAAAATGTTTGTCCCTTTTCCTTCACAAAATACGAAGGAAAATGGACAAATATTTTGGGACGGAGGGAGTAATAGGTTTTATGATAAAATATATTTATTCTACATATATATATAAAATATCGGGATGGTCGGGTCAGTTTCGGGTTTCAACCCAATCGGGTTTGGGTTAATCAGGTTCGGTTTTTTTCTTTGCTTGCTAATATTCGGGTCGAGTTTCAGCCCTAAAATTTTCGGTCGATTTTTCCGGTCGGGTTAGATTTTGACATCTCTACTCTATTCTAATCACATAAAATATACTCCCTCCGTTCCCAAAAGATTGTCCATATTTCCATTTCGGACGTTCCAAAAAGATTGTCCACCTTTTAATTCTTTCCATTTATATCACATCACATTTACATTATTACCCCTAAATAATCATACATTTTACCTACTTTTACAACCTCTTTCTTCTTCATTTCTCTCTCATTATCTACTTTTACACCCTCTTCACTTTATCACATTATCTCTCTTCCACTTTAATAAACAACACCATACATACATATTTTTTTTGGCTGATTTGATATGCCTTAATCTACTACAAAACTTACTTTATGGACAAACTTTCGGGAACGGAGGAGTAGAATTTTCTTATTAATGTAGGTGATGCCTTCAAATGTTGCCAAATAGCGTATGGATTAGAAACTTACCATATTTAAGCAATACTAATTCATATATATGATTCTCTTGGTGAGTAGACGGATAAGACAACGATTGTGGATGAAGCAGTGAGGCAAATAAAAACGCTAGAAGCCCAACTTGAGAATCTCCAAGAACAAAAAGCGAACAAACTCCGTTGTTCCACCAACGCCACCATCACCTACGAGCCATCAACAGTCGCCCACTTGAAGCAAGCCGGCCAGACCACAAGGGAGTCCTTTCTAGCGGATCATGCAATTGTTCAACCTAAGATTGGCTCTGTCAACACAACTCCAGGGCTTTCCAATCATCAGTCTCCGGTGATGTTCCATACTTGGACATCTCCAAATGTTGTTCTCAACACATTTGGACAAGAGGCTCAGATTATGATTTGCTCTCCTAGAAAGCTCGGCCTCTTGACCTCTGTCGTTCTTGTGTTAGAGAAGAATATGATAGAGGTGGAATCAGCTAGTGTTTCTTGTGATGGAAAGGGGAGTTTCTACATGATCCATGTTCGCCTTGTAAGTTCCATTCTTTCATCTCTTTAAGATTGTTCTCTTAGGCCTATACCTGATTAGTGTCATGGACAAAACCAAATAGCACATAAATGAAGGTAAATCGACCCTAATATCTTAGATGGGTGAGTTACTACCCTCATTGCAAATTGTTCATTAGTCAAATATATACAAGTTAGGCTTATACTAGGATTATTATACAACCCCATCTATTCACTTGAACTTTAATAACTTGTTTAAAGGGCTTCATATTACTTGATCAAATGCATACATTAGGCAACACTGAGAAAAATTCCTAATAATTCTGAGCAATGCTAAATTGTACCTTAATTGTAATGTTTTCATTTTTCTCCCATTTTTGACAGGCTAGTGGAGCAATTGAAAAATCGTCGGAATCCTTCTCTGCTGATGGTGTTTTCAAAGAAGCTGTTAGAGAGATGATTGCATTGTTCCCTTCAAAGTAATTAGGGCATGGATCCTAGGGAAGATGAAAGTTAAATAAGTTTGAAGCGTGAAAAATATATCTATTTGCAACCATTTTGCTAAAGTAAACCACTAGTTGTGTATCTATTGCATGAATTTTAAAAAAGTTATTACTAGCATATTAAATGTAACTTCTTAATAGATTATGTGCTACACTGCTACATATCTTGAAATTGTTATGTAATGGGATGTTCAGTTGATTGTTATTATGAAGATGTTTTAAGTTCTCTATCATTATTTTGCTAACTTATTTTTTCAATCAGGTCACACATGTTTCCATAATGATAATCATGCATATGCTTATAAGACTATATCAATATAAAAATATAGCCTAAGTAAACAAAGTATGACTTTATTCATTTGAAAAATAAGGTGTGCTGAAAGGATAGTTTAGATCAAATTTACAAATCAAACGCAAGTACGCTTCAAAGATCTTGCAAATATACACGATCATAATTGCTTTCCATCTAAGCATGATAATCAATAGTGGTATACTAATGTTCTTGAAATTGTACCAAAAGAGCCACCACTTAGCTCCTTTTACACCCAAGTGAGAAGCTGATTATTATAATTAAATCTATTGAAAAAGCGGAACCGTGGGCGGGGGTGGTCAGGCCGCGGGCGTGGATCAACTAGTGGAACAAGAACTCACTTTTGGCCATATACCGCGTGCACAGTTGAGGGGGCACGTGCACGGTAGGCGACAACGAACACGATCTTCAACAACGAACACGAACTCACGAACGAACTTTGAATCTTGCCTCAAGCATCGATATAGCACGAGCTTTGGAGACGAAGATTCCCCCATACTTGAAGATGACCAGAGCGGACATAAACAATGCCGAAGAGGATAGAGGTAAGATGAATGGAAAAATAGAAGGATGGAAGATAGAAGATAGAAATTTTTTTTGATTTTTTTTTTGATACTTTATTTCGAAATTTTTTTACGAGAGCAAACTGCATAAAACCGCATGCGCGGTCTGGGGAACGTGTGCACGGTGCTAGTACCTATACGTCGAGTCGGGATCTGGGTTCCACCGCGAGCACGGTGTGGTTGTCGCGTGTGCAGTTTCGCACCAAAGTCGTCCTTTCGAACCTAGTACATGCACGTTAGCTCAAAAAACAAAAACATACTAAGCTAATTGAAAGAAAGACAAAGAAGGAAGAAATTATAACTAACCTTGGGTTGCCTCCCAAGTAGCGCCTTTGTTAAACGCCGATGGCTCGATGCCTTTCTAATCGGACATCGTCAATGCCTCGAGCAATCTGTCAAATCCCTATGAACAACTCTCATGCAAGCATAAATAGCACAATGATAAATTGAACATAAATAATATAGCATTCAAACATTGTTTCAATCTATCAAACCTACTAGAGATGTCAGGGTTAGATGGGTTAGGATAGAACAAGTTGAGAGGACGAGGTGGTTTTTTAAAATATTTATCAAAAGAGACAAATTTAATGTTAGCACTACCACCCTTAAGATTTGAGAACTCACAAGGCAATTTATCATGACCACAACCTTTTGCAGACACAACAAACAAACAAATATCAATGGAGAGTAAGGGAGAGGAGGGAAGGATGCAGGGATCATGATCGATCACAACAAAGGGCCCCACGGCAATAGACATAAACATCTCCTCAAGTGGAAGAGAAATTTCGATAGCATCATCCTGCTTCTTCTCCAAGTCATTAGGCTCGTCCTCATCTCTCTAGGAGCTATCAAACTTAAGGAAATATTCCTCTTCCGTCATCACACGAGCATGATCATCCATCTCTTCATCCCATGTAGGGTCTTTGAGTGTCTCCGGAAAAGGTGGAACCGACATTTTAGATCCAAGGGGAGGGAAGTATGGCCTTACATACGAATCATACTTGTCAGCGGGGTTTTGGTATCAATATTTTTACCAACTAAAGATAGGGGGAATTAAGAGAGAGATCTAAACTAAACTAAACTAAGAAACAAATCAAACAAACAAATAGTAGGGAAACAAGTTTATTCAAACGATCCATTCTGAAATAATCACTCGATCACAGATTCATCCATTGATTCCTTTTACACCTAAGGTAAATTCCTATCCTGATCTTAATTAATCGCTTGTCCATGTCCAGGCAAATCATAATATTGACAGAGGACGCACAAATCAATACTAGCAATGCAAACAAGGATATGCAAGATACATGCAAAAGCAATCAACCTACAAGTTAATTGCAAAAACATATAATTAAATCTCTTCCTTAATCCTAGTCCACTGTCCTAGAATCAAGTTGTCTTCTAGAAAAGATAAGTTCACACAGACAATGAAACAAATCAATTCAGATGATAGAATAGTGATAATTCAACATGTTAGCTACTCAAGTAGAATCAATCTAGATTCATATAATGAAGCACAAGAGAATTAATATTAACTAAAAAGATAGAAATCAATTATCAAAATCTCAAAAATTCACGCATCAAAGCTTCACTCTTGAACAAACCGTAAAAGGGTTAAGTCTGCATACAAGAGAAACCTAGATTTAAAAGGGTTAAGTCTCCATACAAGAGAGACCTAGGTTCCATACCTCGCTGGCACTTCGCTAATCGCCCTCTACCGCGCACTTCTTTCGAGATCCGCACGCGCGGTTTTCTCCCGTGTAAAATAGACTTCCCTGGGATGCTACTGCGCCCAATGCATTCCCCAAATATTTTTGGAGATCTCTGATTCGCTCTATTTTTTATTGGTTAACTCTTAGATTTTACAGTATTATTGAGAGTGTTTAGGTTAGTTTTGAGTGTTATTGTAATACGAAGACCGAAGACACGAGATATGAAGAATCAAGAGTTTTTAGAGCTAAATTGAAGACAAGTTCGGCACTGCATAGATTCCGCGGTCGCGCTGCCCATGTCGCGGTCGCGGTGAAGCAAGGCGACGACATTCAAGACCCGTGAAGGCCGTGGTCGCGCCTCCATGGTCGCGGTCGCGGTAGTAGCCGACTTAACCAGCCCAAAGTTAGACCCGCCGCGGGCGTGGTGGGAGTGCCGTGGTCGCGGTGCGTACCGAATCCGAAGCGGGCCAAGATTTTTCTATCTTCTTTCCTTTCTTATCTTTTGCCTCTTTCCTTATCTATCTCGAGGAGCATGTTTCTTGGACTATATAAGGAGGAGCCTACCTTAGGTTTTAGGTATTCCAATTTCATAATTCAATTCATCTCTTTTTAGGTTTTTAGTTTAGTTATGGAGAGCTAGTCTCCTTGGGTTTGTTCAAGGGAGAAGCTCTGATGTATGAACTCGCGAGGTTTTGGTAATTGATTTCTATCCTTTGGTTAATATTGATTCTCTTGTGCTTCATTATTATGAATGTTGATTGTTTCTCTAGGACTCGCGAACCTATTGAATTGATTGATTTTCTACTGTTTGATTAGGTTTGGAGCGTGGACAAAACTAATCTATGAAAACAATTTAACCTAGACCTGTTGTATATGCAACTAGGATTAAGACGATAATTAATTATTTTATCTGGCAATTTACTCGTAGCTTGATTGTTTGATATTATATCTTGCATATCCTTGTTCTCTATGCTAATTCTAGGTTAAGCGTCCTTGCCTAGGGTTATAGAATTGCTTGGACTGTGGACTTGCGATTGTTAATGATCAGGATAGGAATTAACCATAGGTGTGAATGAAATCAATGGATGAATCTATGATCGAGTGATTATCTCAGAGTGGATCTTTTGAGCCAAATTGAGCAAAGGCGGCCACTTCGCGGCGCGCCTATCACCCCGGCATAGCGCTTCGCTTCCGGAGGCCTTTGGTGTCCCCTCCAGTCAAGAATTAGGGCTGACATGATGAAGGCGCTTTTCATTTTTAGCAAGGAAACTGGCAGTGTTTCCAAGATAGATAGTTGTTGCCACGGATCATAGGAGAAGGTTTGCACAAAAGCATCGAATTCTCTTGCTGCGCTTAGGTAACGAGGGGATTTCTAAAAAAGGGCTAATTTCATCCGCCAGGAATAGAAAGAGCGGGTCCTGGCTATGCTCCTCCCCTCATCGTGAATGAATAAAGCGAGTTTTTGCTTAGTGACATCGGGGTCGCTATTTTTCTTCCCCGCCTTCTATTCGGGCGTTTGTTTATTTGTTTGTTTGTTTGATTTGTTTCCTACATTAGATTAGTTTAGTTTAGATCCTTCTTTTTAATCCCCCCATATCTTTAGTTGATAAATATATTAATACTAGAAGTCATAGTTCTCTTGGGTTCGACCCCTTACTTGCATGCTATACTAATTTGTAGTTTGGGTTATTTATCTTTGATCTTGGCACGACGACTTTTGCCGAGTCAAATTTTGGCGCCGTTGTCGGGGAACTTAGATTTCTTTCTAGTGTTAGTATTTTTATTGACTATTGTGTGGACCTATCTTACGGTCCACACCTCTGCTACTAATCAATTTCCAAGTGCTGTCGTTAGTTTCAGGAGACAAGATGGTTGTTGAGGTCGCCGCGCTAGCTAAAGGGGTGAACTTGGTGGTGAAGTCTAGTTTGATTAATCATCTACCTAAGTTCTGTGGGCGACCTGACGAGAATGCATATAGACATCTTACAGAGTTCCACTATGTCTGTTTGAGCATAAAGCTTGTTGAGGTCACTTAGGATCAAATCAAATTGCGAGCTTTTCCGTTCTCTCTGTTTGGATCAGCCAAGGATTGGTATTTCTCCATAGTAATCAATTCTTTCTCTCATCGGATCACAACATGGAGTCAATTGAGGGCCGCATTCTTGGACAAGTACTTCCCCACAGCAGTAAGGGCAGTTATTAAGAGGAACATCGCCAATCTTCAACAACATGATGGGGAGAGCCTGTACAATTACCTTGATCGCTACAAAAGGCTCGTTTCTAGCTATCCAGACCATGGGTTCACAGATCAAGATCTTATTGAGTTCATCATGTTTGGCATGTGCTATGAGCACAGCAGAATAGTGAACGCTTCATGTGGAGGCACCTACTTGAAGAAAACATCTCATGAAGCCTTTCACATAATGGAGAATTAATCTCGCAGAAGGAACTAGAAATTGTAGACCTCCTCACCGTAACATGCAATCGGTGGAGGAATGTCTCTCCAAGAGAGCGAATGAGATGGTGATGGAAATGGTCCAAGATCAATTAAAGGACTTGAGCTCCAAGATCAAGGATCTTACTGAAGGACTCAATGAACCTTCTCAAGCACTGATGAATATGAGTGCTAGTACTTTGAGGAGTGGAAGAGAGATCGTTACCGAAAATCTCGGTTCGGGGGACCCACCGCGACCGCGCCCCACTCACCGCGACTGCGGAACCCTCCAGAGAGCGTGGACGAGTTGCCCTTTGATGAACCGTGCCCGCGCTCGACCGACCACGACCGCGAAATTCCTCTAGTAGCTAATGTTGAGAATTCCGTGGATGAGCCGCGACCGTGCCCGATGGACCGTGACCGTGGAAATCCACCAGAAGCTAAATCCGACTCTTTGGAGTCGGACCGCGACCGTGCCACTACTCACCGCGCACGCGTTTACGGAGATCTCGGAAATTTCGAGAATTCTGATGCGTCGCAGCGGCGCCAGGCGGACCGCGCCCGCGGTATCACTCCAGAACCTGAAGATGACTATGTTCGGTCGTACTTCCCTCCTCTCAGCTTGTATAAGCCAGTTCCTCCCTTTCCAGAGGCACTCAGAGACCCTACTTGGGATGAAAAGTGGGATGATCATTGATGTCTTCTTATTGGGTGGTGTTTTAGTATGTGTTTTCCTTTGTAGTTTTGTCTCTTTCCCCTCTTTTCTTGTGTGTTTTGTTCCTTTTTAGCTTAGTAACCGTATTTCTATGAGATTCGGGAACTATGCGAGTTTTGTTTGTAATTTTGTAGGATTTTGGCGAAGAATCAAGGATCTTCTTGGAGGTGGATTGAAGCTTGGAGCAAGCCACGAGCTAAAGGAGGAAGAGAAGGACTTAGCCATGAAGAAACAAGAGGAAAAGCAAAAAAAGAAGAGGTGGCATGAGGTGTGGACCGAGTTGGAGCCAAGTCGAGCAAGTAAATGAGATTTCGGCCTAGGGCCGACGTACCCAGCAAGTCGGGCCCGAGGTTGTTCCGTGTCGGTCCGAGTCGGTTTCGTGGCTAGGGCACCAAGGCAATAATGATGACTCTTCCACATTTGCCCCTCACCTATAAAACCCCTTTTGTTCTCTTAATTTGGAAACTCTTAGACAACTACACACACAATCTTCTCAAGACAACACTTGGGGAGTAAGGAAGAAAGGAGAGAAAAGGGAGAAGAGAAGAGAAGAGAGGGGGGGGGGGGTCGGCTAAGGAGGAAGAATTTCTAGGTTTGATTGTCTAGTTCTAGCTTGATTTTAGTTTGTTCTCTTTGGATTTGGCAATTTGGCCTTGAGATTGTGGATTAATTTTGGATTGTTGAATGAAACTTACTTTGGATTTGAAATCGATGATGATGATTGTGATGCTTTGTGATTTTGTTGCTTTTGTTGCTTGCCAAATGGAGTAGATCTCCTTGATCTTGGGTAATGGGAAAAAACTCTAGCTAGATTGAGCTAGAAACCCCAATTCCATAAGCTTTGAGTGCTTGATCTAGGAACCCACTCTACATAGAGCTACAATCCCTTGCGAAAGTTGGGGATCAAGGCTTGTGATTGGCGAAGTAACGAAAGTGAAAAGCATCCATCGCAAGACCTTGCATCGAAGGGGAGAAGCGAAAGCCAATCGACCCCATGTTCGATGTGTAAAGTGGTTTGGACGAAGTGAAAACCTCTCGATCCAACCTAGACCATCACTTGTTGCTTGAATTGGGGTGGAAAAGGCTCAATCTACTAGAGAAGGAACCCAAAGCCCAGGATCTAATCTCCATAATTTGAAGTTCGACTTTCCCAGGTACTCGGTCCCAACTTCCTGTGTGTCGGTCCCGACGTCCTTCTCCTAGCTAACTCGGGCCCGACGTGACCATTAGGCCGGTCCCGGTTGCTTCTTTCGTTTTCCTTTGTTTTTGTTCTCTTTTCTCGTTTCCTTAGTGTTGTGGCACATCAATCGAATAGATTTCCCGAGTGTTCGACACCCACCACGTACTACATCGGGGTCGGGTTCAAAATTTATCTCTAGACCCTCACGTTTGAGAGCGATCAATCATCGGTATGTTATTATGACGGAGGAGGAGTATTTCCTTCAGTTTGACGACTCCTAGAGTGACAACGACGAGCCTGATGACTTGACGAAGGAGCCAGATGATGTGATGGAGATATCCCTTCCACTCGAGGAGAAGTCTATGTCTCCTACTGTGGAGCCCTCTGTTGTAAGTAATCATAATCCCTGTATCC
Source organism: Polygonum maritimum (assembly GCA_963924305.1). Lineage (NCBI taxonomy): Eukaryota > Viridiplantae > Streptophyta > Magnoliopsida > Caryophyllales > Polygonaceae > Polygonum > Polygonum maritimum. Next base: position 18,746,806 of record OZ002734.1, on the reverse strand, counting down.
TTCCTTTTGCTTCCCTATTTTCCATTAATATCTGTTTGCTTGCTTTGTCTAAAAAGGGGCCTAAGCATGATAAATTACCTAATGAATTCTCCAGCTCTAAGGGTAATAGTCCTGACATAAAAATCATCACTTTTGAAGAACTAGCTCACCTTCTCAATTTGTCCCATCCTAAACAATCTACCCCTAACTTCTCTATCTATTTTGATAAATTGAAACGGTGCCTAAATGCTATATTATTTATTTTCAATTCATCATTGTGCTATATTTTCCTGCATATAAGTTGTTCGCAAGGATTTGATAGGATGCTTCGGGCTTTGACAATGTATGAGCCTAGATGAGCTAAAGAACGCCGAGCCAACGACGTTAAACAAAAGCGCTGCTTGGGAGGCAACCTAGGGATTAGATAGTTTGTTTTTCCATTCTTAGCTTAGGATTTAATTCGTTTGTCAAGCTAACATGCAGGTACTAGGTCCGAAATTAAAGGACATCCTGGTGTGATACGGCGACCACGCCGCATCAGCCGTGCCCGCGGTGGACCACCAGTGACGCCCCGACGAACAGGTACTAGCCCGTGCTCGCGGCAACCATACTGCGTCTCGGTTTTAGCTCGTCTTTCTTTGTGAAAAAAAAAACAAAAAAAAAAGAACAAAAAAGAGGACTTTTTGGTCCCATTCTATCTCTATATCTTCCATCTATCTATATCCATTCTTTTCCATCTTCTATCTTTCCACCCTTTCTATTTATTCTTTTCATCCACCTTTTGTAATTCCATTCTTATGGCTATGTCAAAGCCTAAGTATGGGGGAGCTTTGTTCTCCCGAGAGTTCTCTTCTCCACGGCTCGAGTTCAAGTATTTGTCTACCTTTCAAGAGACGAGCCAAGATACGAGGGATTTTTGCATATTACATAGTTCGAGACGAAGTCAAGACCTCGCTCTTGCACGAGTGCCGCGACCGCGCCGCATCAGCCGCGACCGCGGTGGTCCACCCGAGGCTAACTTCTGCTCTCTGCCATGTTTCCACGCCCGCGCCTTCCACAACGCGCCCGCGGTATGCCTCCAGAACGGGATTTCAAAGTCCCTTTCTTCCATTCTTCTACGACCTTTGAAGAGTTCTTCCATTCCACCTCTTCATCGTTCGTGACTCTTCTGATTTCCTTCTTCCTTGCTTCTATCCTTTCTCTTCGCTTCATTGAGGACAATGAAGGATTTAAGTATGGGGGAGGGAGTACTCGCATTCGCTTATCCTAGTTAGTATAGTTAGAGATTTATTTCAGATTTTTGATTTTCTTCTTTTCATGGAGCACTTGCATCATACCTTTTTGCATAATAAAGAAAAAGATAGAAAAAGCCATAAAAAGTGGAAAAAGGCATATGAAATCATGGGATGAGTCGACAACCCGAAAGGGCGCCTCAGGTAATAAGTAGGTAACCCGGACCAGTATTAGGTTGGGGTAATATGAGGTTCATGAGTGATGTGAGTATTTGTGAGCACACCTTAAGAAAAATGAAAAGAGCGGTTAAGTGAAAACCCGAAAGGGCGCCTAAGTAGAATTCAGCGGTAAAATTGGAGTGTTTTATGATCATTCTTGCTTGGGGACTTTGGGGCTTACATGTTAGATTTGGGTAGATCCTAGGCTGCTCTACACATTTTAGAGCTTGAGTGTTATATCATGATGTGAGGTGTGTGTTTGAGCTTTATTGTTTCATGCTCATGATTTCTCTATATTTTTAGGTTTGGGTTGTGAGTTAAGTGTTTTGTTTTCCCTTGTATTTCATGCGATCTTTGATGTGCTGATTTTTTATATTTGTTTTGAGCTTACTCCAGGACGAGCAAGATCTGAGTATGGGGGATTATGATTCGCTCTATTTTGTATGGGTTAACTCTTAGATTTTAGAATATTATTGAGAGTGTTTAGGTTAGTTTTCAGTGTTATTGTAATACAAAGACCGAAGACACGAGATGTGAAGAATCAAGAGTTTTTAGAGCTAAATTGAAGACAAGTTCGCCACTGCATAGATTCTGCGGTCGCGCTGCCAATGTCGCGGTCGCGGTGAAGCAAGGCGTCGACATTCAAGACCCGTGAAGGCCGCGGTCGCGCCTCCATGGCCGCGGTCGTGGTAGTAGCCGACTTAACCAGCCCAAAGTTAGACCCACCGCGGGCGCGGTGTGAGTGTTGCGGTCGCGGTGCGTGCCGAATCCGAAGCGAGCCGAGATTTTTCTATCTTCTTTCCTTTCTTATCTTTTGCCTCTTTCCTTATCTATCTCGGGAAGCATGTTTCTTGGGCTATACAAGGAGGAGCCTACCTTAGGTTTTAGGTATTCCAATTTCATAATTCAATTCTTCTCTTTTTAGGTTTTTAGTTTAGTTATGGAGAGCTAGTCTCCTTGGGTTTGTTCAAGGGAGAAGCTCTGATGTATGAACTCGTGAGGTTTTGGTAATTGATTTCTATCCTTTGGTTAATATTGATTCTCTTGTGCTTCATTATTATGAATGTTGATTGTTTCTCTAGGACTCGTGACCATATTGAATTGATTGATTTTCTACAATTTGATTAGGTTTGGACCGTGGACAAAACTAATCTATGAAAACAACTTAACCTAGACCTGTTGTCTATGCAACTAGGATTAAGAAGAGAATTAATTGTTTTATCTTGCAATTGACTCGTAGCTTGATTGTTTGATATCATATCCTGCATATCCTCGTTCTCTATGCTAATTCTAGGTTAAGCGTTCTTACCTAGGGTTATAGAATTGCTTGGACCGTGGACTTGCGATTGTTAATGATCAGGATAGGAATTAACTATAGGTGTGAATGAAATCAATGGATAAATCTATGATCGAGTGATTATTTCAGAGTGGATCTTTTGAATGAACTTGCTTCTTATCTATTTGTTTATTTTTGTTTATTTGTTTGATTTGTTTCCTAGATTAGATTAGTTTAGTTTAGATCTTTCTCTTTAATCCCCCATATCTTTAGTTGATAACTATATTAATACTAGAAGCCATAGTTCTCTTGGGTTCGACCCCTTACTTGCATGCTATACTAGTTTGTAGTTTGGGTTATTTATCTTTGATATTGGCACGACGACTTTAGCCGAGTCAATCTCCCTAAATTTAGAGAATAGTAATCACCTTTTGGAGATTTTCTCCATTTTGGAGAATTAGATAGTAAAACTGTTGGGTTCAAAACACACCAAAACTTCTCCAAATTTGTTATTTTCAAGAAAATAGGGATGTTGTTAGAGATGTCTTAAGCAACACGTTTCTATAAAATATCAAAATTGGGTCACATTAATGTTTTCCAAAAAAAAAAGTACATACATTATTTTATGTTTATGCTAAGAAGAGATGGATGGAAAGGCGTAAAATTGGGTAATGTAGAAAACGTTATAAAGTTGAGGGACTCATAGCGTAATTACACAAAAATTGACCCTAGTAAAAACCCAGGTCGGTGCGCTCTACTTTTTAATGCCTTTTTATTCTCTGATTCTTCTCCAGAAGCGCTCAGAGACGACGGGCGCTAGCATCATCGCTTCTTCCTCCAGCTCTTCCCGCGTTATTCAAGTCGGTCAATCTTTTCATCTTTTTGCATTACTCTCCTACCGTTTCTGCACTGGATTGAGTTGCTTTTAGAACTCCTCCTTACATGTTTCTGCTTTTGGATCGCGCTGATGATTTCTTCACTGCAATTTATTTTCTTTGTGAATTTTGTATCGCCAGATTTTAGGGGAGAGAATGAGTATGAGGAGAGAGGTTTACATGTTGAAACTTAACAACTCCGACGACGATTTTATCTCCGGCGAAGAGGGAGGCGGTGACGTTTATGAGTACGAGGAGGAGGCGGCCGAGGAGGAGTCCAGGAAAAATCGCCGCTACGATCGAGTTTTGAATTACGAGTACGAGCTTCCCGAGGATTTCGAGGTACCGTATTTAGGGCCCGTTTGGTATCCAACGGCGGAAACGTACATGGGCCTGGAATATTGACCTTTTGGTGAAAGGTTATAGAAATATTCGAGATATTAGTGAATGGAAGAATTCTGTTTGGCAAACTGAAAGTTGATTATAGGCTGAAGATAGAGTAATATACACGTATCAATTTTGCATATCGCTGATTTGGTGTGACATTTATGTAGGGTTCCCCAGATTTTCCCCGTGTTTTTCTTTAATTGTATTTGTTACTTGGCTGTGTGAACTGTAGGATGAAGAAGTTCTTTCTGATGATGAGGATGATGGTAATGATAACAAAGGGAGACATTCAAGACTGTTACAAGAAGTCACTTGTATGCCAGCCCAAGTTTTTGAAGGTGAACGAACCCTCAATTTGTTTTTGTTATAACACTTGCTTGGATACTTCAAATTATGATCACGATCAATAAGGATTCCGAAACCTAGAATCTGCAGGTAAAAAAAGGAAGAATAATTTTGTAGTATCAGAGACATATCCCGAGTCAGAGTACAATCCAACTAGTGATGTACTTGCTGGGAAAGCAAATCTCAGCATTCAAGACCTTTTGAAGCCTCTTCATGATTTGCCTGGTTTCAGCCAGCTTAAGAAAAAAATGCGTAAAGGGGACAAGGAAATGCCTTTGCAAGCTCCACTTCCGAAACAAGTACAAGATAAAATTCAGCGAACTGTTGTGTATGACCTTACTAAGAAGGAAGTTACCAAGTGGGAGCCTGCAGTAAAGACAAACCGGGAAGCACCTACTATTTACTTTTATGAGAATACCCATCTCGGCTTCTCAACTGTAGGTGCAATTGCCTCTGAATTCAAACCTCGAACTGATTTTGAGAAGAAAATGGCTTCTTTAGTACACATTGATGAAGCTATGGAGGCAGAAAGGAAGGATGGAGCTAGGCTTTTGGAATTGAATAAAGTGAGTCTTTCTGATCACAAGTGAAATGAGTTTTTTGGCCTTCTTTTTTTCATTTTTTCGAATGAAAGGAAAGTCACCACTCCATGTATGATCTACATTCGATGGATTTTATCCATTTATAGTAATGTTATTTTATTTATCTTGTAAAGATGGATAAGTTGGTTTTTGGTATTTATACAAGTAACTACTAAAGAAGTGAAGGACTCCAAAAACAGACGGGCTAAAATGCACAGTCTTTTTTTCCGTCATGAAATGAAGGCAAAACATGCAAAAAAAAGGAAGTCCAAAGCTGCCCATCGTTCCAAGAAGAGAGACAGATTGGGAGGTGTTGTTCTTGATATGCAAACTGATCCTGAAGCACTTAAAGAACTTGCACGGAAGCAGGAGTATAGACGTGCAGAGGTTACCTACTATTCTCAACTGAACACATGATATTGCAAAGTACATAAGTTTTTTTTTTGTTCATGTCAGCTTATTATCTGTACTTGCGTACGTGAAATGATGCAGGAGCGTATGACTCAAGGGCATAAAGTCAATAAATTTGGAAAGCGTATAGTTAGTCGTGGACTTGATGTCCAAGATGAAGGTACACGTGCTGCTTTCCAAGAACAGTTGCATCTCCATCAACTTCTCAAAAGAAAACAGAACACTATGAAGGACACGAGCAGTAGTAGTGAAGGTAGTAGTAGTGATGAGGGGGATGATGATTTGGATAGTTCTGATATGGAGGATGTATCAATGCTCTTAGAGAAAGCAATGGACAAGACTAAGTCCTTGATGGATGATGATGATGATGATGATGAGGTGTCAAAATCATCATTGCTTAAACTTCCTTTCATGGTATGCTTACTTTCTTCTTCTTCATTTTTTATAATTGGATCTGAGTTGAAACATTCAGTGGATGAAACACATAACAGTATTTAATTTGCTAAGGTTTCAGAAAAAAGCTTATGATTTTCTTGCTGTTGGTGGAGGCCGGGTCCGTTTTTTTAACATGCATTGTATGTATTTAGTTGGTTTTTTTTACAAAGATGGATTATTGGGGATTAAGAGAGACTTCTCTTGCAAGTGTTACTGAAACGACTTTTGGGAAATATTAAAACGCATCCTTTTTATGCTTGAATTCCCAAAGATTGATTTTTCATTGGAATGTATTATTTTCTTGATGTGTTGACAACCTAACGGGGCCTAAGTTATTAATAGGCTGTTGTACGTTGGTTAATGTTTGTGACATGTGCATAAAAAAGGCTCGTGGATTGGCAAAGAAGAAAGAAGCTGCTGATGAAGAAGCCAAGCGTGCTCGCCAAGAGTATGAGGCATTGAAGAACAAGTTGGATAAAACTGGAGTGTTACAGGGAAGTATTGCAAGTGGGAGACGGGTATTTGGTGCAACTCAGAAGAAGCATGAAAGAGAAATAAAAGCTGACTGCATACCTGAAATACGTAACCCGAGAAGTGGTAGTGAGGATGAACATGATTCCGATGAGGATCTTCAAGCCGGACGAATGAGAAAGAAAGAATTACCAGAAGCAGATGTTAATGTTGATTTAACTGTTCTTTGTGAGGATTTAGAAACTGCAGATGATTCTCTGTTTAAGGTGATTCATTTATCCTTTGCTTTAGCTTTCCTTATAGTTCATATGCATATATTTCACCTGTGAGGATAAAGTGGATATTATGATATGCAGACAATGGATGATGTTGTTAAACAACCCGTGGCAAAGACTGAATATGATGTTGCTATTCTCGCTTCTGGATCTCGGAAAAAGGTTTTCCTCCTAATTTCCTGTAATTTACAGTCTCCTTGAAAATCAAATGTAACGATCCGAGCTATGGATCTAATTATTACATGTCTAGTTTGTAATTGAACACAGATATGTGAGGGGAGTAATGTGATAGCAAGAACAGCTTCCAGGGACAGCAATCAAGAGGTTGGTGAGCTTGCTGCTTTGGATGATGAGTCTAGAGAGGTATGGTTTATAATTGAACATTTTCTACAATCTATAGTTTGTTTGGTAGCATCACTGATCGACATTCATAATAATTTCATTTTATGGTCAAGATTAAGTTTTTTTTTTGTAATTAATAGTGTCACATGAGAAAAGTATTTCATTTCATTTAATGCCTTTATGATGGATAAAAAATCTGTAAAATTAGGCTTGCCTTTAACTCTTCATCTGACTGTTTTAACAAAATGATAGGAACCTGATGAGAATCCAGATGGGAATAGCGATTCAGAGAGTGAGGGTCAGATGATAGATGGAATCTTGTCATCAGAAACAAACTTCCTTCTCAGGAGGAATTAATTCGGCGTGCATTTGCTGGGGATGATGTGGAGGAGGAATTTGCAAAGGCCAAGGAAGAAGCTCTAAATGAGGAGAACCCTAAGCCCGAGGCGCCTTCGGCAATGCCCGGATGGGGCCAATGGGCAAGTGTCAAGGAAAAAAAAGGGTTGCCTTCCCGGATGAAGGAAGATCATGAAAATGCCATAAAGAAGAGGCAAGAGGCTCTGAAGACAAGAAAAGATGCAAAATTAATGCATGTGATAATCTCTCAGAAGGTTGATAAGAAGGTGTGTTCTTCTAAGAGTTGTAACTTTCTTAGCATTATGTTTTCACCTAAATAGGTATTAAAACCGTTCTTTTTTATGTTTGAAAATGGCAGGCTGAGAAATTGCATACGAACACTTTGCCTTATCCATTTACATCCCAAGAAGTCTTTGAACAGAGCATTAGGATGCCTATTGGCCCAGAATTCAACCCAGCAACGGCTTTCCGAGCTATTAGCCGTCCAGAGGTATTTAATGAAATTAATTCATGGCCGCCTTTTTTGATTGCACACTATGGAAAACTGAAAGGTCTAGGAAATGGGTCTAGTTCATTTTCATGATATAGCAGCGAAAATTTTGATAGACAAAAAACTCCTTCCCCTGTTTTCATCTCTCTTTCTGATTTACTTCCAAATATATCATGAGTTATATCATGAGTCATATCATTTTGGTTTACTTCAGGTTGTGAAGACGTCTGGAGTAATAATAAAACCTATAAGCTTTGATGAAGTGAATCCACACGAACGAGCAGCTGATGATCAGAAGCAAAAGGCCAAAGCCAAAGTTGGAGCTAACAAGAAAACTCGTTCAAGTGCAAAATCTAAGTAGATTAAAGCGTCTTATGGCCGATGGCCATTTCTTTTCCATCTAGTTTTTGAATCCCACCGTAGCATTACTGCCCAATTCTGCAGTGAAGATGAAAATGTGTATCAGCAAGTTTGATTGATTTATTCCCTTCCATTTTTTCTGATGAAAACCAGCAGCTTCATTTAACTAGCAACACGATACAAATCAATATATATATTATAAAGCGCGATAGTTTTCGAGCCACCATGTTGATTTTGATCCCGCTTGATTTTAATTTTTTTTTCAACTCAAATAGATAATAATAACTCTATATCTTTTATTTTCCTTAATTATCTAATCTTTAATTTTATCTTTTTTCTTACTTATCTAATATCTATCTTTGAGGCAATACAATTTATATTTAAAATTTCCTAAATCTTCTAATCTTAAAATGTACAAAATATTTATCTTTCAATTGTTTTAAAATGTACAAAATATCTTTTATCTTTTTTCATATATCTAATATCTATCTTTCAATTGTTTTAAAATGTACAAAATAGCTTTCAATAACGATTTTTTCAATCTACAAAATAAATATTATTAGCTTGTACGATCATGTATTTGATTTATCATATCACTCAATTATTATATTGAGTTTAACATTAGGGTAAATTAATATTTACGTAGGTTTCAATTATTTTTCACAATATAGGTTTCAATTAATTGAACGTGACGGAAATGAATTTTTATAATATGATGTGAGGATTTTGGGTAAATGGACTCAGATGGTGACAACAATAGGGGAAGTGGACGGTGCGGTGAAATAATGAGGTAAATAGGCTTTTTTGGTGACAACTATAAAAACATCCCAGAACATGGCGTCATGACACCCAAACCTGTCACCACCAAACAAAACCTTATCACCGCGTACAGAAAAGTCCCCTCTCCCATACAAAACCTTGTCACCACGTACAAACCCCCTCATACAAAACCTTGTCATCGCGTTTACAACTTGTCACCTCTCAAACTAATACCACCAATTTTGCACTCTAATTTGTTCATCACGTACAAAAACTTGTCACCTTACCTAGAACCACCCCCAAATTGCACTTAAACTTGTCATCAAAAATTATTAGTAAGCCTATGTGGGATTCGAACCCACATTATCGTACGCTAGGCACGTTGCTCTACCATTTGAGCTAATAGGCTATAATTAAAAGTAATATATAAAAACTTATCATCACCTAGCAATCAAAGCTGTCACCAGCGCACAATGTTAAACCAAACAGAGAACCTATATGCGTTCAACATGTCACCGCATAAAACCTGAATTGCATTCAACATGTCACCGCGTACAGAAAACCCTAGATCACACACAAACTTGGTGACAACCAGAAACCCCTATATCAAGTGCAGATCTTGTCACCGCAAAAGAGGGGTTTCTGGTTTGTCACCGCAAAACTTGGTGACAAACCAGAAAACCCTAGATCTAACTCTAGGGTTTCTGTCACCGTTTTTTAGATCTAGATCTAGAAACTTGTCACCGTTTTTTAGATCTAGATCTAGAAACTTGTCACCGTTTTTTAGATCTAGATCTAGAAACTTGTCACCGTTTTTTAGATCGAGATCTAGATCGATAAAAAATTCTAGATCTATATCCAAATCTAAAAACATCAACGAAACAAAACGTAGATCTAGATCTAATTCTAGCTCTAGAACTTTCAAAAACCCTAGATCTAGAAAATCTATAAAAAAACTAGATTTAGAGCTTTTAAAGAGAAAAATACCTTGTCCGCCACCTCGTCGGCCGCCCCGTCGCCTTCGTCGGCCGCACCGTCGCCTTCTTCGGCCGCCCCGTCAACCCCGTCGCCCTCTTCGGCCGGCCCATCGCCCTTGTCGGCCGCCCCGTCGCCCTTGTCGGCTGCCCCGTCGGCCTCGTCGGCCACCTCGAGGGAGGGGGAGAGGAAATAGGAAGAGAGGAGAAGAGAGGGTGGAAGAGGAATTAGGGAGAGGAGAGATGGGAAATATGGAGAGGGAGAGGGAGAGAGAGAGGGAGAGGGAGAGAGAGAGCTGAGAAATAATGGGAGGAGAGAGAAAGGAGGAGAGGAGTGGGGGGCTTTTAATGCCAACATGTCACCATTTGAGTCCCCTTCCCCCATTAATTTCACCTTGAGTCCACTTCCCCCATATTGTCAGCAAATTAGTCCCCCCGACCCAATTCTCTCATATGATGTTTAGTAAATCTCAATTTAATTTTCACATTGAGATTTCACATCTTCCATAATACTAGCCAGCTGTGCCCGTCCGATGGACAGGCCTTGGCCGATGGTTGACGTTGTGTTGGTTTGTAATGTGCGGTTGTTATTCGTGAGTGTTTGTTGTTGCGATTGTAACAGTTTTTAGTGTAACATTTTTTTCGTAATTTTCGTTAACAGTGTTTTGGTAGTGTAAGCCTTAATTTAATAAATATGAAGAGTACATGGGTTAGATGCATAAGGTAATAATGTTTTACACGGATCGTGTAACGTTTCTACTATGTTGGACGGGCCCTAGTCGTAAGTTTAAGTTGTGTTGCTTCGTAATGGGTCGTCATCATCATCACCTGGTGTACCTTCATCCTTGTCCTGGAAACCAAGTGTATCGACAGCTATTTTGCGGGGGAATGTTAGTATACCGATATATCTTAGTTGTTATGATTTCATGTAATCCTAGATATCAATCTCTAGATTCTCTCTTGTGTATCATACGGTTAGGGTTTGTACTCAAAGGCCTTATATATATAAGCCTCTTATTCATTCAATAATAATCACTGTATTCTACACAATTCTCATACTTGAGACTCCCAAATTGAACAATGTTGTGATCTGCCCAATATTTTAACCTTGCATTTTCAAATTGAGGAACTCTAAATAAGTATAGGGTCATATGACTCATATCAGATCTTGAGGAAAATAGCAACACAAACAAAAAAAATCCAAGTTTCATTACTTTTATTGATGATTTATATATATAGCAAAATACAGCATATAAACTATAATAACAGTCTAATCACAACAACAATATTTCGAGAATGGAGGATAACAATGGCCACCCTTGTAACCTGATCTCTTACAAAATAAATTGCAATCTGGACAGTCCTCACATTTCCCTTGACAAGTCACAGCTTCGCCTACACAACAATCACATAACGACTGGCAAATTAAAATGGATTTAATCATACATGACATAATTTGCGATCAATTTATGGGATGAAATATATAGAGAGCGATTGCTAATGAATGTACTTTACATACCCAAGGAAGAAAGTAGCAAGATGAACATAGCTAGCAGAATCATATTCATCAAAAGGGAGAGCAAAAGCTTGGAAGCCATAGTTCAAGAGATTCTAAGCAATCTAATTGACAGAAATGAGCCTGAAAATTACACTTCGGGCTTGCACAAAAAGAGCAAACGATATGAAGGAATTGCATATAAAACTCCACAATAGAGACAAATCGAAAGATTCAGATTAGAACTTGTATGAAGGAATGCAAATGATAACTATATAGCAATCAGAAGGGGATCGAGAGAGCTAACCTGGTCTTTGATCTTGCGATACTCCACTGTAGACATTATTGATCCGCACTAACACAACCGGGAAAAAGAAGCTCGTTTCATCAAAGAACTAATCCTACAAACAGTTGGAGAAACTAATACCTGAGCTATATATATATATACTGACTCATCCTACCTGAATGCAATCTTTGCATCCGGGTCTATTGTTTCTTGCACAACCTGAGAGAAATAACATGAATATACGAACGTGGAGCTTGGTTTAAAATGTGATTATTGGGGGAATTGAGAAGATGTCTGATGAGCAGAATTAAGTGAAGTAGTACCTGAGCAAGTTCAAGCATAGTGAATTCACCAGGGTTTCCTAGGTTGAAAGGACCAACATGCTCACCTTCCATTAGGCGCATCAACCCTTCCACCTGTCAAAATAATTAGTTCCTTTTAACCAATTCATCTCACAGAAATATCAGGAAATCACAAGTATACCAGGCAGGCAAAAACACATAATAATGAATCACACTACTAGTTTTGGGAGGCAAATTAAAAACAAGTTTCTGGTATGGATGACAGTAACATAGATAAATGAGTACGTACCAAAAAAGCTATGGCCAAAGGGTCTTTGCATGTGATAGTTGGTGATATATTTTGAATGAGATTTGATCAACTATTTATCATCAATTCATCACAACAGTATTACTAAGTAACATGATTCATTTCACTCAAATCTAAACTCTATTTGTTCCATACTCTTCCTGAACAACATCACAATTTCTAAGCATTGCTACATAAACAAATCACAATTGGCAACTACTCACCGCAATCTCCAATTTTCCAAACATTGAGCGCCGGCGGCAATCCCATACTTGAATGTAACGCATCTCCATTGATATCTTCAGCCAAAACACGAGATCAACCAAACAACAAATCTAGATCATAATTCAACAACTTAAACCTAATATTACGGATCCTATCATCAATTACCCCATCCTTATGAAATTCCGAATCAATGCAGCAGAATCAAATCTCACGAAACAGTAGGAAGCCGACAAAAAGGAAAAATCATCACCTAAATTGGAAAGCTGCACCGTTCGGCCTTGTAGCTTGAAATGATCTCTGGAGAACGATTTGAGCCAATACTTGAGCGTGTACTCGAGAGCGCAAGCCAAAATCGACTCCATTGAACGCCGACAGATTTCGTTTCCTTTTCCGGCGAACGAATGTTAGATGGAATGGAGTTTTTACCTGAAGGCGTCGAAGTCGAACCAGTGGAGGGAGTCCGAAGCATAGTCGGAGGAGGAGGCGGAGCGGGAGTTGGTGAGCATGAAGACGGCGGAGGAAAAGGAGAAGATGAAGGCCACGACGCGGAACACGAGTGTTAGCGAGTTGAATCGGCGGAGCTTGATTGCGGAGGCGGAGGAGTGGAAGGTCGGGTGGGGTGGGGGGCTGGGGGCTCGGTGTCGCCCTCAACGGAATCGGCGGCGGGAGACGGGGGCGAGAAGAGGACGACGGCGTACGATAAGGGCATATATAGGAAAACGAAGAAGGGGTGCACCTGGAAAGCCGGGGAACAGAAATTGGGCAGTAATGGAGAGAGCTCAAGGGGATCGTAACCGAAGAAAAACGCCAAACACAGAGCCGGTGAAGAGGGGAAGCGACATCGACCCACGGTGAGGGCAAGACGCAGGAAGAGAGAGGGGAGTGGAAACAATGAGCATCGGCAAATTCAATGAAGACTTAATTGAAAAAAGCAAATTCAAAAAAAGCAAATTAAAAAACGACATTAAAGCAATTGGCAAAGTCGCATTATTCTATAGATATAGATATAGATGTATCTCCATTAATTTTCAGCAAAATAATTTTATAATTCATAGGTTTCAAATATTTTTTTCAAAAATATCTTTCAATAACGATTTTATCAATCTACAAAATAAACATTATTAGCTTGTACGATCATGTACAACTGTACAAGCATCTATAGAGTTTATATTATTAATTATTTTTAATAAATTTTCATTTGTACATCAATTTGAATGTGATTATTTTACATCAATCTTTGATCAATTTTAAAATGTAGTTTAACCAATTTTATTTACATTGTATAAAATCATAAGTTAATACATGTGATGTGATTGATAAATTAATCCATATTTATAAAATTAATTTCTATTATATTATTTCACTTTTTCATATTTAGAAAAATCAGTTACTAATAGTAACTTAGTATATACGTACATGTCATCTGCATATTAAGTTAGAACACTTACGTTGTGCACATTTTAACAAAATCTGATGGAGGAGCTCCTCTCAAAGGATCTAGCCAGTAAACTTTAGCCAATTGTGGATTAATCATGCCAAGCATCCAATGATTTCTAAAAATAAATAGAAGGAAACATGAATATACTCAATCATCAGTGATTAATCATGCCAAGCATCCAACCAGTCAACTTTTAAATGCAGAAAATACAGAACATCACAAAATACAGAACGGACCATAGACTAATTATTTTAAGAACATCACAAAATACTAAAAAATACAAAACATCACAAAATACAACACAAGCATTGGTCCATAGACTAATTATTTTCAGAACAAGCATTGAACAAGCATTGGTTCAATCATCGGTGATTAATCATGCCGAAATACAGAACATCACAAAAGAAGCATAACGTTATAATACAACACATCACAAAACTTACCCTCCATTGTATGGAGCGAGCCATAGACGTTCAACTCCATTTGGTTGACATATTGAGGAGGTCAAATATATTGCCCTCATATCGAACTTGTCGTCTTTAGGTTGGACAATGTTTCCTTTTTTATCTCGTAGAGCACCCAAGCGTGATGGACAAAGAAACGAGTGTGAGCTCAGCTTGTAAGTATCATGCAAGAATCTGGCATATTTCACATGCATAGTTACCTATTTGTTTTTTCAAATACCGAAAAAACATGAAATTGAATTGCTAAAAACAATATTCTGTAATGCTTACTTCATATAAAAGGTTATATGTGCAGCTTCAAGTTTCTTGTCACTTAGGCACTTAACAACTTCATCATTTCTCATGAATAATTTGTGAGTGTGATGTACGATTTCTTTTGGCATTGCAATCTCCATCACAAAGTGGTTGTTTTTTTGATAAAAGTGACAAATACCGTTGAACCAATTCAGATTGTTGATGTGGTTGAAACGATGTCTAAGTGTCCACTTGCATTTGCTGAACTCTAGATGTTGTACTGCCTTTAGAGCTTTGGGCAGAATCCTAAAACAAAATATATTATAACTCAAAGAATAGAAAGCATCCTCAGGCAAAATTGTTACATATATAATTTATTTAGGATCTCTCAAGATCTCAACTTTTCTAGCAAAAAAACATGCATCTATTCTCATATTTCTCAGAGTTTAAATTGATCTATCAAGATCTCAACTTTTCTAGGACGACCTTTGGCACGCTTTGCAGGTTGTGACTTATCACTTTTCTTTCCAAAAGTCGCATTCAAGGCATTCAATTTAGCCAAAAGTCGCTCCATGGTTAAGGGCTGAGGGGGTCTTTTTTCTTCCACTTCACCATCAAAGGCTTTCTTAACTTTCGATACCTATGATTTATCGGTAAAAATTGGCGACCACCAAGGTAAACCATCTTTTTTGAATTTTCCAGCCATCGAGAATGTGTGTTATCCTCACAAATTGGACATGCATGATAGCCATTGACGGGAAAACCGGCCAGATTACCGTATGCAGGAAAGTCGTTAATTGTACCGAACAACATTGCACGCAACTGAAAACTTTCTTTACCATATCCATCAAAAACTTCTACTCCCTCATCCCACATGAGTTTCAAATCATCAATTAATGGTGCTAGATAAACATCTATATCGTTTCCGGGTTGCCTTGGTCCAGAAATTAACATAGACAGCATCATATACTTCCTCCTCATGCATAACCCTGGTGGAAGATTATAGATTACAAGAATAACTGGCCAAATACTATGAATGCTAAATTGATTAGAATGTGGATTCACTCCATCAGTCGACAATGCAAGACGTAGGTTTCTCACTTCACATCCAAATTCATGAAACTGATCATCAAAATTTACCCATTGTGTGGAATCTGCTGGATGTCTGAGCTTACCATCTGACACCCTCTCATCAGCATGCCATCTTAATTTTTTTGCATCCTCCACATCAGCAAAAAGACGTTTAAAACGTGGTATGATGGGAAACTACCATGTAACCTTGGCTGGAATAAGGTTTCTCTTATACCGTGATTCACCACAAGTCGGACAATGATCAAGGGATGCATGCTATTTTCTGTATAGTACATAGTCGTTTGGGCACGCATGAATTCTCTCATATTTCAAACCAACAGAGCATAACATTTTCCTTCCGACAAATGTAGATTCTGGAAGCACATTCTCATCTGGTAGCATTTCCCTTAGAAGTTGAAGCAAGGCTGTGAAACTAACATCAGTCCATCCATGAGCTGCTAGATTGAACAATTTCAAAACAGTAGACAACTTTGTGAATCTGGTACATGTTGGATAAAGAGCTTCTCGAGCATCCATCAACAGATCATCTAGAATACCAGAACTACCATGGAAGTCTTCTGTAACTAGTTGCGCCATTTCTTCAAGCCGATCTCCTTCAGACTCAGATGATTCAGAGATGGCATCCATACCAAAGGATGCATAATTTGTTTCCCCATGATCCGTCCAATGCGTATAAGATGGATCAATTTCATAGATAAACAAATCATCTCTCACGTCGACTAGACCTTTTAGATTTACATTCAAGCATCTTTTACATGGGCATAAATTTTTTCCAAGAGTTTTACTATTCAGAAGTGCAAATTGTATAAACTCACTCACTCCTCGACCATACTCCTTGGAAAGGCGACTAGCAGACATCCAATTTCGATCCTTATTCTTTTATAAATACTGATAAAAAAGTTCATTAGAAACCACTAAAAGAGCAACAATCATATCGAAAATTTTATAAATACGTTCTTGCATCATATCTAATATCCCTTTTTCCATAGGGTTTTTATGATTTCTGGGCTAAAAGGTTCTGGAGTTAAAGATCTGACCTCTGAGATCAGTGTTCCCATTAATCCCTGATGGATTTAGCTGACTAGAATTTTGTAACTAGTGCCTTGTGCTTTCTGTATTTTTTGTTCTGAAGTTTTATAGAAAAATAATTTTACTTTCTGTATCTTTCTCACTACAGTGTTCATATGGGGAGCAGTTATAAGAACATCAGATATATCAACAAGCCCCCATTACAATTATTTAGTTTAGCTTGCAATTTTAATTAAGTATGATTGATTGGTTAATAAGGTTTTTAAACAACATGTAGTGGGATATGTAAGTGGAGAGCACAATAGCCAGATGGTTCTTAAAAATTCCTGTTACTGAAATATCAAAGGTACTAACCTGGAACCTTGTTCTTCTCTCAAAGGTACTAGTTTTGTGTACTTTTCCAAAGTTGAAAAAACCTGCAAAACAAATTCTCAAGAGAACTAAAAAATCTGAGCTATGGTATCCATTTATATATGCTATATCAAACAGAAGTTGCTAAATGATGTTCAATTTAGGATAGGTAGGCCTAGTTTAATGACTTGAAAACAAAATTAAAGCATGATACCCACAATATTGACAACCATAAAGCACATCATCATGTTTTATCTACATCAGTAGCTCACATTAGAAGCTAAAATGGATATGGTAATCAAAGAATCATCTCAAAATATAAAACTATGATTGCATACGGTATGAATAGAGTTGGAAATGGAAATGTTTTAATTTTTTAATTACATACCAGATTGACAAACATATAGCAGGTTCAGATTATTGAATGTGGAGTAAAAGAACAACCATATAAAAACAATCTGGTGGATCACACCATGACGGTGAATCTGGCTTTGCTTTCTTTTAATTGATAAGACAGAGCAAGTGTAACAATAGAATGTAACCTATTCCATCTCTATGTATGGCTTCAAAATCCTTGTAGAAAATCCAAACAATTTTGTCAAGACATGAAAAAGGTGACTAAGTGATTGAATGAATTGGTATACAGTACCATAATGCAAAGGCTATAAAGTGGATTATTTAATTTTATTAACAAGTTAGAACGTAGTGGAAATGTAGCTATGTACTATATAGAGTTAGTTATGAGTTGCCAGTACTACGCTTATTTTAGGGTATAGTTAGCGTGGGTGGGCTAGAAAATATGAGTTATATAGAGTTGGGCCTTATTAGTATCATATTTTCAATATACTTAAAGGAATGGTAGAATATGATTAGTCAGATAATAATTTGAACCTGGATTAGGAATGCTAGAATTTTGTTAGGAGTAAGACAAAAGAGACTATTCAGGACTTGTTCCCTTACTAGAAGCTGAAAGCACAATCTCAGTCTTCCCCTGATCACTCCCTGGCATCTAATCCTAGTGTGACTATTCTAGTGTAATTCATTTATGCTAGTACAGTTTTATTATTTTAGGGCAACTTAACTTCCTATCTAACTCAAATTTCAAGAAATTTCTAAAGTTGATTCATCCTTGGACTTGCTGAACTTTCAAATTTAATGATACTTAGACATATCCTATTTAATCGATACAGGTCTAGACTTCTAGTAATACTCTATTTTTTTTGGGGTCAAATCTAGTAATACTCTATAATCTATATGATTCGTTTATGTTAGTAGCATTGCTTTCTATTTCAATGATACTTGGACTTGCTGAACTTTCTTCCTTCGAAAATAATCTACCAATTGCTTAGTCTGTTGAATTCCCTGATGTCTATCACAATATCCTCTGGCCTTGGAAATCTCTATTGCACTATAGTTCTTGAAAATATGAGCTTTTGAGTGGGGAATTTCATCAAACATGTAGCAGGCATAGCTTAGCCTTCGCAACCTTGTAGATCTATAATTCCTAATTTCAACCAACTCTACTTGAACAATTCGGGAGACCAAAATGATAACATGCATATCAATTTCGCCTCTACAGCTCAAATTCTTTCAACAATTTGGGAGATCAAAATCTCATCAGCAAATTCTATAAGAACTGGTAACATTCGACAAAAAGGCAGGATTTCAAAAGCAGCACTTGAACTATATTAGAGGTTCACAGGAGAGAAGAATAGGAGAAAGCAGAAGAACTGGAGAGATGAGAAACACGGGAGGTTTAGTGGTGGAACTTACAGTGCTCTTTCTCTGCTCAGCACCGATGGCAAGACCGAAGGCTATGAGATCGAAGACAAAGAAGGTGATGATCAGAGGAGATTGTACCTGCCGAGGTGAGGAGATTCAAATCAGAGGAGCAAAGTCACCCAACCCAAACCCTTAATACGCTCAAAAAAAATCCCCAATCTGTATTTTCATCCTAATGTGTGGATTTGCTACTCAAAATCAAATGTCTACATAGAAAGGTAATTAAAAGTCGAGATTGTACCTGCCGACATGAGGAGATGACCCCGGAGGCACCTTTGAGGGAGGCTTCTCAGATGGCGAGAGCAAAGCTGGCAGGGTGAAGCGCGCAGGAGTAAAGCTAGCTAGGGTTAGCGCCAAATTTACTCAATTCTATTTTCTTTTTGTTTATTTAATAAAACCATCCATAGCGCTTTTCAAAAAAGTGCTATCCGTATTTACAAGTTTACAACACTTCTTCAACGGAACCGCTATGAAGCTTAAATTATATTATTAAAAAAAGAAAAAAATATGAGTCTTAGCGGTTTTTTAATAAAAAGACGCTATGTTTTGGTATTCAAAAGATAGCGCTCAAACAACTGCTATCTATAATGTGCTATCTATAGCAAAACGTGTACTAGTGGATTCTCATTTAAGAGAATTTGATGGCAAACTATTATGCATGAAAATTTTGGTATTTTGAGCTAATATTCAATTTTTTTGGATTTTTTGTATGCAAATAAATGGTAAGACAAAAGTAAACATGAATGCAAGACAAGAATTGAAACATGAATGCATCTATCTAGCATGAATTCCCTCCCCCAAACTTAAACATCACATTGTCCTCAATGTGAAATTGAAAGCAAGAAGGGAGAGTAGGAAGGACTCGCCCTGTATCTATTGTGGAGGAGGAGGTGGAGGGATTGAGGATTTCACCAATTTGGAGACGGAAGTAGGAGTCAAGAGTCTTTGCTATTTTCCTACAGACAACTAGACAAGAAATTCCCCAAGCAACAATAGCAAAACGTTGTCTCGACAAGGACAACCATAAGCAAGCCTCAAACAACAAGGCAAGAATAGCCTTCCCAAATGCAAAGCTTTCAAAAATTTATCAAATCCATTCAAAGCTTCACTCAAGAAATGGTTCAATTAAGCTCATCAAGAACTTAGCAACAACTACCCATTATCCAACTTCTAGCTTTTATTCAACTTAACCTACTAACAAAGAAAGACTTGGGTTGCCTCCCAAGGAGCGCTTGTTTAAGGTCAATAGCTTGACCATGATGCCTTCTCAAATGCTTAGATCAATCATTGTTAATGCCCTCAATAACCTATCAAAACTTTGTGAGCACATCTCACAAAGGTGCAAGTAGCCTAGTGATGGTTTAAAAATGAATAATATAGCATTTAAAAACAGTTTTAACCTATCAAATAAGCTAGCACTACTTTCATGAAATGGAATATGTTGAAACCAATTTTGTTTGGGTGGAGGTTTCTCAAGATATAAATAATATGGATCAAAGCTCTTTTGAGCACTTTTCTCAAAGGCAACCTCATAGTAATCTCTAGATTCTACTTTAGGCTCTAAACATGGTTTTTCATCATGCACATCTTGAATGACAATGGGAGAGAAATTAGGGAAAAACTTACATGGGCTATCTAAGAGTGAGAGAGGAGATTCCCAAGTAGAGAGCATAGGAGGAGGATCCATTAGTGAAGGACACACCTCAATGACGGAATCTTGCTCATTTCTTTCATCATCCTCTAATCCGTCATCAAAGAATCCCTCATCCTCTAATCCATAGTAAGAGAACCTCTCATCCTCACATAGATCACCCATCTCTTTCAAAGCATCAGAACTCTCCATCTCATCACCCCGGGATCCATCAAGCTCGTTGAGTTCTAAGGGCTCATCCATGAAGACAATGTCTTCATTTGGCACATCTAACTCATGGTCATTGGATTCCAATGTGATGTCTCCCGCTTTCTCATACTCATAGAATGGACAAGTGGTTGTTGAGTGGAGGGAAGATTGACACTTATCACAATGCTCCACAACCAAGCTATTGACTTTGTTGGCAAGATCCTCTACCAAACTCTCAAGATAAGCATAAGAAGTTTCAACCGGTTAAGGTGTCGGTGGAGATTCGACTTGCATACATTCATCGCTCATGAAGCAAAAGAAGTCCCAACATTCATCACTTCCCATATCCCATAATCTCCCCTTACTCATGTACATGGCCAAATCAAGAGTTGCGGGATTCATACCCTCAATTATGCACTTACACAACTCAAACTTGTGGTATTGATAACCCCAAGCATCAAGTTCTTGCACCATTTGTAGGAATCTAGAGAAGTACTCATGGAAGTGCTCATTTTCCCATTGCTCAAATCTCAACATACTCATTATCTAAGAAACCTACAATCAAAAACAAAAAGAAACAAAATCAAAAGCAAAAGGACCTAGACTACCGGATGTCGAAAACAACCAAAACTAGCAAAAGTCCCCGGCAACGGCGCCAAAAACATGATAGGCTACTAGACCAATACCGCAAGTGTACGGGTCGTATAGTATCAAGGTGTCGATCTCTAGGACTTAAGTAGAGTTGATTGAACCGACAATCATGTAGCTAGGCATATAAGAAGAAATTATGGATTGAAATGAAGGGATTCAACTATCAACTAAGTAAAAGGGAGAAAACAAGCAATAAAATGATGCAAATTCAATATGGGAAAGGCAATCCTAGAGTCTAGGTACTCACACTATCAACCTAGGCAACATTTTGCTAGCATGCATAAATCTTGATCAAATCATGGTTTGGAGTCAACTACCTAATTTCATTGTCTAATCCTATCGAATTAAACAATTGGGCCTAGCTTACGATAGTCATCCACTTTTGTGGCTTGACATCCTAAACTAGGCCCTTTAGGCTCAATAGGGGCTCAAACGGGTCAAGCCCTCATCCACCGTCGTGGCTTGAGTGAGCTCGTCCAACTCAAACCTCTATCGGTAGGTCAACCTCTTAAGAGTTCCCAAATCAATTCTCATATCAAAGGGACTCAATCAATCAATCCTATAGTTCAATTAGGGAAGAGGTCTCTCAACACAAATCCCTAACCTAATTCCCTATTGACAACCTAACCTCTCGGTTTCAATCATCAACAAGGCTCAAATCACAATCAATTTGGCAATAGGCGCATAGGATTGAAACAAACCACAAATCAAGTCTCAATTCATGCAAGCAATTCTGTAACACCCCGTCTTTCTGACAAGGCGTTACTCGGTAGTAGACCTCACGAGGCGCTACCAAGCTGGTTCGACAACAAAACATTCGGATCTTGCAACGCGGGCACGGCGAGAAAACATTGAAAAACATCCAACTTGTATTATGAAATAAAACTTTTACAAAACATTTCATGATCCCAACCCAATACATGACTAGCAGTTACGAACTTCCCCAAACCCCAAGTGCATTAACTAACAACTTACGATATAAACTTATGCAAAGTATCAACCAATAACATGAATCAAAATACAACGATCATTCCCTAAACCCAAACCATCCTATGACACGCATCGCCGCTTCACACCACCAATCCGCCAAGTCCCTACACGGATTCCTAGATACCTGCAGTGTGAAGAATAGTTCCCCGAGGGGTCAGCTACTATCCTAATCCAAGTCAGAAAACATACAGTACTAATAGAATGTTTCAAAACGAGTTTCTAAGGTCAGCAAACAAGTCCGCAATCACACGCATAGCTCTAGTCCAATCCTAAGTCCAGTTAGTCATACACATACAAATTCACTTAACAGAGTCACAATAATAAATCCTCTTACACAAACATTCACAATTCCACCATTCACATACACACACACAATCCTAGGCGGGGTGTTAACGGCCTCCACCCACAACACCCGCATCTAAGGCATCCTCCAGCCATTCCATTTTCCACACTTCTAACCCCTGGTCGAGCCCCTACTAGAGCACTCGCCAAAACATTTTTATAAATTTTGAAGGGGCTCTCCTTGCCATACGACCATGCCTCTAGAAGTCCCCTTCCCCTCGGAAATCTGAGAACAAGGCCGTACCGGTAGATGCCAACACACAGAAAACGCGTGAAAACTTTTCATACGATAAAACCCTTTTGAAAACCAGTTGCACACATAAACACATACGATCATACACATATATATATTAATAAAAACATTTTAGTTAAAATAATATTGTAGGGACTAATTCCCCAAAACCAATCCTACCAGCACAGCAAGCAATCCAACCAGAATAGAATAGAACCACCTAGCCGAGCAAGTCGCAGAACGACTTACCTGGAAGACGAAGAAATTTCTCTACGGGCGAGGAATGACAAGAGGCTAGAACGAACGACCTCCTAAAAGATAACGATAATCAATAAACGACTGATTTATTATTATTATTATCATTATTTTAGGATTAATATATATAAAATTATTAGGACTGGATTAACCCCAAACCGAACCCCACTAAGATAATTAAACTACCCACTAATCACGTACACCTTCTCTGCACTTTCAATCCTACACTCATCCAATCATGTGGTTCCCACTTCTCCTTTACCTTCTGCCACCTCCCCGAACCAATTCTCTTACTCCTCTCTGCAAACATGGCCCCCACTCCACAACTTCCCTTTCCCTAGACTTTTCTTTGGCCACATCACCCATAGTTGGCCCCACCTCCTTCACAAACCTACGCCCATCCACACCCTCTTCTTTCTTCAGCCTACGCTCTTTCTTCTACAGCCCCGCTCTCGGCTCCACTCGCGGACTTCCGGCGGCCACTACTCAGGCGCCGACCCCCGACGCCGACCCACGCTCACTCTATGGCACACAACCTGCTCTTGTCGGTCTCCCGCTCGCCTCCTCTGCCCCACACCCGACCGAACCCCAGCCTCGCTCTCGGCTTGCAGACGCCGGCGCCCGACCCTGCGACTCCTCTCTCGCCGGCTCTGCCCCTAAAACCCGACTTCGACCCACTCCGACCCCTATTCTGACGGAATCGACCACCCTAACAACCCAAAACTAACCCCGACGCCGGACTCGATCTTGCTTTCCCCCACTGCGTGTACCCTCCCCGAACGAACCTTGCCCAGACGCAAGAAAGAAAGATGACAAGGACTGCTTACCGGAATTAGGGAGGAGGTAAGGACAAGGATGACGGTAACGACGGTGTACAACGGCTTCGACTTCGTCTTGAACAGAGAATGAAACAGGCAAAGGACGGCTTAAATACTTTAGGTTAATGGGTTGGCTTTTCTTAATTAATTAGTTAGCCCTAAAAGCAAAGATAAGAAAAGATCGTATCTTCACTTACAAGATCACAACTTCCTTTTATTTGGTTTTGCTCTCTTACGTATAGGACTAACTAGCGGATGACCCGTACCCTGTACGGGAGTGTTATTTATTTATTTATTTATTGTTTTATGTATGAATTTACTATAACAACTGCAAATATCATATGTATACTTTATTTTAAAACAACATTTATTTTTTGGATTATAAAATTACATAAACATATATTTAAGAATTTGAATCAAATGAAAACTTTTCTTAACCTATAAACAAAAAACCGTCAACATTAAATAGAAATACGTGAACATGAAATAGATATAAGTGAACACAAAATAAGAAATACGTGAACTCCAAAAATGTTTGTGATCTTGTGTTATTATGTTAATATGTGTAGTAATCTGATCCATTACACATAATATGCAAAAGTACGTAAAAACAATACAAATATGTAATTGATTGTGTAGAAATTCTAACCTCTTCATCTATAAAAATTAGCTCTTTCGACGATATTTCATTATTAGTATTAACAATGTTCCACATCTTCAAGAGACGACCAAAAATTGTATATTTTTTGTTCCTTTGATTGGTAAGCTCATGAAAAGAGTGAATCTCTATAGTAGCCTACAACAATAACAACAATAAGATTTAGAATACAAACAAAACTAAATCATATATAGATCATGATGAAAAAGTATACACCTTTGATTGGCAAAGCTATCTCAAAAAAATTGGGAACTAATGGTATACAGAAACGTAAATTAATTGTAGAAGAATGAATGAATGAGAGGTGTATTTATAGGAAATAAGTTCTAGATGAGTAAGGATTAAGAGAATATTTAATAAAGATATAATAAGATAAATTTTTAAAAATCTTAACTTTGTACGTACGTCATTGAAGATATAATAAGATAAAATTTTCAAGTAGATAAAATTTATTATAGGATGAGAGGTGTATTCCTATGTACGTATAAGCATTAAGGATATAATAAGATGGCTTCTTATGTACGTATAAGATGTACTATGTACGTATCAATTTAATAGATAAATTTTAGATAACTTTTTCCAATTTAATAGATAACAAAAGATACAATTTTCAAGTAGGGAGTAGAAAGATAAATTTTCCAATTCTATAGAAAACAAAAGAATTTAAATAAAATATATTATTTTGGTAAAAGGGGTGATGTGGCGCAATATGGTGGCGGAATTTGCTTCCGCTTTAGTATATAGTAATAGATAATATAAATTGAATTAAGCTTTACGATTTAATAGCACTATTATAATTCTTATTTTTATTTTTATTTTTATTTTTATTTTTATTTTTATTTTTTTGGAACTAAATTAATCTTCGGGTTTAGAAAAGGAACCGAATAGGAAACGGATATTACAAATTCAAAACTCTACCTAGAATCCATGGTGTTATCCCCAAACCCTAAGATTTAGGACTCTAGCTAAGCATAAACATGAAAAACAAAGGAAATAAAGAAGAAGATAAGAAGAAATTCATACCAAACTTCAATCCATAGATAGAAAAGGCAAGAGTCTCCAACAATTTTCTCCAAATCTTCACAAGAGACTAAGATTCTAAAATGAGAAAAAGTCCCCAAAAGGGGGAAAGGAAGATACTCTCTTAAAGGAGGAAGGAGGCATTTATACAACCCTAAAAGGAAAAGAGGGCTAAAAGAGGAAATCGGGAGCATCGCGCCGAGACCCGGGGGTTGACCCGGCCCGTGACCCGGCCGGGTCGAGGGTTGGAAAACCGAACAAAGCCAACGCGGAAGGAAAAGGGGTGACCCGGGCTGTGACCCGGGCCGTGACCTGCCCGGGTCACACGACCCTCCCCATGACCCGGCCGGATCACAGCCGGGGTCAGGACCCGGATGCCCCGGGTCTTGCCTTCTTTCGTCGTCTTGTCTCTTGCTTTGCTCGGTCTTCGGTTTGCTTCTTGTGGCGTCTTTTTGGGCCTCTCCTTGACTCCGTCTTCGAGCTAATGTCGGCTTCTTGAGTCCTCTTGATCTCCATCACCGTTTCTCTTCCATTTTCACCTGAAATACGCGCAAACAAGGCGTAGAGTCCAAACCGAGAAACTAATCCGAAAACAACTAAAATGCAAGCTTAAAAGGGAAAAAGCAAACCAAAACATAATCAAACATGAGCTAAAATGCACTCTAAGTATGAGCTAAATACAAGCCATCAAATACAACGTGTATAAAAACCCTTTCTACACATCTTACTTAGCCAAACAAAGCTCCTTTTATCAACTATTACTTGCTTTAAAAAATGCTATGTGAAGTTGGTCGCCATGATTTTGGTCTTCCTAGAGCAATAGAATTTGTCCCTTGTTCATTTTTTCTTTACCTCTCTTGGATTCCATCTTTCTAAATTTGTATGTTCATTATGATCATTCTTCTTCGTCTTTGAGTTCCTCTTTGCTCGTGAGACCTTCATAACCTTTGCAATTTCATAATACATTTACAAAAAACTCATTAGATAATCGACTAAATCAATATGTAGAGCCCTGAACTTGCGAAGAATAGTCATTTTATACCCTCAACTCTTAACTTTGCCGAATTGGTACCTGAGCTTAACATTCGTGACCTATTGATCCCTAATTGCTCTTATGGTAGGGAGCATACGTGCATTTCAATCTCTTTGAAACTCTCCTTTAAGCAAGCGAAGATGTTGAGGTGACATTTTTTATTTTATTTGTTTAATCCTTTTTCCTTTTTTTATCCCTTTACTTCTTCTTCTTCTTTTGAGCCTTTCCTTCTTCTTCTCAGTACAAAATCACCATAGCCATCAACATTCTAATACTTTTATTTCTTTAATCCTTTTTCCATTTTTTTCCTTTTCTTCTTCCCTGCCTTTTAGAGCTGTCAAAACCTGACCCGACCCGAAAAATAGTCCTAAACCGACCGAAAATTTTTGGGTTGAAACCCGACCCGAATAGTAGCGAGCAAAGAAAAAAACGAACCCGATTGGGTTGAAACCCGAGACCGACCCGACCGACCCGACCGACCCGATATATTATACATATGTAGAATAAATATATTATATTGTAAATATTTTAATATATTTTATCATAAAACCTATTATAAATAAAATATTATTATAAAACTCTATTAAAAATAAAATATTTTATTATTAAGTATTATTATTTAATCATAATATTAATTTAATAATCATTAAAAATTCAAATTCTTTACCTGTTAGGTCAACCCGAACCCACACGATAACCTGTCAAGACCCGACCCGGCTTGACCTGTAACCTGATCGACCCGAACCCGAAAAGACCGAACCCAAATCCACCCGACCCGACTTGTTTGACACCTCTACTACATTTCCTTCTTCTTCTTCTTAGCACAGGTTCTAACGATATATTACTTAGTGATTTTTCTGTGTGTGTTTGTCTCTCGTGTTGGGTCGGTACCGAGCATTAGTTTGTCTTCTTTTGTGTGTTTTAATTTGCTTGGTTTTATGTTTGTTTTGACAACTAGCCTTTGAATCTTCTAATTCCCGTGGGCGAACCTGACTCCGCTATACTCAGCGGGGTCTTGATCTATAAATTTATTTGCTTATTTAGGATCAAGAAATCCTATTAATACTGCCTTTAGATTGATTAAAGTTTCTACCTTTGATCAAATTCATACTGACTGATAATTACAGTGATCTAGTAGTAATTCATTCTAGTAATTCTATTAGGTAGCTAATCTAATAAAACCTTAGGCTGAAATTAAGCAATTCATCATAGAGAAATTAATCTAGTCAAGGTATATTAAAAACAATCAAACCTCATAACAATATTAAGTTCATAACTTCAATCAACTAATTAAACAAAAGGAAATTAGCTAGCCACTAAAACTCATTGAAGAACTTACATAAATTTCAATTTTTCCTTATTTTCTCCCAATAGCTCTTTATAATACGATAATAAGTAGACTTGGCAAATGGGTCATTAGGATCGGATTTGGATCGAGTCATATGGATTTGATTTGTTCGGGCCAAACATTTATTTTAGGTAGTGTTTGGATCAGATTGGATTGGATATCATTCGGATGTTGTTTGGTTTTAGGTCTAGTTTGGTTCGGGTCTATTTTGGATTCATTCGAATTGGGTTAGATCTAATTCGGATGTTGTTCGTTCTCGTGTCTAGTTTGGTTCAGGTTCTTATCACATTGTAATACTTTCAATTGCTTCAGGTCAGATCATTTTGGATGAGATCAATTTTGATTTGGGTGTTATTTGGATTCAAGTTCTTTTCAGATTATAATACTTCAAGTCATTTTAGATTGGGTATGTTCGCGTTTAGATGATATTTGAATTTTGGCCCCTTTTTTTTCCTAATTCTCATAACATGTAGAGTTTAGTTTTCTTGATTCACCATACAAACTATTTACTCTACTCCCTTGTAATAGTGTTTGAAGTAGAAAACATTTGTTCTGAGATGGAATGGAACAAATATTGTTGATGCTCTGTTCACGTTGGGATTAAGCATTCCATGATTGTAGCTTATTATTGAAGGAAGACATCCTAACTTTTGATTTTGTATTTCTTTTTCTCTAAAATATGCAAGATATAATGAGATGTTTTTTGTTTATTGTCTAGAGTTATCACCCATGGTAGAAAAGACCTCTAGAACTTCATTGTAGGTCATCTACTTAATATTTCTAACACACGCAGAGTTCACCATCTGATGGTCATCTTCACGAAGCCCTTCATGTAAATAGAGAATCAAGTCATGATTAGCATAGTTATGGTAAGGACAACTCTTCACCAGTTTCTTGAAGGGATCAAGCGATTCATAGAGAGACTCATTAGGAAGTCGCTGCACGTTGTAGACTTTCTTCTTGAGCTGATTAGATTTGGTTGCAGGAAAGTAGTGAAGCTTCCTAGAGGTAGAGTGGTACCAGTCTTTAGCATATTCATTCAGAGAAAAGAACCCAAACTAACCTAAAACCGTGTCTTTAGCAAGTAAGGGTCAAGTCCACAAGGCGACCTGTTGTAACGAGAGATCGAACGAGAACAATGAAGCAAGAACGACACACAGACTTACGTGGTTCGGTAACGGTGTGTTACCTACGTCCACGGGCAGAGAAACCGTATATTATTATGGAAGACTAAATTCGGAATACAGAGATCTAGGTATTTCGACAGCTTATATAGTGACTCAAGAAACCCTAGTTACAATTATGGGCCGCAGGCCCAAAACAGAATTACGATAAGCCCAGAAACAGAAAACATAGTGTACCGTGTGGCAGCGAGACCCCCGTGCTACCTGTCGCAGTGTGTGATTTAGATTCAAGGCATATTAACACGACCAATTATCTTTTGCAGTAAATGTTTGTTTCAAACTTAAGTAACAAAGAGTTTTTTTTTTTTGAATGATTCAGATTCCTTAGCATGCGAAACTCACAAGTAAAAGATTAGGATTAATATGATTTGGGAAATAGCTTACACAAACAAATATCTAATGAGAAAATCTAATAAGACGTATGTGTACCTCTTTAATAAATGGCAAGCTCTTAATTATTCACAAATTTGTCCATTGTTACAAGTCTTTATCATACACTACACGAAAATCTCATCCCTAAATAAAATTTTGTTGACTCTCACTATCTCATCATTAGTGTTGAATGTGTGTAGTCCTGGTGAACGTGGAATATTCCCATTAAGAAGAAGAAGAAGACATCCACGTCATCATCATCACACTTGGCCCGACAGGTGTTCAATCAAAAGGGGGCCTATGTGGAAATGTTGTTTGTTAACAGCTTAATATGAATTAATGTACCATTAAGGACCACATGCTATGACAACACAACATCATCACGATACAATCTCCTTCTAGCGTATTCACCTCATCTAATCAATAATTTTTCCGTTCTAAGTAACATGCAAAAGGTGCTAATGACGACATAGGTCTTTTAACCGTTTGCACTACATATTTTAGTGGCGAATTTGTGAGGCCATCTAAAATATTTTCAAGGTATAGTATGATTTCAAAAACGAAGAAAGAGTTATCTAGTCTACAGATTTGTATATTTTATTAAAATCTCCTTTTTTATAATCTTTCCATAAAAAAGTTACTCTCGCGTTAATATAAGTTTATTAAAACTTTATCTCTATATTGTTTCCATAAAATGATGTATTGTATTAACATGTAAAGTTCTAATATTAATATATATAATATTATTTAAAGTGACGTATAAAATGATTGAATTAGTTAATTAATAATTAGTGTATTAACATGTAAAGTTCTATATTATTTCTATATTGTTTTCATTTTTTTTCTTTTTAAATAATTAGTGTATCTCCTTTTTAATAGTATGAATTAATTAAATAATTAAAGGCATCGTGGGGCACTGCTATGTGTACACAAACCCTCCCCACGCATGCACTTTCAACTAAACGACACCGTCTTGGTCCCCATATATGTATACATATGTGTTATATGAGAGATTCTCTCGTTCACCCAATCACTCCAGAGAGTCAAGTAGCAATGTATTGTACTGTTGGATCTTGGGCTGAGGCTAGGGGGTGAGGGTCGTTTTCTCACGGTCAAAATGTAACACAAAAATGTGAGGCCCACTAGACCACCAAGTATTAACTTTTCCTCCTATCATGAATAATTCCCATAAAAATAGTGAATAACTCATGTGAATTAATAGAAACTTATTCGATGAAATGAGAACTGCCCGATTGTACTCTACTTCAATGCATATGAAAATGAATTAAGCAACTCTCACGAACAATGGCTCTATAAAAAATAATGCATTATACCTCAAATAATAACCATACGGTTCGATGATTAAGCTTTCAATAAAATATATATTCTAAGATCACTACCTCTTTTGGA
The DNA here is from genome assembly GCA_963924305.1 of Polygonum maritimum. Lineage (NCBI taxonomy): Eukaryota > Viridiplantae > Streptophyta > Magnoliopsida > Caryophyllales > Polygonaceae > Polygonum > Polygonum maritimum. Next base: position 18,715,901 of record OZ002734.1, on the reverse strand, counting down.
TTTCTATTCCCGCGGACGAGGATGTCTTGTTTCTCTGTCTTGGAGCTATTAAAGTAGTTCTTTTTCTGTAATGGATGCTCTAAATCAATATTCAAACAGTACTTAGTTTTATACTAAACTTACCTGATAAAAAAATATGAGAAATCCATTGGGGATAATTTTGGATCTGGTTTAGTTTCATGGTTGGAACGGAACTGATAAAAATCATCGGTTTCAAAATGAAAACAGCCAAAAATCAACCTTCATCCATTTTTGGTTCCGGATCTGGATGTGTCTAACTTGCGGTTCTGAATATGCGGTTTTATGGTTTGTTTAATACTTTTTAAGAAAATCAAGGTTTAGCTTTAAGGTTGTAAGGTTTGATCGCTTTTTCAGGATTAGTTTTGATGTAGGAATTAGTAATTGTATATGGTTTAGGACTTTGGGTACATTAATTTTACTTAATTATATAATTCAATCTTTTTTGGCTTGTTAATTTTTGTGGATTTTTTACTAAAAATATTGTCTCACTAATTTTATTTTTATTAGATTTAGATTTATTCCTTTCAATATATATTTATATACAACGGTTTAAACATCCCACTTGAAGAAGTTACATTAAAACAATCATTTTTTTGTTACTATATTACAATGGATAAAATTTGTTTAAGATACCTACAAAATTTCATGCTAACTTAACTTAAGATCTCTCTAAAGACAATACATGAAAATGAATCGTTCCAATTTCATGCTAAATTTCGTTGCGGTCTCTTTTCGTTGTGCATCGTCCCGCCCGCTTGACACTGATCCGGTCCTGTTGGACCTCATCCGCAAGGATGCTCTAGGATAGCTTTCTTTTTATAGAGGCTCACCTAATTCTTTCCTGTATCAAAAAAAAAAATACATGAAAATGAATGTGATTAGAGTAGATCGTCACGTATCATCACTCGATAAATGCTCCACTCATCTCATTCATCACCCATGAAACTCATTATTCGTCATTTTTCCCTAAACTTTTTCTATGGTGCTTTATTTTATATACTCCTTATAATATGTGTTATATATGGGTCATTAGGCCAAACTTCTTGTCCCATATATAATGTAAGTCCTCATTAGCGTTTCAATAGTCGACATTCTCTTATTTAAACTTTCGGTTTCAATTAGTGTCGTGTAATCTTTGATATGCTAAAGGGATTATGCCTTATAGTCATTGGGTGAAATATTCCACTACATTAGGTTCTAATAAAATAATTCTGATATAGGAAAATAGTCGATACATAGAGAGTGTTGAATCTTAATACAATAAATGGATAAGATTTAAACTTGAAATTATAAAAGATAGAAGACTTACACAATCTAGTTATTTTGGAGAAACAAAAATCAACTGCTTACATAAATGGTTAATGTAATTTGTAACACCCTGTTAATTCATAAGGAATTGAGGTGTTTCTCATCTCAAACGAAGCTCTTCAAGTAGGACAAAGAGTCATGAAGTTAAGAGTGCAATGGAGAGAGTAGTAATGAGATGGATGACCTCTTGGAAAGTCCTCATGTTGGTAAGGGATAATGCTTTTAGGACATCAGGTCTTACAAATGATATCAGAGCTAACTCTTAGTGATGATTTGACTAAGCCCAGAGGGCATTAATTACTCAACTGAAAGTGCATTCATAAGCCTTGATGATGTCATCACATGCTTAGTTTGGGAGATTATACCGAGATTGAGGTGTCATATGTCAATAAAAGCTTTCACAAAGAACCATTAAGTTAAGTGTGTAAGGACGAGAGTAGTGATGGGGTAGATGACTTCTTGGGAAGTCCTCACGTCAACATGGAATAGTGCTTGGAGTACCTCGGGCCTTACAATTATAATACATTATACACATTATAAAATGTCTTATCTACATGTTGTGTTATTGATTGAATTCGTCATGAATTATGAAAGTATTTATGAATAATTAGACATATGCATGGGATTAGTTGCTTTTATTCATGATTGTAATATGTTGTTTCACATAATTATAATAGTTTATTTTCATACATTTTGTTGATTGTATTCATGAATCCCGAAGGTATTCGTGTATCGTCAAAATTCGTAAATGCATTCAATAATACATCGTGTATATAAAGTATTTCAATTACTGTAGTATTTGATTTTTTGGTTCCTTAAAATTATAGAATTATTTAAATCTTCTCTTTCGTACAATTTTAAAATTTATTCAGCTTCATTTATTATATTGAGATCCAACATCTTATATTTGTCCCCTATGCCTTCGTCTAACTTATAACCTCTATAGAACCCAATACTACATTAAATAAAAATATGTTAAACTCGTGAAAAAGTGAAGTTATTGCTAAATTGATATAAATAAAATGCATTCTTATTAATAGTACATTATCCTGCAAGCCCCTCTCATATGGGACAAAATAAAAGTGTAATACGATAATTTATATTGGGTTGAGCCGTTGAGGTAATCGAAAGCATTTTGGGGTATTTATTTGAGCATATGTGCAAAATAAGAACATACTTAAAAGTAGTATAATATAGGATTATTTATTTAAAAAATCACTATGTAAAGTGATGTCTATTTAACAACCAACCTTGTATAATGTTATTTTTAATAAAACCATATTTTGCATCGTATAGTTCCTTAAATTGAATCATCAATAGTGAGATCTCATATTAATTTGACAACAACATCTTTAATCTCCAATTCTACATGTAATAATAATTTCAAAAGGATAAATTTTTCAAAATCGTCAATGAAATAAGAGTTTGTCCACAAAATCACCTGTAAATTCTAAGCTACTTTAAACCACCCGTGGTGAAATACACTGTCTGCACAAAGCCACACATAAAATTACTTTAAACCACCCATGAATTAACTTTGTTAAAGATAACCACTCATACCATAAAACATTTACAAATATTAAATTTAATGTTTAGCATCTAATAGTTATATATAAACAATTTGATCCAAATAAACCTGCCTTCCCCCATCACAGGATAAGTCCTGTGACTTGAAGAAGCCTCCTTCTCTCTTTCAATCTTATTTGAAGCTCAAATTTTGATAAAAACAACTAATGAAAAATGATATTAACTAGATTTGTCAAAACCTGACCCAATCCTAGATATCGATATGAATTGACCAAGAATTTTAGGGTTGAAACCCGACTTGATTGACCCAAATTTGATTGGCTTGAAACTCGAACTTGACCCGACCCCATTGAATTGATCCGACCTTTTTATATATGCAGAACGAATGTATTTTATTTTAAATATTATAAAAAATAATTAAAGATATTTAATTATTAAAATCTATTATTTAATTATAATACTCTCTCCCCCCCCCCTAAATGTTTGACTTATTCCGTTTTCGTCATCCCGAAATGTTTGTCGTACTCTTCCCTCTTTTCTTTTTAATACTACTTTATGAGTTTTTATCCTCACACTTTATCGCATTTTACACCTTCTACTTAAGGGTCTGTTTGGATTCTCATATATTCAATTGCATTATGTATTATTTTGCATTATTTTAATTTAAAATTTAAACTGCATTATGACTTTCCAAAACAATGCATTATGAATCAAAAGTGTGTTTGGTTTTTCACCAACTTAATACATTATCCAATCTAAATCCTTCTCCACCTCCGATCTGTAGGTGGATGAGAAGCATCCAATAATGGCTTCCAACATATTACTGACTCACACCTTAAGGTGGGGCCCCCCGCGGGGTAGGGTGGCAGTGTTTTGTCGGAGAGGAGGTTGAGGTCGAGAGAGAGTCAGACATTGACGGCGCACGAGTGAGGGGGCAGCAATGGGGGTGGTGGTGGTGGTGGGAAGTTGGTCTTGGTCTTGGGGCTACGGAGGGAGCGAGCAGTGACGTCATAGGCGAGGGCGGCTTCCTTGGGGGTGTCGAAAGTGTTGAGCCAGACGCAGGTTTTCTTCCTGGGGTCGCGGATCTCGGCGGCGTAGTAGCCCCACGACCTCTTACGGGCGTCTTTACAGTGGGCTTCTCTTGTGGTGGTGGCGGCGGCGATGACAGAGACCATAGTGGATTGTGAGCTGATATAAAAGGGGAAAAAGGAAGGGATTTGGAGAAAATGGGGATCGTACAAAAACGGGGGTAAATGATTTTATTTGTCTGAGACAAAAGATAAAACTAAATGCATAATTTTTTTAGAGGAAATAGTATCCAGTGTCCCTGTTTGATAATCAGTTTGCAAATATGAGCTTCTTTTTTCGATTTGCAAAAATGCCCTAAAAATATTGTAATAATGCCTAAACATATTACATGAATGCCTAACATGACTAATTTTTACGAAATAAAATAAAAAAAGAAATATTTTTAAAAAATCAAAAATTATTTTTTTATTATATTGTTTTTTGAAAAATAGGATTTTTTAACAAACTTTTTTTATCCAAATTTGCAAATATATATAAATAAAAATATTTTATAAATATTTTATATTAAAACAACATTTCGTTTTTTCGATCTATCCTTTTTTAAAATTAAAAGAAAAATTGGAAATCTTACAAAAAAAGGGAAATAATATTCCAAATCAAGATTTACCATCATTTCAAAAAATAAACAAAAAAAATCAAGCGAACTCATCAGAACAGCAGAAAAACGAAAAAAACACGCGAACCATCGTCTCGCTCGCCGCAAATCCCGATCTTTGCACTGGACCTTCGCCACCATCGTCTCGCTTGTCGGCCGACCTTTTTCGCCATCCTCTCTCTCGCCGGCATGTTTTTAAGAGGAAAACAATGATAGTATTTTTCAGAAGGATGACAGGATTTTTTGTTGTGTATGACAGGATGTATACGGAGGGTGACAAGATGCATCTCACCCATAACGCAGAACTCGAACAATCATCAAAAACTCTAGCTTCGAAATAATGATAGTATTTTAAAGGAGGGTGACAGGATATTTTATGTGTATGACAAGATGTATACTGAGGATGACAGGATGCATCTAACCCATAGCATAGAACTCGAACCATCTTCGAAAACCCTAACTTCGAAAATCATGCATATATATGGAAACAACGATAATAACAATACACATGCATATATGTTTCACAATATTATTAGATAAAAAACTTAACCATAGCTTCCACAATATCTTATTTTTTTTCCAATTCTTTTTTCAAAATCTTTTCTTATTTTATATTTTCTTTTTCTTTTTCTATTTTTCAATTTTGTATTTAAAATGAATTTCCAGAATTTATGGCTGAATATTTTTAATGTAATTATAATGATTTATTAATAAACTTCTATTAAAAATAAAACACAAAATAACGTAAATTTTATTGCAAAAACGCTCAAAACAGCATGCATCGCTATTTTGTCATTTTAAGAACTTTTTTGCAAACCGTTTTATTGGGTGGGGCATATCCGCAAATTCGCCATTTATTTATTCATCCAAACACAATTTAAGTATTTAATATATTAAATCAACCTTAATGCATTTTAATACTATTGGGATCGTTAGTCAAACAGTGAGAGCGTCCTTAACAAAGTTCAGGGCGTCCTTGGGTGAGGCGTCCTTAATATAGATTAAGGGCGTCCTTTGATTGCAGCGGAATAAAGACTAAACAAGTGAAAAACAGATAAGTAAAGAACGCGGCTATTTATAGAGGAACCACTCAAGACCAAAGCAGTCCTTGAGTGTAAACCTCTACCTCCTTGGAGGATTTTCAAATAGCTTCTTTCCTTTCTTATTAAGAGTTCTTACAGTTACACTGGCGAGTGATTACAATTCTCTAGCACTTAGAATGCGTCCCTAAGTCCACTAGTAACACCCTTTTAAGCCTATAACTGCAACCTAACTTAATCTCCTAAAGGACGCTATTCACACGTCCTTACTGTTCGTCGAAAGGATTGTCTCTCTCTTTTTGGGTTTTCTCTTACAAACAAGTTTGTAGTTTTGTGAACGCTTCTCACTCGATCTAACACCTAAGTCTCGCGTGTTCTTGAGTTGTTCTTGGTGTTCTTGAGTGACTGACAATATGCTCTGAATATTCTCTGAAGCGTTAAGTCACAATAAATGCTCTGGAAGAGTATTTATAGTGACCTAGTGAAGGGCATCATTCTCTGACGATCATGCCCTTCTGGGACGTTGCTACAGGATCGGCTTCCATGTGTCTCTAGTAGTGATGAGGGAAGCTTCCTGGCAATTACCGCTGGACTTGGCTACAGGATCGGTCTCCACGTGGTGATGAACTTGTGTACAAGATCTGCTTCCACGTGGTGATCATGATCAAGGCTTGTCTGGTGATGTCACCTTGTCGGCCAGCCTTGAGATGACTCCTGTATGATGATTAAGGACGGCGTCCTTTGAAGAATCATGCCAAGTCGCTTATTCTTAGATGTAGCGTCCTTACACCTTAAGGACGGCTACACAACTTGTTGTCCTTTTCATGACCCGCGTTCCTGAAAGACTTGGACAACTTATTAGATCAAAGCGAATTTGTCATATCAAAACCAAGGGACGTTAGTTACAATGTTAAGTACAACAGGCGTCCTTAACATTGTTCCAACAAATACATTATAGATGGCTATCCAAAGAGGCTCTTTTTCATCTTCTTTATTTCTTTTTCCTCCTTCTATTCATCAACTTTTTACACATATCAAATCTTGTACGCTCATACTTTATTTCTCTTTCCTTCTTTTACCCATCAACCTTTTCTTACACAATTCTTTTTCTTTCCTTAATCTACACATGAATATTGAACAGTGTTATGAGACAAACATTAAGGGACGAAGAGAGTATTATTTGGCCAATTAGACGCGCACCGGCCGGTGCGCTTGGCAATTTTGCAGCTTTTTGTTTCTTTCCTTTATATTTAGCTAAATTACGAGATCTGCCCAATACTCTATGAATTATTCCAGATCTATCCTTTTTAGACGGTTTGTTGAATTTAATGCCTTAAACTGGTACTTGCTACCATAATCTACTAACTATATCACGAATAATCTATTTTCTATGATCACAAGCCCACCATGCTCCGTAATAAAAGATAATAAAATTAGAGAGGTTTGACCGTTACCTGGACGTAGTATCACTGGACCTCCGGCGTTCCTGTAGCTCCCGGATTTCTAGGGGTGGCTAATCCTCAACCAGGACTCCCTTATTCCAAGCACAGCACAGATCTGTTTCGTTTCCCACCTCAGATCGTAGTCTCTAACTTATAATCTTTGAATAGGTGGATGGAAGGTTTGTAATCAAGAAAACAGTTTATTCAAGACATAGCTTTCGATTAAGTAGCTTTCCCTTTCTTAAAAACAAACTTTTATTGAACTTGAAAGGATTACAAGCACACAAACACACTGAAAAACACAGAAATCACTCAAACACTCAAACTAGAAAGATCCATAGAAGGATTTGAACTCTTAGAGTGAGGGAAACTCCGCTTCACTAGTAAGTTCAAAGCTTTCTCTTTCTCTTTCTCTAGATTCAGACTTTGCTCTCTATTTTTTGGTGCCCCTTCTCAGCTTACAAGAGGGTGTATTTATAGAGCTGGTGAGAGCATAGGGTGCTCTCTTAGTGCTCTTGAAATTATAACCCGACAAAATCTCAGGGAATCCACTCACATGGCAACAGTGCCATTACTCTCTGAAAAAGAAAAGCACTCTGAAAATAAAATACATTAATGATAAAAGTAAAACGACAAAGATCTTCTATGACCGTTTGAAGTGGAATGGTGACGTGGCCTTGACAAGTTAATCCATGCAATTGTTGAGGTTATGCATGCCTTCATCTCTAACATTATCTTCCCAATTCTCAGCATCATATTCATCAAGCTCTATTTGCTTGATCAGGTTCTCTGAATACTCTGGATCCCAGTCCATTAGATGATCCCAAAGGAACTCCTGACCCTTTGGTGATAAGTATCTCCCATATTCAATTTGCGACAAGTACTCTTGGATAGAATCAGATGACTCTATGGCTTCAAAGAAATAGGGTTTTAGTTCTTTTGAAATTATGACAGTAGTAAACCCCACCTTGAATATAATTACATCTTTCTTCTGGTATATCTTGATGATTTCGTAGATGTAGAAGAATCCCTTGGCTTTGGGTTTAACAACTGTTTTGAGCGGTGCTTGATGTACTGGTAGAGAATTATATTCTGAAAAACAATCTGTTTTTTGGAGAAACATAATTAGGTATTGTGGAGCTCTTGAATGCCCTTCTTCTGTTTCCATATTAGCAGGCTTCATGGAACTAATCAAATTGTCTTCTTCTTTTGATTTTATAATCCTGTTGAACACGTGATATACACATTTATGTTGTGTATTTAGATGGGGTTTTAGCATACTTCTAGTCACGTTTAAGGTGCTAAAGATGGAGTTTGGAGCGTTAAAGAAGGAAGAGCCGAAGTGCACCAAAGACCACTTGAAGCTGAAGTGAAGAAAACGAAGAAATCGGTGTTTTGTGGGAGGCGGCGACCGCTGCCCCATAGGTGGCGCCCGCTGCCAGGACAGAGGCGAAATCCGTCTTAAACGCTGCGTTTTATTTATTGGACTTTTGGATATTATTTTTGGTCCGGTTTTTATGTATTTTAGATAGATTGTTTTCTCCTATTTAAGGAGCTTTAGACCTTTTATTTAGACATAGTTTTTGAGTTTGGAATTATTTTGTATTTTGAAGACCTATGGAGAACTAAGCCTCTTTGCTTAGACAGACAATTGAAGTGTTCGTTCTGATTCAGTTGTGAGGTTTCTAATTCCTTATCGATTGCATGGATTTAATCTTTTCTCTTGCTTGAATTGCTATTGACTTGTTTCAATGATTTCTAGCCTGATCATCTAGGATTTATTGTTATTAGGTTATTGCTAGATTTGGAGTGTTTCTGGTTGAGCATCTCTAATTCATAAGTAGCAACTGCATCGTGCTAATATCTGGTTGTGTTAGTCTTATGCATAAGAGAATTGATTTGCATTCTAGGGTAAAAGCTGGTTGTTTTATCTTAGTTTGTATCCAATTATATTCCTATTGTTGAATGCTGCTAGTTAGATTGAATCATGATAGTTTCATGATTATTTATCTAGTTAGGGTTAATAGTATCTGGTTGTGCTATTAATTACTTTTGAAAAGGAATTGGAATTTCCATTGCATAAATATTGAATGAAATCAATGATCAACTTCTCAAGCGAATGCGGATATTTGTTTGCCTAAGTGTTTCTAAATACTGATTGATAAACTCTTGAATTCGTATGATTTGCATGTTAGTGTGTGAATTAAACCCAAAAACCCCCTTGTTACTTCTGTTTGACACATAATTCTCTGCTAAAGATAACTTGTCTCCCTATGGAATCGACCCTTACTTGCTTTATACTTTGGTTAAGTTAGTTTGGTTTTTCTTTGCATAATTGTGGTTTAAAACGACTAAATCATCGTTATCAACACGTACTTCTGGAACTTAGTGAAATGTTTGTATAATGGACTCCATGGCCTAGGAAATCTTCCATATATCCCGTGGCACATCCCATAATCCCATGCTTTCAGAATTCCTGCATCTTCATCAGGACTACCTGGTAGACAAACTCCTCCAATTCCAGAATGGCCATACATAATTTGAGATCCCCATTCTTCCCATATGTCGTAGTAAATACCTGAATTCCTATTCATCACCTGAGCATACCAATCTGGAAAATCTTTATATTTCCAATAACCCTTCAGTTTTTCCTGGAGCTCCCAAGGAAGCTGAAGCATCTTGTTAGCTATTTCTAGCTCTAATATTCTGGTACTGGATATGCAGTTTGCTATCTGATATCCATAGCGACATCTTCTCTTACCCACTTCTTCTAAAAAAGAAACTATTAAATTACTGGGAGGTGACACCCATCCCTTATGATGCTTGGTCTTTTCAGCGAACTTAGCCCTCTCCGCATCCGAAGGACGCACGGAGAGGAGAAACCCGACTGACTCTTTTATCTGCTCTGGAGAGGCATTCTCTAATCCACAATCCTGATACAACCTCATAACTGGTTGTTGCCCGCTTGTTATGTATTTGTTTGGCATTTTTATCACTTGCAAGTTCTCTTGTTAAGCTGTCTGCCAAAGAGTTCTTTGATCCCTGCACATGTTCAATGTTAAAGGAAAACTAGTTAAGGGCTAATTGCCAACGCAGGAGCCTCCCTTGCGCTTTCATATTATCAAGATTATTTTGAATAAAACCCAGTATTCCCTTACAATCAGTTCTTACTGTAAAGGGTTTTGGAGCAAGAAAGATTATAAATTTATTAATTCCTTTTAAGATGGCAAGAATCTCTTTTTCCATAACGGTGTAGTTACATTCAGCCTTGTTGAAACTTCCACTGCTGTACCTGCACAACTTATTATCCTTCTTAATCTTTAAAACAACACCCCAATGATAATTACTCGCATCAGTTTCAAGAACAAGTTCATCATCTTCATTGGGTAAAGTTAACACAGAAAAATTCATGCAACATTTTTTAAGCTCTCGGACTATCTTAGTGTCCTGACTACTCCAAGTCCACACTTCTTCTTTTTTCAGCTTACTCTGTAATGGCTTCCTAAGTTTAGCCAAATTTTTTATGAAGTTAGAGGCATAAGTGAGACATCCTAAAAACCTTTCCAATTGCTTCCTATTTTCTATAATATCAGGGAATTTTTCAACCTTTTCAAGGATATGGTCTTGTAATACAATTTCTCCTGCCTTAATCTTCAATCCTAGGAATTCAATTTCTGGTACTGCATAGATACATTTTGTCTGTCCTAGAACGATGCCATGATTTATGCACTCTTGAGTTATTGCTTTAAGATCATGCATATGCTGTTCTAAAGTCTTAGAAAATATTAAGATATCATCAATGTAAATAAGACAACAATGTTTAAGATCTTTAAAGATTTTATCCATTCTTCTCTGGAATATCTGTGGAGCGTTCTTTAACCCAAATGGCATAACTACCCATTCATAATAACCTTGAGGTGCACTAAATGCTGTTAAGGGTATACTGTCTTTATCCATTTTAACTTGCCAATATCCACTTTTACAGTCCATTTTAGAGAACCAAGTGGCTCCTTGTATCCTATTGAACAAGACTGTTTTATTAGGGATATAGTAACCATCAAAGACAGTGTTATCATTTAATTTTTTATAATTGATAACCATTCTAGCCTTTCCTCTTTTTTCTTCAGCATGATTCCTAACCATAAACGCGGGACTAGAATGAGGACTCTTACTTTCTCTAATTAATCTTTTTCTCAACAGTTCGTCTATTTGTTCTTTAAACTCCTGTTGATCTTTATAGGTATAAACCATTTGCTTAACTCTGATGACAGTCTTAGAATCTATAAGCTCTATCTTAGCAAATGACTTATCCTTATCCCAAAACTTTAAAGGATCTTCAGAATATAATTCTCTACATAAATCCTTTTGTTGGGTTGTTATCTGTTCTTTTATGCCTACTTCATCTATAAAGATCGCAAATTCTCTTTGTGTTGGAACTATCTGCTCCACACCACGCTTACTGCGCGTGAATTCAATTTTTTGATGAGTATAGGCATCTTTCATTTTTCTAACACAAGCTAAATCTCCATTAATAGTAAATATCATACTTTCTAAGCTTTGAGTACACGGAGAATATAGCCTTTGAAAGTTATTTCCTATTATCATGTCATGAGATGTTTGTTCAGTAGACCAAATAATAGGAATTATACAAGGGTAACCCCTAAGCATAATTTGTAAATCCAAAATAACTTCTGAATGAACCATAATACTATTATCAGCTATTCTAACTTGAATAGGTTTAGTAGCAGGTTTCCACATAAATTCAGGGAATAATGTTTTCTTTCCAAAACAAACAGAACATCCACTATCTACGAATGCGCATAGCTCATAATTATTAAATCCTTCAATGCATATCGCTATAGGAATGTAAATACTGTTTGGATTAGTGACTCTTAAACAAGCTTCAACCTGCATATTTAACTCTTCATCTTCTTCATACACAGGTTCACTAATGGTTTTAGTTTTAAACCCTATTAGCTTTCTATCCGATCTAAAGTTCGAGGACTCTCCTTGTAGCATTGGACGACCTTCTGGGTTTGGGTTAGAACTTGCCATTGATCCTAGATCTATGCTATGTCTAGATGGCTCATTAATAGTTCTACCAACGGTGTCCATTTCAAGTTTCTTATTCAAAGCCGCTAATAGACTAGCAATATCCTCATTTATCTTAAAAGGACTTTCTTCTTTTATCGTCCTATTTGGAGGAACTAATTGGTTTCTCTGAGTAAGATTCAAACTAGGATTGAACCTAGAACTTCTACTTCTTGAAAGGCTCCTATCCATTGTTAGGTTTGCGTGTGATTGAGATGTGGTATGAATTCTGCCTTCCTCATCAACCGTTAAGATTTTTTCATGCTTAGAGTTTGAAGGGTTCTCAAAGGCATTTATCGATATCGCTTTTAAACTGATTTGTTCGGGCTTAACCTTAACAGGAACTGCTATCTAACCTGGTCCACTAATTTCATATTTATCAGCTTCTACCATTTGCATTCTTAGTGGAGGATTGGTGATGTTTTCTAGTTTGTATACCACCTTCCACTTCAACTGTATAGGACAAGTTCCTTTATGCATATTGATTCCTTCAGTTAGCAACTTAAGAGCTAAGAATTTAGGTGCAAACTGGTCTTCCAGGCTAACATAATATTTAGGCCTACAAATCCATGATACTGGCCCTTGACTTAGGTTACATATGACTCCACTTATGGTCTGATCACTAAACTTCTTATGCCTAGTATCGCAAACAAAGTTAATGCAATGCACATTTTTACCAAAGTCTTGTAGTGGAGTGAATATTTGGATACCACACACAAAGATATACTTATATCTCTTATCCTTGTTGTGTTTCTGGATATTTTTCCAGTTGATTAGATTGATTTCGGTAGCTTGATTTTCGTTGTTTTTAATTACTATATCTCCAAGCATTTCTTCGCACACAAACTTAGAGAATGCTGGGAAGAAATGTCTCTTGAAGAATTGTTCTTTAGCAATAACAGGGAATTCTACTCCTGACTTACGCATGTTTTCAATTTGTTCCTCATCTATGGAGGATTCAGCTTCTTGGAGCTGAGCTAGCATAGTCATTTCCCCTCCAGATTCGAATGCTTCCGAGAAATCAGCGATGCTAGAGCTCTCTCCTTGCATCATTCATTAATTTCTTCACAATCCGAATCTTCTACCTCTTCTTCTTCCACTACTTCAACAACTCTTTTGTTGTTGCCTAATGCTAATTCTATAGCTTCATCCTCAGATATTTCAATGTAATCCATACTTCCTAATGCTTCTGCTAATTTATCATTCTTTATATTCTTGCATTCATTAGCATAATGTCCAGTCTCTCCGCAAGCCCAGCACTTGCAACTCTTTTTCTTTTCTGGACAATAAGAGGTTTTCCTAAAAAAACCTTCTTTTCTTAACAAAGGGTTTTTTATAATACTTCTTATGATATTTTTCACCTCTCTGCTTATTGAAACTCTTCCTTCTATAATGTTTTCTTTGATAATCTCTCTTATCACAACCCTATTCGTTAGGGAATTCCCAACATGTTAGAAACTGTCGTTTAACCTCTCGACATTTTTTCTCAACCCATCTTTTGAGGTATTTCAATCTTTTTCCTAGGGTATCTCTAGACATATACCTTTCTTTCCACTCATGGACCATCACTAATTTCTTCATTAATTGGTTTGGGAAGTTTATCATAGAGCATTTGAAGATTAATAGGATTTTCACCAATTTTATAGTAGTAATGCTCAAATTCAGAAAGATAACTATCTAGATATTTCATGTTACAGATTTCAAGGGTGTTGAGTTTTCTTTGCCATTCGATAAACTTTTTATCATCCTCATCTCTTTCCCCAATAAACTCTTCATCTATAGCCTCACAAAGGTCTTTGAACATAGATGAAGCTGAGTTATTAGCTCTTAAACCTTCTTTGAAATCTTCTGGTACTCCTTCATACCAGTCAGCAACTATTCCCTCTAGACTATGCTCGATATAGTTCAGGAAGTTTGTTGCTCTCCAGTCTGTGTTGAGGTTTAACACGCTCATCATACTTTTCTTCCAGAAGTCCATTACCTCTTCACGTTTTCGGACTCCATCTAAGTTTAGCTTATAAGCAGTTTCACTTATGGGTTCCAATTTGAGTTCTTTCTTGTTAGGTCGGTTATTGGGCATAATCCTTACCCCAAATCTGGCTGTTTTCTCTAAAAACTCTTTAGGCTTACAATAAGGTTTTTTATAGCTACAAGATCCTTCTTCATATCTTTTATAATAGGATCTATTAGCTTCATTAGTTTCTTCCAACTCAGTAGGTGTTATTTATTCTTCCATTTCGTTGGTGTCTAACACCCTTTTACCCATAATTTTTACTTATGTGGCGTTTTACTTCAGTTATAGGTATGGTTTCCATATCTTTTAACCTTATCAAACCCATTTGTTGATACATTTCTTCCTCTTCTGTATCATATTCAGATTCTTCACTACTGATGATACCAGGTTCCTCCATGGTATCTTCTCTTGGTTCCAAACTAGTCTTCGTTGTCCTTTTCATTTTCCTCAAGTTTGGTTTTTCCTTTTTCGTTAATATTTTTAACTGGTACAAAAAATACTTTTCCTGGGTTTTGATCTTGGAATGGATACTTGTAGGGAAATTTGGTTGATTTTTTAACGTCTAGACCTTTTGCAATTGCACCTTGATGCCTAATTTCGTGAATAAGTTCGGTAGATATTTTCTTATTTTCTTCTGATAAAAGGTTACAATAGATTTTTAGTTCTTCTCTAATATTTTTGATTTTTTCACTTAATCTAAAGATACTACTTTTTAGTTCAGCGATATCATCAACTATGGTATTTAATATTGCTTCATGATGTTTTTTGCCAGTATTTAAATGCTTAATATGTGGAGCTTCTCTATTAATGCATTTTTCGGAAATCTCCAGCTTGTTAATTGATTAACTAGGCTCTGATACCAAATTACAGGACTCGATAATAAAACAAGCTAGCTAAAAACCAACTACTAAATAGTCTAAGGACAAACAGAGTGCATATTAAAACTTATAAAAATACTTCGTAATTATATGATAATAACGGGAACTAAACGTAAATATTGCAAATTGTAGGCAAAAATGAAAAGTTGAAAAGCGGTGCGCTATGTAATACTGCAGGCGCGCGTTCGACTACCCTATTATTTTATGGAATTTTCTATAATGTGCCCTATGACACATTATAAGCAACTACTAATGAAAAGATTTGATAAATCTTAAATTTTGGATTTTTTAATTTTTTTGTGACGGATTCACTAATTCTATTTTAGTGTTTTAGTTTCTATATTTAGCACGCTTATAGTGTGCCCTTAGGAAACACAATAGAAAAACCGTTATTTTGTTAGTCATTAAGTCGATCCGAACTTACAAAATAAAGTACCAGAACCTGATTCGACTTAACTTATAGCCTGATTGATTCGAATCCAAACCCATGGAACTGATCGGTTTAACAATCGGAATAACAACCCTACCAAAGGCCCGCCTTTAATACCCCAAAGATCGAGAAATTTAACATAAAGAATTCTAAATTGCGACCATAATGAATCTTGATCCCATCTTTTCCACAATATAAAAAGAGGAAAGGGCAAAAATGAAGTACGTAGTAGAATGAGTACAAAGGTGGTAAAAAGGCAATTTGGATGAGGGAGGGGACACCCTGGCCCCCTTCACACTTCACATTCCTCTGCTCATCTTTGACCTTTGACTGCCACCTTCCACACACCAAAATCAAGGCTTAATCAAATCAAATCAAAAAAGCTGTTGATTGAAACTACAAAATACTCGTTTCTTTTATATACTCCCTCCGACTCCGATAGTTTGTCTCGTTTTCCTTTTCGGGTGTCCTAAAAAGATTGTCTCATTCCATTTCTTTCCATTTATATCTACTTTTTTTTACAATAATACCCCTACTCAATCACACATATTACCCCCATTATCCAACTTTCCTATCAACTTTATCACTTTTCTCTACAAAATTACAATATTATCCCTACCAAATCTCATATATTATCCCCCATTATCCAACGTTCCCATCAACTTTATCACTTTTCTCTATAAAATTACAAATTTATCTCTACCTAATCTCATTTTTTACCTATATTATCCTACTTTTCATCCACTTTATTCTATTTTTCTTAATCTACGAGAAATCCGTCTTATGGGACATTCTTTTGGGAACGGAGTGAGTACTCCGTAGTAAACAGTTTTCCATTTTCCATATCCCATTTGTTTTCTGGTCAAATAACATGGTTGTAGTACCGCCCGCTTCATCATCTATATATACTTCTAAACCTGAAGCAGTTAAGGGCAGTTTCGTCAATAAGAATTTTTAAACTACCCATCCAATTTTTAATTAAGTGATTTATTAAGTGATTTTTAAGTCATTATATGGTTCGGGATTAAATACAGGTTCACGTCATTAGTTTTATAGGTTAGTTGAGTTAAGTCATTATGGTTTTCTTCCAAGATTTGGTTGACCAATTGGTGAAGAAAGTCGACTATTTTATATTCCATAAGTTCTATTTGACACTAGCGTTTTGGACCAACTTGACTACAAATGAAAGATATTTTTATTTATTTATTTTAATAATAAAATATATATTTACATATAAATAATTTTATATAGTATAATTCTAAATTTAGAAATATGTGACACAAGTTATAATATTCATAGATCACATGTAAATTAATATATATTTTTTATTTAGAAGAGTTATATATTGAGTAAAGATCGGGACATTAATTAGCTTCACACCGTCAAATTCGATTTTGCTCAAACCTATAACATAGGTTTATGTCACTAAAATCAACCAATCAACTGATTCTAAATTTAGAGTTTTCACGATACTTATCGGATTCAAATAAATTATATATTAAATTATGCTACCTACATCATATGTAATTTAACATATTCTAATTTTTATTTTAAAAAGCATCGGGCAAGGCCCGGGTTATAACTTGTTATTCGTTAAACTAGTTATACCGGGATATTTTTTAAATAAAAATGGTAATATTGATTTATATATTGCAGTATAACATAAATAGTACTATAAAGTTAATAGAGTAATAATTGACTTAACAATCATATGTATAATTTTTTTTTAAATAGGAGCAGTCAAAATTCAACTCAGCTCGATAAACTAATTCGAATCAACCGAAAATAATATAGTTGAATCCCGATCTATAAATTAGTAAGCCAACGAAAAAACTAAACTTGATTGACACGTGCTCGATTGGTTTTAAGCACGAAACCAACTAACTTGACCTAAGTTGTTATATTTGCAAAATAAATAATTTTTTTTGAATAATATAATATAGTTTTATTATAGTATAATATAAAAAATTATTTTTATATTATTTAGTTTTAAAATCATTTTAATTATTATATCATTTCAAGAATAAGTTCATTAATAGTGTTGTTATGCATCATGTTTTATTAAGAATTTTATTAAATTGTACTCCCTCCGTTTCACAATAAGTGTCGTTTTAGCACTTAAAATTTGTTTCATAATATGTGTCGTTTTAGGTTTTCAAAGTGATTTATTAAGGGTAATAATGATAATTTTTATTGGAATGTGTATTTGTTGACTAAAGTTGTTCATTCATTGGCCAAAAAAATGTAATGAGTGGTGAGATTAAGAAAAAGTTGTAAGTTTTAAAGTGAATGATTGATTTTCTTAAAAACTGTGCTGAGAGCTAAAACGACACTTATTGTGAAACGGAGGGAGTATGTAATTAGAAAAAGTGATAATTATTTATGAATAGAAAAGTTATATACAAAATTTCGTGCATAAAAATAGTTACGGACATTTTTATCATTAAGTTATTTTTACCTTGTTCAGATTTAGAAATATATATTGAATTTACCTGAATCCTTTAATTATTATAGATATGGTGTTGGATAGTTGAAATATTAATTAATAGCTATATAAGTGCTGTTACAAATCATATTTTATTAAGAAGATTTGATATCATTACATTGTTTATACTCTGTCTACCCCACTATATAAAGCTCGAATACCGGTTCAGGTAAATGAATTAATATTTCTAAATGTGAATTAGTTAAAGATAATTTTATCATTAAGTTGTTTATACTTTGTCTACCCTATTTATATGTACACATTTTTTAAAGCTCTTCTATCCATAAATAATTTATCACTTTTTCTAATTACATACAATTTTTTTAATGTAATCTAATACCAAATCTTTTTAAAAAATATGGTTTGTAACAACAGTATTAATGAACATATTCTTAGTTTATTCTCACATATCCAACAACATATTTAATCCATTGTTTGATTATACCAAATCCTATGATAGGAGATTATACATGAATACAAATATTTTAAAATCAACTACGTTAAGTAATTAACTAATTAGAAAATGAAAGTCCTCTTTTACTAAATAAAATTCCTTTTGATTTTAATAAAAGAGTTACCATGTTGATTTACAGGATCGGTCGAGTTCGGTCACCTTATGTTAGGGTTGAGTGTGAGTTCACCTCATTAAAATTTATGGATTGTCCTATGAGTTCGGGCCGACCCAACAAGTTAAGAGCGTCAATTTTATTATCATTATTTTAATAATGCTATCACTAAATACTATTTTTAAAATAAAAAAACATGAATATATTTTAAAATATACAAGTCATTTTGGTTGGTTTGATCGAGTTAAGGTTCGATCATTTTGGATTTTAATTTGAGGACAAGGTGTGGTTAATCAATTACCAGTCAAGTCAGGTTGACTCATGACAAATCATTGGACGGTTCGAGTCACTCCAACGAATCAATAATATCGAATTATATATGATAACCAACATTGTATTAAAATTAAATAATATCGTATAATAATATCGTATAATAATATAATAATAATTAATGATATTATATTATAATAAAACTAGATTATAATATTTAAAGAAATTTTAGTTTTTTGCAAATAAACAACTCACGTTAACTTACCTGGTTTCGTGTTTCAATTCAATCGAGAATGAGTCAATGAAGTATAGTTTTTCCATGGACCTACTAATTCATGGATTCGGTTTCAACCCTAAAATTTTCAATCAGTTTAAATTGGTTTCTTGAGTTGAGTTGATTTTTGACTGCTCTAATTTTAGAAAGAATTGTATATAAGATTCTAAATTTAGTTATTGCTCTATTAATTTTTTACTATTTAAATTATAATACATATATCGTATATAAATCAGTATTATCATTTTTATTTAAAAAGTGTTCGGACAAGCCCGAGATATAACTAGTAATATAACTAAACTCTAAAGAGAAATTAGTAAAACCGTCATAGAAAAAAAATTAAAATATCCTAAAATCTAAAGTTTACGGAGTACTAAATATTTCAAATATTAACATCATATGATGTGTTCTTATAGCACATAATAGAAAAATCATAGTATTATAACGCATAAAATAAATCACTAAACAGACTTGCGTCTTGATTAATTCTCATAATTAACAAACGGGTTGGGTCAAGGTCAGTGTCACAAAGCTTGTGAAAGACATTTGTTTTTCACGAAAAGTGGGCAGTGGACCCTTATCCTCCACAAAAAAGAGAGTGGAGTGAAAAAAGAAGGGGTAGGACCCAGGGAGTCAGCGGCTCATCTTTGACCAAACTTCCTCGTCAATCCCACTCGGCAACCCAATCCCATTGGTCCCCACGACTACTAAACCACAGTTAAGGGTGTGGTTACCCACACAGTCTGACTCCGCCTCAGTCCGCGTGTGGTTCAGATGCCACACGTGTGGCCCTCTGCAAAAGCCTTAACCCCAGTCAGAATAAAGACCACCCCTCCCCCCTTTCACACACACACACACAGAGACACCACCCCCGACCGAGTCTCCCCCATCATACAAAACAAAAACAAAATCCATCTTGTCAATCGAGTGGGATGAGAGGGCGGAGATCGACGCCGGAGCCAATCGACGCGGGCGGCGTGCAGATCCCCTACTACTTCCGGTGCCCAATCTCGCTGGACCTGATGTCGGACCCGGTGACGGTGTCCACGGGGCAGACCTACGACCGCGCCAGCATCGAGTCGTGGATCTCGACGGGCAACACCACGTGCCCCGTGACGCGCTCCCCTCTGTCGGACTTCTCCCTGATCCCGAACCACACGCTCCGCCGCCTCATCCAGGAGTGGTGCGTGGCCAACCACTCCTTCGGCGTGCAGCGCATCCCCACCCCCAAGCAGCCCGCCGACCCCTCCCTCCTCCGATCCCTCCTCTCCCAGCTCTCCTCCCTCCCCGCCCCCTCACGCGCCTCCGTCCTCACCCGCCTCTCCCGCCTCGCGCGTGACTCCGACAAGAACCGCGCCCTCCTCTCCTCCCTCCCCAACACCCGCGACGTCCTCCTCTCCATCCTCTTCTCCCCCGACTCCGACACCGACCCCTTGTTGAGGAGCGAGTCCCTCGCCCTCCTCGCCCTGTTCCAACTGGGGGAATTCGACTGCAATTCGATCGCGTCGGATCCGGATCGGGTCGCCTTCCTGGTCGGCCTCCTCTTCGACCCCAATCGGATCGACGTCCGGGTCAACTCGGCGGCGCTGATCGAATCCGTGGTCGCGGGGACCAGATCGGCGGAGCTGCGTTCGCGGGTGAGCGGCGCCGACGGGGTCTTCGAGGGCGTCGTCGGGGTGATGCGCGTGGGCGGCGTCTGCACCCGGGCCGTCAAGGTCGGGGTCAAGGCCCTCTTCGCGCTCTGCCTGGCCAAGCAGCACCGGCAGAGGGCCGTGGCCGCGGGCGCGGTCGAGGTGCTCGTCGATCTGATGGCGGCGGCCTCCTCGGATCTCGAGAAGGGGGAGGCCGAGAGGGCGCTCGCCACCGTCGAGCTGCTCTGCCGGGTGCCGGCCGGATGCGCGGCCTTCTCGGATCACCCCCTGACGGCGCCCCTGCTCGTCAGGACCATACTGAAAGTGTCGGAGAGGGCGACGGAGTACGCCGCCGGGGCCCTGCTGGCGGTCTGCTCGGCGTCCGAGGCGGCGCAGAGGGAGGCCGTGGCCGCCGGCCTCATGACCCAGCTCCTGCTCCTCGTCCAGAGCGATTGCACCCAACGCGCCAAGAGGAAGGCCCAGATGCTGCTCAAGATGTTGAGGGACTCTTGGCCCGAGGACGGAGTCCGCAATTCCGACGATTTCAACTGCAGCGACGTCGTTCCGTATTGACTAGGATTTTTCATTTGTATTTTTTCACTGTTCTTTAAAAAGAAAAAAAAATTGACTTGGATTCGGGATGACCTCTGTAATTCGGGAAGAGGGCACAGAGGAAGCAGAGGGGAAACGAGGGGGGTACATAGTGAATTCTATTTTTGAATTGTATGTAATTTTTGTATGTAAGAAATTGATTCTTGATGCAGATGGTTAGAATGAAATTTGATTATGTGACCTCTGCTCATTTATTTCACAGTGTCTTTGCTGTTTTTGCATCACGGGTTAGAGACTTCGTCTTGGAGTCAGAGAGAAAAGATGGTGGGGGGTCCAGATCGTGACATGTGATTATGTGAGTTAAGCATGATCATCGCTAATGAGTGAGCGGGGGAAATTAGGATTTGGACAATCTGTTCTTACCTAATGTTGTTCAATGTTGATCAATGAGGACAAATGTGAATGATCTGCAAAAACGGCGTTCATTAATTCTCTCTCATTGAATGCTGAATGTAAGGATTGAGATTCTAACAAAAGGGGGAAAGAGCGAGTCCCCGTGTAAAAATATGGGTGAATGTAAGGACTGAGATTCTAACAAAAGGGTGACAATTCGGATACTTAGTCGGGTTTCGGTAGGATAATTGGGATTTAAACAATGATGGATATGGACGGATAATTGGGTGAATTTACATCAGTTCGGATCGGGTCAGATATTTAAATTGTCAAATAGCTCGGATTATTTAGTTAAAAGCAGTCAAATTAATTCGGGTTTCATTTGAGTCGGTTTCGAGTTGATCGGCTTATTCACCGTTCAGTTGAATTCAAACTTGTTTGTATGGATTTTGGTTGAATCAACTTTTGATTGAATTGAGTTTCAATTGAATTTTGATTTAATTAAATTAGGTTTTGATAATTCAAATAATGGTTCAATCAAATTTTGATTTAACTATATTTTAAATAATAAATTTTGTTCATAGTTCAGGCACACAATATCGATAAGCATGTATCAATGTATAATGCTTTAGTATTTATGAGATCTTGTACATTGTCATAGTCATAAACATGAATAATAGTTATGAGAAATCATATATACTCATGATTATATACTACTCCATAATAAATAAGATCTTATATTTTGTCAAATAAAGATATGTAAGTGATGAATGATACTCCCTCCGTTTCACAATAAGTGTCGTTTTAGCTCTCAACACAGTTTTTAAGAAAAGCAATCATTTGCTTTAAAACTTACAATTTTTTCTTAATCTTACCACTCATTACATTTTTTTGACCAATGAATGAACAACTTTAGTCAACAAATACACATTCCAATAAAAATTATCATTATTACCCCTAATAAATCACTTTGAAAACCTAAAACGACACATATTATGAAACAAATTTTAAGTGCTAAAACGACACTTATTGTGAAACGGAGGGAGTAATATTTATATCTATGAAATTATGATCAATAATTTTAAAAGAATATCAAAAATACTTTTAGAAATAAATGATTACATAAACTCTTACATTCTCATGATGCACTAATGATAACCTATATATAATATTTTATATTTTATTATAGAGAAAGACTCATCTAAGAATGAGTCTTAGAGTGAGAAATAGGAATAGATCTCTACCATTGGATTATATCAATCTGTACGGTCAAGATTCGCTCAAAACAGATAAAAAAAATTGCAAAAGAAAAAAAAACTCGTTGTCTTCGCTCTCTTCCTATCGTCGTTCTCCAGTTCGTCGCCGTCTTCGCTCGCCTCCTTCATCTACCTCATCGGATCTCCTCATTCGACGACAAGAGCCAACGAACCACCATCGACCACTCCCTCTCGATCCCTCCCCCAAGGCGAAATCAGCAACCACTTCTTCTCCTCCAAGATCGCAAGGTAAACAACCACGATTCCCCTAATTTCCGACCTAATTTGTCGAGAATCTCCGTCGTGGACGTCCTCGAAACCCTAGCCGCCACCGGCAAGATCTACCACCTCGCGAGCCGCCGTTCGAACTCTACGGAAACGTCGCCTATCTCGCCCCAGGAGGCGCCGTTCGAACGCAGCTGAGGACACCGAGGTCCCGACGAGGACGTTCGTCGACGGCGTCCACTTGAGCTTCCCGTCGGCGCCGTATTTCAACGAGTTTCCGGACTGCCAACCGATCTCGGTGACGACTTTGAGCGTCGACTTATCGATCGCAAGGACCGTGTTCTCTCCGTGCCGGCACTCGAACGACGCGAAGATCACCGGTCTTGGCGAGCCAGCGACGGCAGAGACGGCCGATTTGTAGAGCCCCGGATCGGAGGAGTCCGTCCAGAAAGCAGATCCGGTCAGAAACGTCTCGGCGCTCTCTCTGGCGTCGTCTTTCTCCAAGCAGATCCAGATCCAGATCCGAGGCAAGAACATAGATCTGGCAGAGACTATGGAGGTCGTCCGTCATCGACTCGTCGTCGGTAATCGTCGGTAAATTGGGGCCAATACCGAGGTGGAGTCGGCGGTGGCTTGTGAACTCGATCAATTTTGTCTATATCGGTCATTGAGATCTGCGGAAAGAGAATGCTCACGTCAATTGTATAATTTGAGGTATTTGAACAGCTTGATTGCAATCAATTTAGAGGTGCAAGATTATGACAGTATTAGGGATGGATTTTGTTACTTCTGCTCATCCAATTAGATTTAAACTTCCTTTGCATTCAGTCAATTGTGTTTTGACTTCAATTTTGCTCTTCGATGGCTATAGTATTTGGAGATGTACCAGAGATTGCTAGAGTTCCATTTCCATACACAGTGCTGTTTTGAGATTACCGTCGGTGGGAAGATGGGAAAGACTAGATCTCTGCATCTTTTTCAATTTCTCCTAGATCGATGCTCTTCATAATTGCTTAAGCGTGATATGTACAACTCTAGTAACCTGTAAATGGAGATGGACCAACTTCGTAGCAACAGATATGTACTATTTTGTATGGCTGTGACTTTGAGTGGCATACTGAGTTGTAAACCTATTAATCTTCTTTTCAAACGAGGGAGCTCCGGCTGTTTTATGGCTCTGTTGTTTGTTTTTCCTTGGAATTTGATTGCGTGATGATTATTTGGCCGATCTTTGTTTTGTGCTTATGGAAATTGATTCTGTGAGTTGTAGACTGCTTTTGGTTTGTATGCTCGATTTTGTGAATTCTAGGGTTTGTTCGCCTCTTGATTCGACGAATTGTGTGGTGATTAAATGTTTGGTTCATTCAATTCTGATTTCCGAGCTCCTCGTGGCCGGATCCAGCTATACAAACTTTCACATGGATGTTGCTCCACGCAAACAAATTGATTATAGAGTTGTACAAATTTGACCATTGAGTTGCACAAATTTGACCATTGAGTTGCACAAATATTGATGAACAAATTGACCATAGAATTCAACACATTGGCAATAGAGTTGAACAAATATGAATGAACAAATTGACCATAGAATTGAATAAATTTGACCATTGAGTTACACAAATTTGACCATGGAGTTGCAAAAATATTGATGAACAAATTGACCATAGAATTCACACACATTGGCAATAAAGTTGAACAAATATTAAGGAGCAAATTGACCATAGAGTTGTACAAATTTGACCATTCAGTTGAACAAATTTGACCATTGAGTTGAACAAATATTGATGAACAAATTGACCATAGAGTTGAACAAATTGGCAATAGAGTTGCACAAATTGCCAAAGCGAAACAAACTATACGAACTTCGACTGCTATAAAATATGACATGAATGCAAAATTGATCATAGAGTTGCACACATAAGCAATAGAGTTGAACAAATAAGGTTGCACAAATCGGCCATAGAGTTGCACAAATGCGGTTGCGCAAATTGGCCATAGAGTTGCACAAAGTCTGAACGCCCGTGCCGTTTTCCGAAAAATACGCCCGTGCCGTTTTTTTCCCTCTTTTTTCTTGAGCACTTGATCTCTCCTCATCCAATGGCTATGATTCATTCCTCTTTCCTACCATAATAATCATTCCTACCGGATCCGGACCCATAAAATATCGTACTGAATGACTTCAACTTGTAAGTGACATTCTTGATTGCTATTTGAGAAATAAACTAGGTATACATAAAAAAAATATCATACTTAAGCAAATTTATAGCATAAGCATAAAAGAAATAAATTATAACATAAGTGTAAAAGAAAGTATTTGTTATATTGCTAGATTATAATCAATAATCTTAAAGCAAATTGCTAACTAAAAAATATAAGTTTAAGATCTTTTAGATTATCATATGAAAAAATTGTTATATTATAAAGCATATCAACACATTAAACATTAAATAATATATTAATGCTTTATAAATTGCAATAGGTTCGGGTGTAATCCAATGAGTTATTTTGAACGTTATAATTGGTTTTGGGTTGCTTAGGATAAAATTCGGGTCAGGCTTTGAATCGGGTCGAGTTATTCGGGTTTCGGTTTGACATCGCATTTTCTATTTGGATATAATTGGGTTCAGGTCATTTCTTAAACGGATTGATTATGTCTCTGGGTCAGATTTAGTCGAGTCGGGTCGGGTTCGGATTTCGATCATTTATTAAATTCTTTTATGGATGTCGGTTCTCGAGTCGGGTAATTCGGTCAATTGTTTTGGATCGTGTCAGATTTTGCCACCCCTACTCTTCTTGTGTGAGAAGGATATATCAGGGATCAAGAGAGCTCCATCCAGACTCTCTACTTTCCCTTAACATGATTAATAGGCTAGATCTTATTGATATAGGTTTATATGGTCAAAACTTTATTTGATGTAGCGGGGCAAACTACAACAACATGGTGTCTAAAAAGCTCAAACACTTTCTCATGAATGTTGAAGTGCACATGAAATTGTCTAATGATGAGGTTCATCATCTTCCACGATTATCAACTGGCCACTCCCCTCTCCACCCTTGTTGGAGTATAGTCCTAACTTGAATACACATGGGTCACCATCCCTTCTGATACACGACAATAAAGGGAGATCATCGGCCTTAGAAGCGAATGTAGTATCTAGACTTTGTACAAGCTAAGCTCTTGAACGTTCTCCTTGCTCAATTCCTCACGTCAAACACAACACACACACACACGACAATGCAAACAACAAACACCTAAACACAAGGATTAATCAAGCCTGACGAACACTTGTATTGTTGGATCGTTAATATAACAGAGGGACGTCCTTTACTCAGGTAAAGGTGTCCTTTGGTCAGGCGTCCTTACAAGGTGTAAGGGCGTCCTTAAGTTGTGCAGCAGAATTGAAAACTAAACAGGTGATAATGAACGCAGTGATTTATAGAGGAACCACTCAAGACCAAGTAGTCCTTGAGTGTAAACCTCTACCTCCTTGGAGGATTTTTGAATAGATTCTTCCTTTATATTAAACGATCATATTTGAAGTGGTCTCCTTGTCCACAGTACCAGCACGTCCTATAGTAAGTACCGAGGTAGTACTTCTTATTGGGACGTTGGATTTTGTTCTCTTTCATCTTTTGAGGGTTACAAACTTTAGAACCTTCCCCCTTAGCAATTTTCTTATAGATCCTATGGCTAGTGGAGTTAGTGTAGTAGTCCTCTTGGCCTTTCTCTCCACTCTCTAGGACTCTAATCCGCTCAAGAAGGTTCTTAGTTTTCTCCCTTTTTAGTTCAAGTTCTGAAGTTTTGCTTGCCTCAAAGTCGCTAGGGAGAGAGTTCCTAGTGTTAGATTCATAACCTAGTCCTCTTTTGACTGGGACAAAAACCATTGGTCTGACTTCCTCAATGACAGGACTCTTTCCTAACACTTTCACTTCTTCCCTAAGCTTAGCGTTCTCTAGTTTAAGACACATCACTTCAGTTTTTAGGGATTTACTTTCTTCACATGAGGACTCAAGTTGCAAAGACACTGTAGCACAGTTCTCACATTCACCTACTATGTTTTCATCTTCAAGTTCATCCATTCTATGTTTCATAGCAAGACTTTCTTCCATGATTTTACCAATGAGTTTAATAAGCTTTGATTTTGAACATTTTTCTAAGGAACTCATCATAGATTCGTGAGTTACCTCTGGTTCATTTTCGGAGGCGTTCTCTTCAACAGCTGAGGCGTCCTCCATAGCCATGTATGCTACTTGGTCATCAGGTTCTTCATCATCAGAACTAACATTATCCCATGTAGCTGCGCACGCTCCAAAGAGCGCTTTTGTCTTCATTTCCTTAGAGGACATTCCCGTAGTACACTTCTTGGCAAAATGTCCTTTCTTGTTACATTTGTAGCAAGTGAGTTCCTTCATTTCTGCCTCTGTGTACTTGGGACTTTCCTTCTTGTAAGGCATCTTGTGTTTGTTGAAATATTTGCTCCTTTTACTATAGATACGGAGAGCCTTGTGTAGAAGAGCAAGTTCTTCCTCTTCATCAAGCTGTTCCTTTGACTTGCTTTCTTTCTCCTTCAGCGCTTGGACGCGCATCTTCTCACGGTTCTCATTCTTATTGGCTTCCACCATCAAAGCAAGTTCTCTTTGGCGACGCAGATACTCAGCGTACTCTGGTGTTGTTGTTGTTGCCAAAGCAAGATCTGTCTGGGGGTTCCGTCCTAGCTCAGCCATATCGGAGTTCCTCCTTGCTTCGTACTGCCTCAACTTCCCGTAGATCATCTAGAGTCTTGTTAGCTGAATTTTCCTTGAACGTAGTTCTATCGAAGTTCCAAACTCCTGTAAGTCCATCAATGACCACTTTAACTCTGTTCCTCATTGAAACTTCAGCTTCTGGAATACCCAAGTTCTTCATCTTGGTGACAAGAGCTTCAAAACGATATGAGTAGTCCTTAACCGTTTCATTGGGCAGCATTCAGAAAGCATAGAACTCTCTCTTGATTTCGAGCTGAACATCCTCCTTCATCTCAGCAGTTCCTACTTGGTACTTCTCGAGAGCTTCCCACTGTAGTTTGGCTGTTGCCAAATTGCGAACTCTGGTGGCGTCCCTCTCGCAAAGGGACGCTTGAAGGAAGCATATTGCCTTAGCATTTGTTTCCATCAGCTTGAATTCATCAGGACCCCACTCATCCTCTTTGTCAGTAGGGACTTTGAGGTCACCCTTCATGATTACTTTCCAGCATTTATAGTTCTGACTCCTGCAGAAGTTCTCGAACCTTATCTTCCAGCGATTGAAGTTGCCGTCCGTCAGGCGCGGAGGCTTCACAAAAGAGATTCCTATTGGTTCCATGTCCATTTTGCACCTACAACTCAACAAAATCTAGAGCGCCTGCTCTAATACCAATTGTTGGATCGTTAGTATAACAGAGGGACGTCCTTTACTTAGGTAAAGGCGTCCTTACAAGGTGTAAGGGCGTCCTTAAGTTGTGCAGCGGAATTTAAAACTAAACAGGTGAATAATGAATGCAGTGATTTATAGAGGAACCACTCAAGACCAAGTAGTCCTTGAGTGTAAACCTCTACCTCCTTGGAGGATTTTTGAATAGATTCTTCCTTTATATTAAACGTCCTTACAGTTGTACTGGCGAGTCTTTACAGTTCTCTAGTACTTAGCGTTCTTCCTAAGTCCACTAGTAAAGGACTCCTCTAAGCCTACAATTTAAGCGAGTTTAATCTTCTAAAGGACTTCTATCCCTACGTCCTACAGTACGTTGTACGACTCTCTCTCTTTCTTTTTGGGTTTTCTGAGTTACAAACAAGTTGTGGTTTGGGTTACAATTCGCACTCGATCTATCACAAGCTAGAACTGTTCTTGAGTGTTCTTGAGCTTGTTCTTCGTGTTCTTGAGTGAGTCGCTTTCCTTTGATTCTCTCTGAATATTCTCTGAAAGCGTTGATGTCACAATAAATGCCTTGGGTTATTTATAGAACTTGGGGAAGGGCGTCTTTCCTCTTCTGACGATCATGCCCTTCGTGGACGTGGCTACAGGATCTTCCACCACGTAGTAGGGCGGTGATGAGGAAGCTTCCTGTATCCAGCTATGTGTGATGGACTCCACTACATGATCTGCCGCCACGTGTTGATGAGCTCTGCTACAGGATCGTCCGCCACGTAGTGTTGGACTCTGCTACAGGATCGGTCTCCACGTGTCCTTGGATGATCAAATGTTGTCGAGTGATGTCATCCTGTCGGCTAGTGAGTAAGGACGCTCTGCTTGCGTTCCTACTTCCTTTAGGACTTCGTCCTTGCTCAAGTAGTCTCTTGCTGGTCCTTACCTCCTGTTAGCTAGCGTCCCTAAGCCTAGGGGACGTCCACACACTTGTTGTCCTTTTTGTCACTAGCGTTCCTGAACACTTGGACAAATTTATTAGAATCAAAGTGAGTTTGTCATACGAAAACTAAGGGACGTTTGTGTGGTACACTAACAAGTACGCAAGCGTCCTTGATAGCGTCCCAACAATTTCCCCCTTTTTGATGAAAACTTCAGCATAATAGTTTTGGCAATGGAACTTAGCATGCATGAAAACTTCGCCTCTTGATTCGACAAATTGTGTGGTGATTAAATGTTTGGTTCATTCAATTCTGATTTCCGAGCTCCTCGTGGCCGGATCCAGCTATACAAACTTTCACATAGATGTTGCTCCACGCAAACAAATTGATTATAGAGTTGTACAAATTTGACCATTGAGTTGCACAAATTTGACCATTAAGTTGCACAAATTTGACCATTGAGTTGCACAAATATTGATGAACAAATTGACCATAGAATTCAACACATTGGCAATAGAGTTGAACAAATATGAATGAAAGAATTGACCCTAGAGTTGAACAAATTTGACCATTGAGTTGCACAAATTTGACTATTGAGTTGCACAAATATTGATGAACAAATTGACCATAGAATTCACACACATTGGCAATAGAGTTGAACAAATATTAATGAACAAATTGACCATAGAGTTGTACAAATTTGACCATTGAGTTGAACAAAATTGACCATTGAGTTGAACAAATATTGATGAACAAATTGACCATAGAGTTGAACAAATTGGCAATAGAGTTGCACAAATTGCCAAAGCGAAACAAACTATACAAACTTCGACTGCTATAAAACATGACATGAATGCAAAATTGATCATAGAGTTGCACAAATAAGCAATAGAGTTGAACAAATATGGCTGCACAAATCGGCCATAGAGTTGCACAAATACGGTTGCACAAATTGGCCATAGAGTTGCACAAAGTCTGAACGCCCGTGCCGTTTTCCGAAAAATACGCCCGTGCCGTTTTTTCCCTCTTTTTTCTTGAGCACTTGATCTCTCCTCATCCAATGGCTATGATTCATTCCTATTTCCTACCATAATAATCATTCCTACCGGATCCGGACCCATAAAATATCGTACTGAATGACTTCAACTTGTAAGTGACATTCTTGATTGATATTTGAGAAATAAACTAGGTATACATAGAAAAAATATCATACTTAAGCAAATTTATAGCATAAGCATAAAATAAATAAATTATAACATAAGCTTAAAAGAAAGTATTTGTTATATTGCTAGATTATAATCAATAATCTTAGAACAAATTGCTAACTAAAACATATAAGTTTAAGATCTTTTAGATTATCATATGAAAAAATTGTTATATTATAAAGCATATCAACACATTAAACATTAAATAATATATTAATGCTTTATAAATTGCAATAGGTTTGGGTGTAATCCAATGAGTTATTTTGAATGTTATAATTGGTTTTGGGTTGCTTAGGATAAAATTCGGGTCAGGCTTTGAATTGGGTCGAGTTATTCGGGTTTCGGTTTGACATCGCATTTTCTATTTGGATATAATTGGGTTCAGGTCATTTCTTAAACGGATTGATTATGTCTTTGGGTCAGATTCAGTCGAGTCGGGTCGGGTTCGGATTTCGATCATTTATTAAATTCTTTTTTGGATGTCGGTTCTCGAGTCGGGTAATTCGGTCAATGATTATGTCTCTGGGTCAGATTCACTCTTCTTGTGTGAGAAGGATATATCAGGGATCAAGAGAGCTCCATCTAGACTCTCTACTTTCCCTTAACATGATTAATAGGCTAGATCTTATTGATATAGGTTTATATGGTCAAAACTTTATTTGATGTAGCGGGGCAAACTACAACAACATGGTGTCTAAAAAGCTCAAACACTTTCTCATGAATGTTGAAGTGCACATGAAATTGTCCAATGATGAGGTTCATCATCTTACACGATTATCAACTGGCCACTCCCCTCTCCACCCTTATTGGAGTATAGTCCTAACTTGAATACACATGGGTCACCATCCCTTCTGATGCACGACAATAAAGGGAGATCATTGGCCTTAGAAGCGAATGTAGTATCTAGACTTTGTACAAGCTAAGCTCTTGAACGTTCTCCTTGCTCAATTCCTCACGACAAACACAACACACACACACACACACGACAATGCAAACAACAAACACCTAAACACAAGGATTAATCAAGCCTGACGAACACTTGTATAAATCAAAGCAACGAAACAACAAAGTTTCAATGTTGAAGGAAGTTCTCTTCTCAAAATTCGCTCAAAAATAGAGAAGCTAATCAAATGCAATTTATAGAATTGCATATGAAACTAGGGTTTCAAAAATCCTATCCTAAAATAAAACTTTACTTTATAACCCAGTGGAGTTCCCCTTCCGGGGAATCTGGGGGGTCAGGATGGGGGCACCCCTGGCTTACGCAAAGGGGGTGCGCCCTAAAGACCCAAAGAAAAGAAAAGAAAAGAAAACTGAAACTTAGTTATGTGCCAATCATAAATGAATTTAGTTAAAATGCACCAAAATTGATGTAGGGGTCATATCCAACTCAAAGGCACTATAACAGCCAAAGAGCATGAGGATTAGGCCCCACATGGAAAGAACACGCCGGAATAAAAAACGGCTTAATACATCGACAGACCCTCCTAGTTGTACTTTTTTTCCTATTAGACCCCCTTCAAAATAATGTTCAATTAGACCCCTATACTAGACTCACCTTTTCCTGTTGAACACTTTAAGCTTACATGGACGAGCACATGTTGCATAAACAACTCTATTTCGTGCTCGCTCAGACTCGTGACCTTCCCTATTCTCCTTCAAATTCAAATATGGTTAATCATATGTAACGAAAATATGAAAATAATGTTATAATATAAGATTTTATTATTTTGGCATAATTAGACTTAAGTGGTGTCTAATTAGCATCACATGACTTTCGTTTTTTTGCTAAGCCAAGCTTAGTTGGAAATTAGACATGATACCCCGGCGAATGTCTAACAAACGTAACAGATAGAGCCTCAGATGGTTTTCAATAGGAAAAAGTAAGCCTAGTACAAGGGTCTAATTGAACATTTTTGTAAGGGGGTCTAATAGGAAAAAAAGTACAAGTAGGGGTTGCCTACTCAAGGGAAAAAAACAATTAGCTAACCTTTCACTAGAGAAGTCAAGGGGGCATCGTTGGAGGAAAAAGAACAAGGTTGCCCCAATAACTTTATGGTTATTTGTGATAAACATATCCTATTATATTAAAACTCAAAATTAAAAGTAAGATATTTATATCATTTCAAAAATTGGCACTTAATTGTGAGTAAATTGACATTTTTTAAATTTCTTTCACATTAGTGAATATGATCACTAATTACTAACTAAAATGCAACATAAACTAAGATTCACCATTTTCTCTTCTATATAAATATACACCTAATTAATTTATTACTTGTAGCAAATTAAAAAATTGATTATCAATCTCTTTTATTTAAGGAAAAACTTGTAGGTAGATGAATAAATGAGCCACCCAAAATTGTAAAAATATAATATGGTATCCTCCAAATCATACATGCTTATGTTGGTTATAAAATGGAGCAACTCAAAATACAAAATAACACATAAAAT
Source organism: Polygonum maritimum (assembly GCA_963924305.1). NCBI lineage: Eukaryota > Viridiplantae > Streptophyta > Magnoliopsida > Caryophyllales > Polygonaceae > Polygonum > Polygonum maritimum. The sequence goes on along the minus strand of OZ002734.1, from coordinate 18,682,834 downwards.
ATAAATCAAATGTACCCAAGTTAAATTTGTGAACAAATGGAGAAACAATAAAAACTTAACTTGTGAAATGGATTGTAGTATGCCAACCACCTAATATATATAACTAACGGAGGGGAAATAAAATAGGCCCTAAATGGGTTGAACTATAAACATACAAAACTGAATAATTGTAGGAGAAAAATAGCCAGAAAAGTAAGGTTCTAAAGATTCGAACAGGAGAGGACAATAGATGAAGAATGGGCCGGGGGGGGGTGTGCTAGCCACTAGGGCAGCTTCACTAGTGTGATACTCAACTATACTACATTGATAATATTCTGAATTTGGGGGGGGGCTCACCCACGCCCCCTAGAGACCGCCAATGCATATATGTGACTCGTATTAGTAACGCACTGGCTGGGGTCGGTATCGAGATATCTAGGATTGGTACTAGACTTGATATCTCCTCCATGCATGACTCATCCTTCTCACTTGAAAGCAACATTATGGGTTTCTTCTTGGCACTCTCTTCAAGCTTAGATAACAAACATTCAAGGGCCAAGGTTGTCCCTTTCATGATCTTCTTAGCCCGACTTCTCGTGATTGGACCTTGAATTGGAGTTGTCAAAAGATACTTGACATCTTGTGAAGTATCATCGTCTTCTTTGAGGTGGTTGGGTGCTCTCATCCCACTTTATTAAGTTCATCCTAGATAATTAGTGTAGAGATGTGGCCACACTTGAAGCTTTGGACACCCTTAAACATAAGCTCTTGAATTGAATAAATATGTGTTCAATACCATTCATAAGTGCAAGTAAACATTTTTTATGAGGCTCGATGGCATATAATAGGCCCAGGGCCGGCCAATGGCTTTTAGGGCCGGACAATATTTTTACGATCAAATATAGATTGTTATCAACTTTTTGATAACTTTATTATTACGTTTTTAAAGTGCTATTCTACCGCAAATCTATTAGGATTCGTTTAAATTATTTTTGTAATAATAATACAAATGTAGTACTTGATAAATTTTGATATATCTACCCTTTATTCTTTTTATAATATAATACCCATAAATTTGAAAGAAAAAAAATGATAAAATAACTAACATTCTATCATTTACTTAGATATCGAATAAAATAGTTATTTCTTTAAAAAATATCTAAATAGGCCTCCAACAAAATTCAAGGGCCTCTTCTTTAATGAATAAATCCATGTAAAATAAATGCTTCACTTCATAAATACCTAAATAGGCAATTACAGGGCCTCTTCTTAAATTAATACAGTTGGTTGAAATAACCACGTCTGACATGTATACAGACACTCTTGTTTTAAATAAAAAACATGGTAAGTGATGTCTCTCAATTTGGTGGTGTTTTATAGGTTATTTTCCCTTGTAAATATGTGTCTTTTGTTCCTTTTTTTGTGAGTTTTGTTCCATTTTAGCTTAGATTCCTATTTTCTATGAGATTCGGAGACTATGCGAATTTGGTGCATTTTGTAGGTGTTTTTGGCATGATTTGAGGATGTTTTGGAAGGAGACCCCAAGGAGGAGCAAAGCACGAGCATAAAGGAGCGGAAGAGCCGAGCAATCCATGAAGAGAAGCACAAGAAAGGCCAAGAAGAAGAGTGGACCGAGGCTAGGATCGAGGTGCCCAGCAACTAGGGCCCGAGATCGACTCATGAAGAACTGGACCGAGGTGTGGCAAGTCGGGCCCGAGGTCCCCTCTGTATCGGTCCAAGTCGGCGGAAGTGAGGATTGGGCTCCAAGGCATACAAATGTGATCTACCACTTTTGCCACTCTTCCATTTTGGGCATTCTTAGCTTCTAATTAAAAGGAGGAGAAGATTAGAGATCATTATCCATGATTACACACAACTAATCACTCTCAAAGGCTCAAGGAAGACTTGGAGAGCAAGGAGAAGGAGAAGAGGGGAGAAGGAAGAAAAAATCAGTGGAGAAGGATAGATCTAGGGAGGAATTGTGAGTTTGTTCTTGTTTTGATTTGCAATTTGTGGATTTGGATTAGAGTTTGTGAATTTCCTTTGCTTTGAATGAAATTTGGCTTTGCTTTGATTTGGATGATTGAGATTTGTTTGCTTTGTGATTTGATTGCTTGTTACTCTAGCCATATGGAGTAGATTCCATTGATCTTGGGCTATGGGGAAAACCTCTAGCTAGGTTTGGGTTTGAACCCCCAATTCCATAGCCTTGAGTGCTTGATCTAGGAACCCACTCTACATAGAGCTACATCTCTTGTGGAAGCAAGGGATCAAGGGCTTGTGATTGGCAAGAGTGAACGGAAGCGATCGATTGCCTATCACTTGACCTTGCATCGAAAGGGAGGTAAAAGTCCCTAGGGTCGATGTGTAGAAGTGGCGGGACCGAGGCGAAAAACCTAGATCCTACGAGGATCAACACATATTGGCTGAATTGGGGTGGAATTACCCACATCTACTACAGGAGGAACCCATAAACCCAAGATATATCTCTCCATTTTGCAAGTTCGAAATTCCCAGACATCGGGCCCGACTTTGATTAGTGTCGGTCCCGTGCATTCTTCTGTCGGTCCACCTCGGGCCCAAAGTGACCATGTCGGTCCCGAGTGGTTTCTCTTGATTTTCCTTGTTTTTAGCTTTTCTTTCCCTTTTGCAAGTCTTTTTGGTGCACTCATCGCACGAACTCCCGAGTGTTCGACACCCTACCTTGTGCTACAACTAGGTTTGGTTATAAATTGAGTTTTGACCCTCGCATTCCGAACCGATCAGTAAGTGGAAAAGTCTGCCCCATGAGGTTCGAACACTTACCTCTATGCAAATTCAAATTAGGGATAGAAAACCACTGTGCCACTTGTATTAACCTTGTTAGTAGGCTACTAATTCTTATTTTGTATACAAATTTTCTATGTTGAGGCCCTACGCTAGAATGAGGCTCTGTGCAGGTGCACACCTGCCCAGGACCGGGCCTGAATAGGCCGTAGCTAGAGGCTTGAGACAGGTCTTCTAAAGTTGGAAACTAAGTTGGAACATGATCTTGTCCTAACCCTTGAACATAAAGAGTGTTCATGGTTCAAAGAATATAATGTACATTGGTTGTGCTTGGGTGCTCGAAACCATAATGCAACCACAGTTTCTTTCACACCTCCATGATTCGTCAAAATCGAAACCAAAATCCCCCAAACTTGAACCTTGCTTGTCCTCAAGCAAGCAATTAGACTCTTCATCCCACATCAATTGCAATTCAAGAATTCACCTCAAAATAAAACAAGCAATAATCAAAGAACTTGAAACTTGACAAATCGGAATCATTGCACATGTTTTATGACTCAAAAAGATGAAGACACATGAATCAATTCTAGGCCTCACTAGGGGATATGTGTTTGCTCTCTTGCTATGTGTATGGGCTTCAAAGTTATCACTCAAATTCATCTATGATCCCTAAGCTACCATAAGCTTGAAAGAGATCTCAATCTCCACCGCTAAAGACAATGCAAGTGACACTAATCAAGAGGGCTTTTAAAGGGTTGTAGTGGGGCTACGTGAGAAGATTCGGGTAAGGAAAATTTTTGGCCATGTGGTGCTAGGCTAGAGAATAAGAGTCATACTTCCACTTCACCACCAAATAACCAATTCAAGCAGTCAAACACTCGCCCAAACCCGAAAACTTCACAAATTCAACACATCACAAACTTTGGACTTCACTCTCCCACTTTCACTTTTCTTTCATTTGAAACTCAACCCTTTTGCACTTGTTTTTCTTCGTTTCTCAACAACACTTTGGTGACTTCCAAATTTTACACATTTATTTTCATGTCACCAACTCAACTTTCAAGCACTATTCTTCAAGACTTTCTTTTCTTCTCCCAAACATTTCCCACACTTTAGCACTTCTTTCTTTGAGATACTCTTCCACCAAATGATATTTTCCTCTCAAACCCAAACTCACTTAAAATACATCTCCCATGACTCCTATTCTCTAGGAAGGTCAAGCCATTTGGGCTAAGGAAACAATTTTTGTGGAGTTTTTAAGAATAGGCTCAAAAAATTTGGGCTTCAAGAAAAATTGGCACTAATATAGGGTGGATAGGGGAAATAGTAGGGTTAACGAAATAATGCCTCTATCACTTTAATGTCACAAACAAATGTCATGAATGCGGCCTTGACAAAGATACAATCTCAAGTTCTAGAGTTAGAGATGCATAGAGAAATCACACACAAAGAAAAGAGAGGACAAAGTCCTAGAAAAAGAGGCTAAAGATGAAATCTCACTAGGTGCTCATTACCTAGAATCTCAACATTAGTCTACAGCTTTAAGAGTCCACATGCTCATCCAAACATAAGTCAAGCAAAGAAGCCATGATCATGCAAGAAAATAAGGGTTTCATCCATCCAAGCAAAGATATGGAATTTTCCAAGTCATGGATTTAACTATTTTGAAGGCAAGAGATTCTCATTTAAGAAAATTTGATGGCATCCTATTATGCATGAATTTTTTGGCATTATGACAAATTTTTCAATTTTTGTGGATTTTTAGCATGCAAATATAAAGGCAAGACAAAAGTAAACATGAATGCAAGACAAGAATTGAAACATGAATGCATCTATCTAGCATGAATTCCCTCCCCCAAACTTAAACATCACATTGTCCTCAATGTGAAAATTAAAGCAAGAAGGAAGAGAAGAAGGGACTCACCTTGTATCTATTGTGGAGGAGGAGGTGGAGGGAAGTGGGTTTCACACCAAGATGGGGGAGCAAGACCTTGAAGGCGCATGGAGATGTCCGCCATGAGTGTTTGCTATGAGCCTACACACCAATAAACAAGAAAAACCCACAAGCACAATAGCAAAACGTTGTCCCGGCAAGGACAACCACAAGCAAGCCTCAAACAACAACAATCAAGAACTACCAAGCAAGCAACAAAGAGCACTTAACAACAACTACCCATCTTTCCACTTCTAGCTTTTATACAACTTAACCCACTAACAAAGAAAGACTTGGGTTGCCTCTCAAGGAGCGCTTGTTTAAGGTCAATAGCTTGACCATGATGCTTTTTCAAATGCTTAGATCAATCTTTGTTAATGCCCTCAATAACCTATCAAAACTTTGTGAGCACATCTCACAAAGGTGTAAGTAGCCCAATGATGGTTTAGAAATGAATAATATAGCATTTAAAAACCGTTTTAACCTATCAAATAAGCTAGCACTACTTTCATGAAAAGGAATATGTTGAAACCAATTTTGCTCGGGAGGTAACTTCTCAAGATATATATAATATGGATCAAAGCTCTTTTGAACACTTTCCTCAAAGGTAACCTCATAGTATTCTCTAGATTCCACTTTAGGCTGTAAACATGGCTTTTCATCATGCACATCTTGAATGACAATGGGAGAGAAATTAGGGAAGAACTTACATGCAGTATCTAAGATTGAGAGAGGAGATTCCCAAGTAGAGAGCATTGAAGGAGGCTCCATTGGTGAAGGACACACCTCAATGACGGAATCTTGCTCATTTCTTTCATCACCCTCTAATCCGTCATCAAAGAATCTCTCATCCTCTAATTCATAATAAGAGAACCTCTCATCCTCACATAGATCACCCATCTCTTTCAAAGCATCGGAACTCTCCATCTCATCACCCCAGGATCCATCAAGCTCATTGAGTTCTAAGGGCTCATCCATGACGACAATGTCTTCATTTGGCACATCTAACTCATGGTCATTGGATTCAAATGTGATCTCTCCCGCTTTCTCATACTCATAGAATGGGCAAGTGGTTGTTGAGTGGAGGGAAGATTGACACTTATCACAATGCTCCACAACCAAGCTATTGACTTTGTTTGCAAGATCCTCTACCAAACTCTCAAGATAAGCATAAGAAGTTTCATCCGGTTGAGGTATCGGTGGAGATTCGACTTGCATACATTCATCACTCATGAAGCAAAAGAAGTCCCAACACTCATCACTTCCCATATCCTATAATCTTCCCTTACTCATGTACATTGCCAAATCAAAAGTTGAGGGATTCATACCCTCAACTATGCACTTGCACAACTCAAACTTGTGGTATTGATAACCCCAAGCATCATGTTCTTGCACCACTTGTAAAAATCTAGAGAAGTACTCATGGAAGTGCTCATCTTCCCATTGCTCAAGTCTCAACATACTCATGGTCTAAGAAAACCTACAATCAAAAACAAAAAGAAACAAAATCAAAAGCAAAAGGACCTAGACTACCGGATGTCGGAAACAACCAATACTAGCTAAAGTCCCCGGCAACGGCGCCAAAAAAACTTGATAGGCTACTAGACCAATACCGCAAGTGTACGGGTCGCGTAGTACCAAGGTGTCGATCTCTAGGACTTTAGTAGAGTTTGTGAACCGACAATCGAAGTAGCTAGGCAAATATGAGGCAACAAAGGATGGAAAACACTTAAACTAATCAACTAGCAAACAAAGAGAACAAGCAACAAGATGATGCAAATATGAATAAGGGAAAAAGCAATCCTAGAGTCTAAGTACTCACACTATGGATCTAAGCAACACTTTGAAAGCATACAAGAATCTAGATCAAATCATGGTTTGGAGGCGTCTACCTAGAATCATTGTCTAATCTTATCGAATCAAACAAATCGTACCAAGAATATGATAATCATCCACTTTCGTGGCTTGATCCAAGACTAGGCCCTTTAGGCTCAATAGGGGCTCAATCGGTTCAGGCCCTCATCCACCGTCATGGCTTGAGTGAGCTCGTCTAACTCAACCCTCTATCGGTAGGTCAACCTCTCAAGAGTTCCCAAATCAATTCTCATTTCTAAGGGAAATCAATCAATCAATCCTATGGTTCAAGCTAGGGAAGAGGTCTCTCAACACAAGTCCCTAACCTATCTCCCTATTGACAACCTAACCTCTCGGTTCTAATCATCAACAAGTCTCAAATCACATTCAATTTAGCATTAGGCACATAGGATTGACACAAACCATAATTCAAATCTCAATTCAAGCAAGCATTCAAAGCACTACCTAGAACCCATAGGGTCTTCCTCAAACCCTAGGATTTAGGAACCTAGCTAAACATGGCAAACAAAGGAAATGAAGAAGAGAGAAGGAAATCCATACCAAACTTCATTCAATTGATTGAAAAGAGGGAAGAATCTCCAACACTTTCTCCAATTCTTCACAAGAGACTCAAGTTCTAAAATGGGAAAAAGTCCCCAAAAGGGGGAAAGAAGAACCTCCTCTAAAGAGAGGAAGACGACTATTTAAACAACCCTAAAAGGAAACAAGGCTAAAACGGGAAAATGGGGCGCGGCGGCGTGACCCGGGCTCCAACTCGGGCCGTGACCCGGCCGGGTCCGACTCTGGAGGGCCAAACGCACACATACGCGAAGAAAAGCCCCGACCCCGGCCACGACCCTGGCCGTGACCCGGCCGGGTCGGGGCCTGATTTTTGCGCCTTGGTCATGATTTGGCAAGGGAGCCCGACCCCAGCCATGACCCTGGCCGTGACCTGGCCGGGTCGGGGGCTGTGGCCCCAGGTTTGGTTCCGTTGCTCGTCTTTTCGGCTCTCGTCTTGCTCGGTCTTTGGTTTGCTTCTTGTGGTGTCTTTTCGGGGCTCTCCTTGACTCCGTCTTCGAGCTAATGTCATCTTCTTAAGCTCCTTTTGATCTCCCATCACCAAAACTCTTCCATTTTCACCTGAAAATGCACAAACAAGGCGTAGAGTCCGAACGAAGGCACTAAACTGAAAACAACTAAAATACTAACTTAAAAGAGAGAAAAGCGAACCGAAACCAAATGAAACATGACCTAATATGCACTCTAAGCATGAGCTAGATGCAAGCCATCATAATGCGGGGTTGGAGGATTGAAAGGCGCATGGGTTACTAATGTAGTGGTCATGGAGAACATTGTGATCGAGTTTTCTGATGTGACTGCGCCAAGGCCACATCAAGGCACCGACACCCCGGTGCCTCCCGTCCTCCATGAAGGCACCAACGCCCCGGTGCCTCACACCATGCCTCAAGGCACCGATGCCCCGGTGCCTCCCGGTGCCCATCAAGGCACCGACGCCTCGGTGCTACCCGGTGCCCATCAAGGCACTGACGCCGCGGTGCCTCTCGGGACGCCGCAAGGCACCGACGCCCCGGTGCCTCCCGGTGCCAACAATACCGAGGCGCGGCCCGGTGCTTCTCTAGGGCACCCGGCCAAGGGTCGTACGCGACCCGTTACAAGGTCGGTCTCTTTCAAGGAAGCGAATCACATTCCCGGGCCTATAACGCGGCGACGGGCTAAGGTCTTACAAGAGCAACTTCGAGCTCACTTAGCAATGCCTTATGTGTCACAAGCCCGGCCCGGAGATGCATTCTTGAGTCTCCAAATGCTCGGCCCAAGCAAGGGCCTTCCGAAGCCCGAGACCCAATATGGAGAGGAACGGCTCAAGCCCATTTTGAAGGAGGCTTGGCTGCCATACTAATTTCCTTCCTTGGCCGCCAAGTTTGCCTCTACGACGCCTTTTATGTACTAGCTTGGCCACCAAGGAACAACATTAAAAGACGGCTGAACATCCTTGCCTTGGACGCCACTCTTCTCCACCTCCTCACAAGACTTGGAGCCCACTCCAAGATGTGTGCCTTGGCCGCCAATCCTCGCCACCTCCTCTTGAAGCTTGGCGTCCACACCAAGCTTGCCGCCTCTCCCCTCTACTCGTCCCTATATAAACACAAGGAGGGGTTCATTTTGAGTAGATTGAAATTGAGTAAAGAGAGCTTTTAGCCCTTACTCTTTCGGTCTCTTCTCCTCAAGGGAGAACGGGCCGAGGGAACCCACACCTCGTTGGCTTTAAGCTCTCGCTTTCCTAAATTGATTTCTTGTTTTCCATTCCATTCCTTTCGTCCCACAAAACGCCTTTACTCAAACTTGTAACACCAACATTCGCCATCTTTTCTCAATACAAAAATCAAGATTGTGTTTTCCTACAAATTCAATTCAAGAACGCCTCCACAAAAGCTCAGTCGAACCCGATTCGACAGATCCTGGAAGTGAGAGTACATCATTTTCTTACGAAGCTTTGCATCAAGCATAGCAGTCATCATGGAGATGGTGGCCAACCTTCATGTGGGTTTGCACAACTTCCTTACGAGGTTTGGGACCAATTGAACATCTTATTTTCTTTGGACAAGTTTTAGAGAACATTTAAAGAGATGGGGCCATAGAAATCCTCCATAGTTGATGGTCAATTTCACATGTATTCCTTCATATAGGGTAGTTGTGGAGGAGTGTGGTGAAATTTTGTGTGTTAGCAATTGTTTTAAAGGACTTGAATGATACTCTAATCATCGTTATTGCAAAGGTTTCCAAGCTTGTGTGATCAACCACTTTAAGTTGATTAGCCTTGGTAATGGTCACGGCAATCACGAAAGCCATGACTAACTGCTTTCAACCACATCTCCCACTTCTAATCAATACTACTCAAGCTTGCCCGATAAGATAATTTTGTATAATAGTTCCATACTACAGGAAGACATCCACTCTATGAGGAGAAAGAAAGGTGTGAAAGGCCTACAATATGTTGAAATTAGGATTTCAGGGAAGAGTCTCTTACTGTGGTTGGCTTCCCACCCACTAGACTAGTTGGATCTTCGCTTGTGCTTATATGGTTTATACACGAATCCTTAAGAGTCCGCAAGTTACCTCACATTCTACCCAACCCTCCTTATTATTTAAAGGATCCGTGTATGGAACATATATATAAACATGGAAGAGTCTCTTAGGCTATCCATTTTGCATGGAATGTGATGTGCTCTATTTAGTATATGTTAACTCTTGTATTTTGAGGTTGGGAAATTCCTCTTGGTACCCTGAGGTTTCGACTTTTCCTTTTGGTGTCCCACGATTTTTTTTTCCTTTTGGTGCTCCCGTAGTTTACAAATAGTCCTAACTGTAACCAAAAGTTAATGTACAACACTTTTCCATCCAAAAAATACAAATTTCTATTAAAAAAAGGTAAACTAAAATCCTAATTATTTCACCCAAATTTAATCTACCTAAACGAAAAATAAAATAAAATAAAGTAAAACACTTAAATTGTTTCAGCAATACAATCGAAGAACACTTAAATCCAAACGAAGAACAGGAAAGGGGCAGCGAGGGCAAGCATTTTCATCTTCCATTACTCCTGGAAGCATTTTTTGCTGTATGACAAAACAAACAATATTGCGAGTGGAGGATATTTGTGGCAATGAGCAAGCATAAACAAACAATGTTGTTTGATAATGTTCAACATAACACATAGCAAATCAAAGCTATCTAGTTTCAAACAATATCAATCATAGCAAATCAGCTCCATCAACATTATCAAACATTAACAACACAAATTCTAACCTCATGTTCAACAAAAAATCGTAAATTGAAACCCTAATCAGCCAATGTTGTTTGATAGTGTTCTTCACTCGCCAAGAGGCTCGCTTGCAGCCGCGCCGTCATTGTTCTTCGTGTCTTCGGACGCATGCGTCGCACCGTCGCCCCCTGCAACTTGCTCGCTGCCTACAGCTCGCTCCCGTCGTCACCGCCTACAGCTCGCCGCGCCGTCGTCACCTCTGAAGCACGCCGCCCTGCCGCCGTTGTCTCCCGCCGCTGTCGCCGGCCGTGGATGCCCTCGCCGCCCCTTTCCTGTTCTTCGTTTAGATTTAAGTGTTCTTCGTTTCTAGATTGTATTGCTGAAACAATTTAAGACTTTAAGTGTTTTAATTTTATTTTTAATTTTTCATTTAGGTAGATTAAATTTGGGTGAATTAATTAGGATTATAGTTTACTTTTTTTTTTAACAGAAATCTGTATTTTTTGGATGGAAAAGTGTTGTACATTAACTTTTGGTGTTAGGACTATTTGTAAACTACGGGGGCACCAAAAGGCATGGGACACCAAAAAAAAAAGTCGAAACCTCGGGGGTACCAAGAGAAATTTCCCTTGAAGGTTTTATTGAATGTGTTTAGGTTCGTGTTTGCGATTAATTATAATATGAAGACCAAAGACACAAGGATTTAAGATACGAGCTAGTTTTCGAGATAAGATCCCGAAGTCAAGATGTTCTACTGTAGGAGAACCGCAAGCGCGGTGTGTGAGCCATGGGCGTGCTGCTGTCAGAGACCAGGATTTGACCAAGAACAAGACCGCGTGCACGGAGATGATGGCACAGGCGCGGTACATGGCGATTTGCGAAGAGCGAAGTATTTTACGAAGGAACAGTGCCACGAGCGCGGGACCCTTGGCGCGTGTGCGGTGGGATATAGATCCGAGACAACTTATTTTCTATCTTCTTCTCTTTTTCTTATCTTCTCTCTATCTTGTAGTTTCGGTTTGGTATGTCATCTGACTACTATATAACTAGAGGCTTTTCTTAGCTTCTAGCATTCTGAATTCACATTCAATTAATTCATGGTTTTAGTTTGTATTATGGAGAACTAAATCCTCTTTTTGGGGGATTATTTATGAAGTGATACATATTGATCAATTCGTGAAGTTCTGGTACACTTTCTTACCTTGATTAATATCTGTTCTCTTTGTGCTTAACGGCCTGAGCATTGCATGATTCTTTGAGCTTGATCAACTAACTGAATTGTCATTGTTCTATAGTCTGAATTGATTTGTTTCACTGTCTGTGTGAGCTTATCTTTTCTAGAAGACAACTTGATTCTAGGACCGTGGACTAGGGTTAAGAAAGAGATTTGATTGATTTATCTTGCAATTGACTCGTAGCCTGATTGCTTGATTTGATCTCCTGCATATTCTTCTCTTCATGCTAGATTTAGGTTAAGCGTCCTTGCCTAGGATTAAGTATTGCCTGGACTGTGGACATGTGATTATTTATGATCAGAATTGGAATTAGTCAAGGAAATCTAAGAAACTGGATGAACTTATGGTCCAATGATTCTTTATGTTGATCTGATTAAATATCCTCTACTTTCATATTATTGATTTCAAAACCTTCAAAACCCTTGTCTTTGTCTTGATTAAACCGAATTTCCTGAGAACAGTTGATTCCTCTAGGTTCAACCCCTTGCTTACATGCTATACTGATTGTTAGTTTAGTGATTAATTTGATTGCTTGCATAACAACCTCTACAACCCGGTCAGATTTTGATTTTGCATGGAATGATTGACCCATATCATTTCAAACTTGGTAAACAAGGGTGACTGGAAGATAATGAAGATCTATGTGAAAGGCTATCCCTTTCTCACATATTCTTTATTAATGATATTATTTTATTCACTTAGGTGATAGTTGTTCAACTAAGACTCATCCAAAGTGTTTGGAGGTGTTCAGTGGTGCTTTAAGCTAACAAAGCAACCCAAACAAATCCATTATCTTTGTCTATTCCATTATAAAATCGGATATTACTAATTGCATACCTCTATTAGGAATCTAAATTTGAGGCCGCCAATGAGTAAACTACTTAGGGATGCCCATACTCTATAAGACAATATCAAAAGACACGTTCATAGCCTTGTGGAAAATTTACTACAAACTTATTGAGATTGAGAATCAAATGTTTTAGTATGGCGAGAAGGGTGGCCTTGCAGATGTCGTTCCTTGATCTTATCTTTTCTAGCATATGCCATGTTGATGATCCTTCTCTTAAAATCTACATTTGAGAAGATTGATTTTATCTATTAGGGCTTCATATGGTTAGTGTGGACTTTCAAAAAGATCCATGAAGTTTAATGGGATGAACTTACAAACCCAAAGAAGTTTTGTGGTATAGTCACCAAGCCAATATGAGTTAGGCATTGCCCTTGTTAGCAAGTTGGGGTGTTGCTTCGCCATTGAACTATGGTCTTTGTACTTTTGTTTTCTAACAAAGTTTGATGGCACCACACTCACAATATCTTTGATGGCATCGCATGTCTAGAAAGGCCCGAGGTCTAACATACCCAATATCATCATCAGAGGTGCATGGTGGATCTTGTATAATGGTCGGACTGTTTTTTCCGGACGGTTATCTAGTTTTTAACGCTCCTTTATTGACATTCTTATTGGAAGCTTAAATGTTAAGGATATGAACATACATGTTAGTGATGTTTGAACTTCTAGAGGGGTGTAATAGGTAGTCCTTACCACAACTCTTGTTGTTAAAAACTATACTTTTATTGGGCGTGATGAGTTGCTTTGACAAGGAGGATGACCTAATCTAGCAAAGAATCTAGTGGAAACTGCACTTAAGGTTGAAAATGAGACTCAACGAACGAAATTGAGCTTCTTGATATTCAAATGTAAGTGTTACAAAGCATGGAGATGACTTTTACACAAAGGTACAACCTTCTTACAAATGATATGATTAAAATGATCTATATCCTTCTCTGCGCTAACCCTTCATGGAGCTAAATCATTGTACAATGTCTCTTGGGTGTCCATCATTAATTAATCTTCTTGTGTTCCTACTTCGATAGCTCTCATTGTCCCTTCGATTCCTTGTCACGTGACTCATACCAAATCACCTCATGCAGAAAAAGCGTACATAAATAACTTATTTCAAAATGGAAGCCAAAAATTTGGGGTCTCATAATCCCCTTGAAAGAATGTGGCAGAAGACTAAAATTTTGAATTTAATTTTGTACCATAAGTTTTGACAATTGTGCCCTTATGCCTATTTAGATATATTCTCCATATGTGGTGTCATCCCAACACTTGGAGATATTTGGAAGGTGGATCATTTTGTATATTCTTCTTCTTTCCCTATTTATGCAATAAATGACTACTCCTTCATCCAATACTCTGATACACAACCATTTTGTAGAGAAAAAGGTAATTTCTCCTTCCTTTCTTTTCCTTTAAATTTCCAATTTCCAATTCCTGTCAATATACAGTCGCACCAAAAGATGGTGAGCACAAAGAATCCCAATATTGTCTGTTTGAGGCCTTCTACTCTTGGATTAATTCAAACTGGCATTTTGAGTGGTGACGATGCCCAAAAGTGTATCAACAAAGTTCGAATCTAGATGAGATCCTTCCTAAGGAGATGCAAGCCATCATCCCCACGTCAAAGAGGGTCAACCAGTTCCGAGATGGCTAGTGTAGAATCGGCAAATACCCCTTCAAACTAGGACCCCTATTCCCCTTTAACAATCTCAATGGAAAAATTTCTAGGGTTTTCAAATTTGCTCCAATTGTGATTAATTATGTTGGTCATTTGCAAGATGCTGATGATGGATTTTCTTAGCCTCCAATTGAACATAAATTTATCCTCGTCGATCTCCTCTACACATATAACATTACCACTTGTAGAGACGGGCGAGTCCTCCTCCAAGTAGGGATTGGAGTGACGTGGAGTGCTACTATTCTCGGATGGAAGACCTCTTCAAAGGTGTAGAAAGAATGGATGAAAAGCTTCGAAATATCGTTTTGTAAGCAAACCGCTCGCGTGGTAGGAGGAACATGGGTGTGGATCTTCAACCGAGAGAAGATTCGGACTTCAAGGCATATAACGCGGTGAAGGTAGGGCGCGTGCGGTCTTGGACGACTACGAACACTAAATTCGATCACGAACACGAACTCTTGAACTTGGAACTCGACTTGACTCTTGATATTCTTGAACTCTCGAACTCGAGCCTTAATCATTAGGACCAATGTACTGCAAAACTTTGGAGGACGAGGATTCCCCCATAATTGAAGATCATCGGGAGCTAACAAAAAGAACTCCGAGGAAGATGGAGAGAATAAATAGAAGAAGATGGAAAAGATAGAAGGATGGATAGAAGGATACAAGATAGAAGGATCGGATTTTTTTTTTTGCAAGAGCAAACTGCGTAAGCCCGCACGCGAGGTCTAGGGAACACGTGCGCGGTGCAAGTACCTGTTCGTCGGGCAGGATCTTGGCTCAATCGCGAGCGCAGTGTGGTTGTCGCGTGCGCGGCTTCACACCTGAATCGACCTTTCCGACCTAGTACATGCACGTTAGCTCACAAATCGAAAAACAAACTAGGCTAATGAAAGGAAAACAAAGATGGAAGAGCATCTATCTAACTTTGGGTTGCCTCCAAAGCAACGCCTTTGTTTAACGTCGATGGCTCGACGTCTTGAAGCTTAGAAGGTGTCCTTGTTAATGTGGAATTGGACCTCCTTATCATCATGTGCCATTGAAAGAAGTCTTTTGGCAACATCAATTACAGATTTGGTGGTTTTCATGAATGGACAACCCAACAACATAACTAGGTCGTATTTGCCTTCTCCAATCTCCATGACATACAAACCTACAGGAAAAATTAAACCATCCACCTGCACTAGAACATCCTCCACTATTCCTTTTGGGTGCACGTAGAGTGGTCAGCTAGCTCAATAGTTATGTTTGTTTCTTGCAAAGGACCTAGACCTAACTTTTCATACATGCATGGAGGAAAGACATTAATAGAAACTCCTAAGTTAAGCATAGCACGCTCAATTTTAGTTTCTCCTATTGATACAGGCACAAATAATCTCCTTGGATCTCTACACTTCTTAGCAATTGCTTCTGAAGTATGGAGTTAACATTCTTAGTCTTAGAGGTGTTATCAGGTATAGACTTGTTCTCTACTAGAGCTACTTTGTTTACTTTGCCTTTCTCACTTTGTTTTCTCTTTATAGTACATAGCTCTTTCAAGAATTTTGCAAACCATGGAATGCTTTTAATCAGATTAAGGAGAAGGATGCTTACTTTACAATTGACGAAGGTCTCAAATATCTCCTTGTCATTGGATGGCTTTCTTGTGTGTTTCAAATGCTTCGAGGAAGGGCGGAACCGGTTTGTACTAGGTGAGAGGAGAAATGTATGGTCATACATATCAGTCGTCCGCTTCTGGGGTTGCACCGCGTACACTTGTCTTGCCGCGTGTGTGGTGCTCAAGAATCTTGCTCTTCGTCACTGCATGCGTGGTGCTCCATGGTGCGCTCGCGGTTTTCCAACAAAGCCTTGAAGTTCACTCCTGGGGTACTACCGCGAGCGCAGGGAGGGGACCCGTGTGTGCGACCTTCGTCGAGCCACAAACCTGTTGGCTCTAGGGAGATACCGCGCGCGTGGTCCTTGGAGGGCGTGCTCGGTTTCTTCACGGAACAAGAATCCTCTCGAACAACTTCTCTTCTGTTCCGCAATTGCATGGCGTTCACATTCTCTTTGTGTTTTATTGGTTGAGAAGGAAGTTTCCCAGAATCCCTGGGCTCAAGAAGACTAAGCATGGTCGCTAATTGACTCAGCTGAGTCTCCAAATTCTTCACCGTGGCCCCAGTCTCTTGATTCTTCTTCATGTGCGCATTGATGACTTAGTTATCATAAGATGGTGGAGGCCTTGAAGCATAATTGTTTGGCCTGAATTGTTGTTGCTGGCCATGGGGAGCAAATTGTTGTTGTTGTTGTTGTTGTTGTTGTTGTTGCTCCAGCTGCTGCTGATTCCATCGAAATTAGGGTGGTTTTCCCACCCCGGATTGTATGTGTTGGAGTATGGATCGTTTCGGGGTCTAGGTGGACCATAATTCCTGACGGCATTCACAGCAGCCTCTGACTCATGTATGGTGGGGCAAACATCTGTAGGGTGGCTCACATCACTGCAGATTCTGCAAGCTTTCACCTGTTGTACTCCTTTGTTCACCAATAGTTGCTTCATCATGCTCTTAAGCTCCCTTACTTCATCATTCAAGGACTCATTCACCATGTTAACGGACCGTGATCCGGACCATGCTCTTTGATTTCGGGCTTGTTCTGCCAAGATCTCTATCTTCTCGAAAGCTTGTATGGGGGTCGTCTTCTCATAACTTCCACCATAAGACACATTCACCATGCGTTTGTCAGCATCACATAGACCCTCAATGATATAAAATATGAGATCTTTTGTAGGGTAGCCATGGTATTGGCAGCTCGTAATTAGCCTCTTGTAGCGCTCGTAGTAGTCGTAGAGATTCTCGTCCTCTCCTTGCTCCAAACTGCTTAATTGTTTCTTGATTGATGTTTCTTTGAAAGCAGGAAAGTACTTCCTTAGGAACACCGCTTTCATTTGTGCCCAAGTGGTAATGGAGCCAAGCACAAGATAAACGAGCCATTCATTTGCACATCCGCCAATGAAAATTGGAAAGCTTGAAGCTTTATTTGATCTTCAAGTACGTTAGTTGGCTTCATGCTGATGTAGACGGCGTGGAACTCCGCAAGATGCTTGTTTGGGTCTTCACCACTCAACCCATGGAAACTAGGAAAGTGATGGATCAACCTAGACTTGAGTTTGAACTTCACACCATCCCCGAGTGTAGGGAGTTGAACAACCAACTGCTGTTGTTATAAGTTTGGTGCAGTGAGTTGGCGAATAGTTTGCTCCGCCATTGTATTGTCTTCTTGCTCTGAATCAAAAGAGGAGAGAGAATTGAGAGGGATGCTTGATATAGAAGCTTGGGACAGACTTCTCAATTGTCGGATTGTCCTGTTTATTTCTGAATCAAAGGGAAGATGAGAGTTGTCAGTAAAACGGGTGCGGACCATAAGATAGATCCACACCCAAAGTCACGTTCTGGGGGCGAACCGCGTGGGTGCCGGAGGTGCCGCATGCGCGGTTTGAGTCCAAAACGTGAGATCAAACCGAAATTCTGAGAATCAAAATGACTCCCCGACAACGGCGCCGAAAATATGACCGGGTTGTAGAGGTCGTTATGCAAGCAATCAAATTAAGAACCCTAAACTAATAATCAATATAGCATGCAAGCAAAGGGTCGAACCTAGAGGAATTAAGTGTTCTCAGGCAATTCAGTTCAATCAAGAGAAAGACAAGGGTTTTGAAAGGTTTGATATCGATAATAGGAAAGCACAATATATTTAATCAGGTCAACATAAAGAATCATTCGATCATGAGTTCATCTAGTTTCTTAGACTTCCTTGACTGATTCCAATTCTCATCATAAACAATCACCTGTCCACGGTCCAGGCAATACTTAAACCTAGGCAAGGACGCTTAACCTAGACCTAGCATAAAAAATAAGAATATGTAGGATATTAAATCAAGCAATCAAGCTACGAGTCAATTGCAAGATAAAACAATAAAATCTCTTTCTTAATCCTAGTCCACGGTCCTAGAATCAAGTTGTCTTCTAGAAAAGATAAGTTCACACAGACAATGAAATAAATCAATTCAAATGATAGAAAAAAGACAATTCAATAGTTGATCAGGCTCAAAGAATCATGCAATGCTCATAGAATTAAGCACAAAGAGAAGAGATATTAATCAAGTTAAGAAATTGTACCAGAACTTCACAAATTTATCAAATATATGCATCACTTCATAAATAATCCCCCAATTGGGATTTAGTTCTCCATAATACAAACTAAAGAATCAACTGGATCTAAGGGGAATTGGATACAAAAGGTACTAAAAACCTATGGAAAACCTCTACTTAAATAGTAGTCGGAAGACATGCCAATCCGAAACTATAAGATAGAGAAAAGAAAATAAGATAGAAAATTAAGCTTTTCGGAACTGTGAACCACCGCGCCCGTGCCATAGCAACCGCGCTTGTGGTCTTGGCATTCGAGAAATCCTTCACTCTTTGCTAGATCGCTTTGCACCGCGCCCGCACGTTGGGTCCCGCGCACGCGGTTCATCAACAGATCAAATCCTGGCTCCTAGATACCATCGCGCCCGTGGCTCACATACTACGCTCGCGGTTCTTCAGCAGTAGCATGCAATACTTCTCTTCGAGATCTTGTCTCGAAAACTCTCGTATCTTGAATCCTTGTGTCTTCGGTCTTGATATTATAATTAAGCACAAAGTCTAACATAGAACACTTGATTCGGCCTATTTTGTATAGATTAACTCTTGTATTTTAGGGCTATATTGAGAGTGTTTAGGTTAGATTTGAGCATTATTGTAATATCTAGGCCAATGACACAAGAATTCAAGAATCAAGAGTTTTAAGGCGTTTTGAGCTGTCTTCCCGACACCACTTGCTTGTGAGGGCTATTTCTTGAGCTACAGAGGTCGGCTTGAGCTGATTCCGGTGTCATTGGAAAGATAACTTCAAGGGCTTCAATTCATCTTTTTACACCGAAGTCAGATTCTAAGCCGAAGATGGTCAAAACAGCCTCTGAAGTGACACCAGAGGTTCGGCCGTGATTCCGCGACCGCGGAGCTCCCGACGCGACCGCGGCAGCTGCCGAGACCGACTTGTTCTTCTCTGTCGTGAAAGCGCGGGTGCGGTGGGAGCGACGTGACCGCGGCGATGCCGGATCCGAAGCGGGCCGAAATCTTTCTATCTTGTTTCCTTTTCTATCTTTTGCCTCTTTCCTTATCTATCTCGTGGAGCTTGTTCCTGGGTCTATATAAGGAGGAGTCTGCCTTAGGTTTTATTCCCATTCCAATTCATAATTCAATTCTTCTTTAGTTTAGTTATGGAGAGCTAGTCTCCTTGGGTTTGTTCAAGGGAGAAGCTCTGATGTATGAACTCGTGAGGTTTTGGTAATTGATTTCTATCCTTTGGTTGATATTGATTCTCTTGTGCTTCATCTTATGAAGTTTATTGTTTCTCTAGGAGTCATGAACCTATTGAATTGATTGATGTTCTACTATTTGATTAGGTTTGGACCGTGGACAAAACTAATCTGTGAAAACAACTTAACCTAGACCTGTTGTCTATGCAACTAGGATTAAGAAGAGAATTGATTGTTTTATCTTGCAATTGACTCGTAGCTTGATTGTTTGATATTATATCCTGCATATCCTTGTTCTCTATGCTAATTCTAGGTTAAGCGTCCTTGCCTAGGGTTATAGAATTGCTTGGACCGTGGACTTGCGATTGTTAATGATCAGGATAGAAATTAACCATAGGTGTGAATGAAATCAATGAATAAATTTATGATCGAGTGATTATTAAAGAGTGGATCTTTTGAATCAGCAAGACATGGCACAGACTCCTACGGGAGCCGAGAGTCGGGAAAACTCCTAAATCAGTTAATGCGGATCCGGAAGTCACTTCGCTACCTGCCGTTAAGAGTTCTGCCTTCTTTAAGGGGAGCGAAAGTCATAAAGGAAATCCAACTCCCAGTCTCATTCACTGCTAACCATAGAAAGAAGGGCAACCGAGCCCAAGGGTGCTTTTTGAAAGCCGGTCACCGGTAGGCTATAGTTTTAGACTTTGACTTCTGCCTGTGAGAATAGGACCAATTAGGCGGGGGCAGGATTCGAACCTGCAATCTTTAGATCATGAGCCTAACGAGTCGACCAATTCCTCTACCCCGCTGCAGCTATGAACACTTCCTTAATCTCGATGAGTCCCATATTTATTTGTTTGTTTATTTGTTTTGCTTTCTAGTTTAGTTTACTTTAGATCTTTTTCCTTAAATCCCCCCTTTCTTTGGTTGATAATTATATTAATACTAGAAGCCGTTCGTTCTCTTGGGTTCGACCCCTTACTTGCATGCTATACTAGTTTGTTTGTTTGGGTTATTTATCTTTGATCTTAGCACGACGACTTTGCTCGAGTCAAAATTTGGCGCCGTTGCCGGGGAACTTAGGTTTCTTTCTAGTATTAATATTTTTATTGATTGTGTAAAAAAAAAATCGGGCTAACATGCGGGTATTAGGTTCGAAAGAACGTTCTGTGCTTGAACCGTGCCCGTGGGTGCGCAACCGCGGTCGCGTTTCGAATACAGAGACTCTCGACGTACAGGTACGAGACACCGCGGTTGCGGTCTATAAACCGCGCCCGCGGTGGTGATGCAGTTGGTCTCGAAAAAAAAAAGAAAAAAAAAGAGAAAGGACAAAAAAAAGAAAAAAAAAGAAGACTTTTTGGTCCCATTCTATCATTCTATCTTTCCATCTATCTCTTTCCACCACCACCTAAATATTCTTTTCATCGATCTTTAGATTTCCATTCTTTTGGCTATGTTCAAAGTATGGGGGAGCTTTGTTCCCCTGAATAACATCATTGAGGTTCGAGTTCAAGAGTCCACACATGTCATAAGAAGACGAGCCCAATATCCGAGAGCCACATTGAGCATTCATGTTCGAGGAGACGTCTGAGTTCGCATTCGCTCAAGGCTGCGCCCGCGCTTCCCATGCCGCGCCCGCGGTTGGTTCCTAGATGTTGATGTTGCTTACGGCGTTAGATCCGCGACCGCGCCACCCATAGCGCGCCCGCGGTTAGCCTGCAGAATGGTATTTCGCAGTTCTTTTCTTCCATCCTTCTACCACCTATGAAGAGTTCTTCCATTCCACCCCTCTTCATCGTTTGTGAGTCTTCTGATTTACCTTCTTCCTTGCTTCTATCCTTTCTCTTTGCTTCATTGAGGACAATAAAGGATTTAAGTATGGGGGAAGGAGTACTCGCATTCGCTTATCCTAGTTAGTGTAGTTAGTGATTTGCTTCGGATTTTTGATTTTCTTCTTTTTATGGAGCACTTGCACCATACTTTTTGCATAATAAAGGAAAAAGAAAAGAAAAAAAAAGCCATAAAGATTGAGAAAAGGCATATAAATCCTGGGATGAGTCGAAAACCCGAAAGGGCGGCTCAGGTAATAAGCAGGTAACCTGGACCAGTATTAGGCTGGGGTAATATGAGGTTTATGAGAGTTGTGAATATTTGTGAGCACACGTTTGAGAAAAATGAAAAGAGCGGTTAGGTGAAAACCCGAAAGGGCGCCTAAGCAGAATTGAGCGGTAAAATTCGAGTGTTTTAGGATCATTCTTGCTTGGAGACTTTGGGCCTTACATGTTAGATTTGGGTAAATCCTAGGTTGCTCTACACTTTTTAGAGCTTGAGTGTTTTATCATGTTGTGAGGTGTGTGTTTGAGCTTCATTGTTTTATGCTCATGATTTCTCTATATTTTTGGGTTCGGGTTGTGAGCTGAGTGTTTTTATCTTCCCTTGTATTTCCTGAGATCTTAGATGTGCTACCTTGATATATTTGTTTTGAGCTTACTCGAGGACGAGCAAGATCTAAGTATGGGGGAATTTGATTCGGCCTATTTTGTATAGATTAACTCTTGTATTTTAGGGCTATATTGAGAGTGTTTAGGTTAGATTTGAGCATTATTGTAATATCTAGGCCAATGACACAAGAATTCAAGAATCAAGAGTTTTAAGCTGTCTTCCCGACACCACTTGCTTGTGAGGGCTATTTCTTGAGCTACAGAGGTCGGATTGAGCTGATTCCGGTGTCATTGGAATGCTAACTTCAAGGGCTTCAATTAATCTTTTTACACCGAAGTCATATTCTAAGCTGAAGATGGTCAAAAAAGCCTCCGAAGTGACACCAGAGGTTCGGCCGTGATTCCGCGACCGCGGAGCTCCCGACGCGACCGCGGCAGCTGCCGAGACCGACTTGTTCTTCTCTGTCGTGAAAGCTCGGGCGCGGTGGGAGCGATGCGACCGCGGTGATGCCAGATCCGAAGCGGGCCGAAATCTTTCTATCTTGTTTCCTTTTCTATCTTTTGCCTCTTTCCTTATCTATCTCGTGGAGCTTGTTCCTGGGTCTATATAAGGAGGAGTCTGCCTTAGGTTTTATTCCCATTCCAATTCATAGTTCAATTCTTCTTTAGTTTAGTTATGGAGAGCTAGTCTCCTTGGGTTTGTTCAAGGGAGAAGCTCTGATGTATGAACTCGTGAGGTTTTGGTAATTGATTTCTATCCTTTGGTTGATATTGATTCTCTTGTGCTTCATCTTATGAAGTTTATTGTTTCTCTAGGAGTCATGAACCTATTGAATTGATTGATGTTCTACTGTTTGATTAGGTTTGGACCGTGGACAAAACTAATCTGTGAAAACAACTTAACCTAGACCTGTTGTCTATACAACTAGGATTAAGAAGAGAATTGATTGTTTTATCTTGCAATTGACTCGTAGCTTGATTGTTTGATATTATATCCTGCATATCCTTGTTCTCTATGCTAATTCTAGGTTAAGCGTCCTTGCCTAGGGTTATAGAATTGCTTGGACCGTGGACTTGCGATTGTTAATGATCAGGATAGGAATTAACCATAGGTGTGAATGAAATCAATGAATAAATTTATGATCGAGTGATTATTAAAGAGTGGATCTTTTGAATCAACCTATCTCCCATATTTGTTTGTTTGTTTATTTGTTTTGCTTTCTAGTTTAGTTTACTTTAGATCTTTTTCCTTAAATCCCTCCTTTCTTTGGTTGATAATTATATTAATACTAGAAGCCGTTCGTTCTCTTGGGTTCGACCCCTCACTTGCATGCTATACTAGTTTGTTTGTTTGGGTTATTTATCTTTGATCTTGGCACGACGACTTTAGCCGAGTCAACACTGAATATAACCCTAAAATACAAGAGTTAACGTATCTTTAAATAGAATATATCAACAAGCCATCTCAAATTAGCTATGTGTGAGGTTCACTGAAGTGTCCTACTGTTAGTACACGAAATATGTCGGTGTACAAGTCTCAATTCCTTCTTCAATGGCCTCCTTCTCCAAGCCTCCTTCAATGACCTAGACCTGCAAAACAATGGACAAAGGGGGCGGGGACCCCCTAATCCACCTCCGATGCCTAAGTCAGTAGAGTACTCGCGAGGGTAAACAGTAGAGAGAGGCACAGGATAGGGCGGTCACAAGCGATGATCAACCCCTCTAGGGTAGGGCTGAGACAAGCGATCATCAGCCCCTCTAGGGTACTTTTTCTCCCCCTTTTCCACATGGCCAAGCCATGTATTTATAGTGGAGAGAGAGGGCTAGGGTTTCTTCCTTGGAGCCCAATTAATAATTCTATCTTCTTAAATAGGATAGAATCTTTCAACTACTTGGATAACTGCCAGGATTTAATAGGCTAATAAAGATATTTATTAGATATGCTTACCTGGCTGGCGAAGATATTATCCTTAATTATGATGGTATATTTACCCACCTACAAATGCCCCACCTACGTCTTCGTTGCGCAACTAAGACGTAGGTACTCTAAGATTGACTTGGCGTGACTTATATGGATTAGGAGACGGGCACGTTTGCACGTTCATGAGCGAGTATCATGAGAACCCCCGTGAGCGAATATCACGGTCCCACCCCCCCATGAGCGAATATCATGGGGGCTCCGCGAGCGAATATCGCGGTCCGTGAGCGAGTATCACGGGAACATCTATGAGCGAGTATCACGGGATCATCCGTGAGCAAGTATCACGGGATCATCCGGGAGCGAGTATCACGGGAACATCCGTGAGCGAGTATCACGAGATCATCTGTGAGCGAGTATCACGGGAACATCCGTGAGCGAGTATCACGAGATCATCCGTGAGCGAGTATCACGGGAACATCCGTGAGCGAATGCACGAGAACCACCGCGCGAGCGACGCGGGAACCACCGCGCGAGTGACGCGGGAACAAACTCCGTGAGCGAATACACGGGAACCACCGTGACAAACGATCACGGGTACCACCGCGAGCGAATACGCGGGAACCACCGCACGAGCGACGCGGGAACAAACTCCGTGAGCGAATATCACGGGAACCTCCGTGGGAAACCACGGTCCGTGAGCGAATATCACGGGAATCTCCGTGGGAAACCACGGTCCGCGAGCGAAGATCGCAGGAACATCCGCGAGCGAATATCGCTGGAATCTCCGTGGGAAACCACGGTCCGTGAGCGAATATCACGGGAGCATCCGCGAGCGAATATCGCGGGAATCTCTGTGGGAAACCACGGTCCGTGAGCGAATATCACGGGAATCTCCGTGGGAAACCACGGTCCGTGAGCGAATATCACGGGAACATCCGCGAGTGGATATCGCGGGAATCTCCGTGGGAAACCACGGTCCGTGAGCGAATATCACGGGAACATCCGCGAGCGAATATCGCGGGAATCTCCGTGGGAAACCACGGTCCGTGAGCGAATATCACGGGAATCTCCGTGGGAAACCACGGTCCGTGAGCGAATATCACGGGAACATCCGCGAGCGAATATCGCGGGAATCCCCTACGTAGCTAGCATACGCGGGAGTCCGTTAGTGTGATGAACTAACGTTGCGTTTACCCTTAGGCGCGTCATTTGTTGAGATTTCAAGAAAACAAAACGATGAATAAAACGAAAAGTTTCCCGACCGGGGTTTTGTTTAAGAAAACGAAAGAGCACAAAAAAGCAAAGGTTTTCAAACAACTCAACATCCACGCGAGGGCCTCATGAAGAGTGCGCAATAGTGATACCGCGATCGTGCCCGCATGGGCCGCGGTGACGATTTATCATCTTTGTCTCGCACTGCCCCTGCTGCAATTCCGTGCTCACGGATTGAGGGGTGCGGTCACGGCTCCGCGCACCGCGGTCGCCGCTTTGCCCTAGCGGAGGGACTTTGCTCCTGACCACTCTAACGTCCGCGCAGACGTTCGTGGTCTACCAACACGAATTCAAGATTGGAAGCGTAGGTCAATGGTCTTACCAAATCTTGAAGCGGTGCCTTGATGATTTGCACAACGGTCAAGGACATTGATTGATCCTCCAACCCTTTGGCTTGATTTTTGGACTGCGCCGTTCGTGCCCAATTTTGACTGACTTCGAGTAGGATTCTTGCTTCGACTTCTAAAGATAATTTGTAGCTTATCCCCTCCTCTTTCCGGCGTAATGTGGATCGTCCGAATCCGATAAGCGTAGCTCCCGAAAAGTGAGTCGGAAGCACGATCGATAATTCTGTCAATCGCTGACCCGCGGTCGCGGGTGAGGGACCCGCGGTTTGCCCCAGAACAGAGGTTACGTTCTCTGGAGCGAAACCGCGCCCGCGATTCTGCCCCAGACTGCAATCGCGGGACCCTGGACCGCGCCCGCAGGTCCAGGTGTCCGATCCCGAAATCCTGTTCCGAACTTGCGCCGAGTTCGTTACGACATGGGTCCGCGCTCGCAGGGCCTTGGACCGCGCCCGCAGGTCCAGGTGTCCGATCCCGAAACCCTCTTCCGAACTCGCGCCGAGTTCGTTACGACATGGGCCCGCGCTCGCAGGACCCTGGACCGCGCCCGCAGGTCCAATCGTCCAATCGTTTAGGGTTTCGTCGACGGCTACCCCCGGCTCGGTTGGGGTAACGGACCGGACCGACCGCTCGCCCGCCCCGGGCTCTAGCGATCGGTTCCGTATGCTCATACGTATATCCCTGCGTTACGTACACGCGATTGTGATTAGGGTTGCCCCAACCTAGGGTTTTCATTGGATCGATAATCAACAATGATTTTTGATTAGGGCAACCTCTTGGATCGACAATCCAAGGTCCGATTTAGCGAGGCGCACCGCCGAATCCCGCACTTGAGTAGTTGATTCAGACCTTGCAATGCTATGACTCGCGATTCCGTTGCCTGACTCGAGTCCCCATAGGTCTGTGCAATGAACAGACGCGCTTGCGAGGGGGATTACGTCACGGATTGAGTCGGATCCAGACAAGGCGCCTTGCCCGGATCGCGATGTGGTCTATCATCCCGAGCGGGTATCGGGTTCAACGCGCGTTGGGATTCGTTCTCCGAGCGAATTTCGGAGATCGCACGTTCTGGCCTCGACC
The DNA here is from genome assembly GCA_963924305.1 of Polygonum maritimum. NCBI lineage: Eukaryota > Viridiplantae > Streptophyta > Magnoliopsida > Caryophyllales > Polygonaceae > Polygonum > Polygonum maritimum. Next base: position 18,656,368 of record OZ002734.1, on the reverse strand, counting down.
CGCGGTCGCGGGCGACGGATTCGCGGTCGAGGGTGGCGATCCGCGGTCGCGGCTCTGGGGCTGCCGAAAACGAATCATGCGATTCGCTTGGCGCGATTGCCCCAGGGTTGTCTCGATCCGGGCTCGTGGATTGACAATCCATAACCTTCTCGGATCGGTTCTCGTAGGAGGATAAAGACGAAGGTCGAAAACCTAGTTCGTCGCTCTCACCACGGACGGCGCCAAATGTTAGTTTACGAAATATGTCGGTGTACAAGTCTCAATTCCTTCTTCAATGACCTCCTTCTCCAAGCCTCCTTCAATGACCTAGACCTGCAAAACAATGGACAAAGGGGGCGGGGACCCCCTAATCCACCTCCGATGCCTAAGTCAGTAGAGTATTCGCGAGGGTAAACAGTAGAGAGAGGCCCAGGGTAGGGCGATCACAAGCGATGATCAACCCCTCTATGGTAAGGTTGAGACAAGCGATCATCAGCCCCTTTGGGGTAGTTTTTCTCCCCCTTTTCCACATGGCCAAGCCATGTATTTATAGTAGAGAGAGAGGGCTAGAGTTTCTTCCTTGGAGCCCAATTAATAATTCTATCTTCTTAAATAGGATAGAATCTTCCAACTACTTGGATAACTGCTAGGATTTAATAGGCTAATAAAGATATTTATTAGATATGCTTACCTGGCTGGCGAAGATATTATCCTTAATTATGATGGTAAATTTACCCACTTACACTTACATTATAAAGAGTTCGGAGTCACCCGTATAAATTAGTCTTGTATATTTCCAATATATAATATAAAGTCACTTTTATAAAAGCGTGTCTTGGGAGGGTCGATTTTCGAACAGATTCTTACCATCGTAATCGACCGCAAGTCAGTCTAGTTTTGGTGAGATCAAATCAAGAAGAACAACAATTGCGTTGAAGACATGACCAAAAGAAAGAACACGCAGCGAGTCACGTATCATCGTGGTCCTAAAATGCCTACGTATCCAAAAATGAACTTAAAAAAGCAAAAGGTAAATGCCCTAAGTTTTACCAATTTACTTTTTTTTCCCCTGGATCTACTGCTCTACTTTCCTACATATGCTAGCTGGTTTGCCAGACAATTCAAACTATTCTGGTTCCTCCCACTAACCTACTCATTTGCCATTTTATTAGAAATACTGGAATGATAATAGCACACCAAACTAAGTAATGTATATAGATTAAATCACCAAGGTAGCTTGACTTGGGTTACACATATATATCTATAACATGTTTGTCATTGGTCATGTCACTTGGTACGTAGGCATATCACGCACTTATTCAAAATGTTCCCTGTTGCTATCCGTTATCGTTCTGGCAATTCAAGCGAGTTGATTCTCTCGAACGATCTCTGTAGTAATCAACTCCGTATAATGCCAGGAGTAGCATTTGACATAGGATGTTAGGCTGACCCATTTCAAGCCCCTAGTTTTTATGTATGCTTACTTAGGCTTATGAATTATTTATGATTTGTCTTGAGGAACTAAAAAAGTCAAAAGAATCCATGCATCTTGAGCCGTGAGCATTCAATTTAAACAATCTTTTGTATTCAATGTGTCAAACAAAAAAAACTAAGTTGCACGATGATTGGGGAAATCATATATAATATTGATCATTTGATCCTAATTATATGCGTTTTGTTGGCTGATTGATTGGCTTAGGCATACGTAATGAAGAAGTGAAAGTAAATTCAACCAAAAAAATAAGAAGTGAAAGTAAACGCTTGAATATTTTTGCAGTGGCAAAACAGCATGATTAAGACAGTAATGGCGGAGGGCGGCCCAATATCTTAGGCATCTCAAACAGTATCCCTATTTTCTTTAAAATAGTAAATTTAGAGAATTTGTGATGTTATTTTCTTAAAAATAGTAAATTTAGAGAATTTGTGATGTGTTTTGAACAGTTTCCTTATCCAATTATCCAAAATGAAAAAAGTCTTCAAAATGTGACTAGTCTTCTTTAAATTTAGGGAAATTCACAGTTAGACAATGCATCGGATGTATATGGTATCATGTCTTCTTCTAATTGGTTGATTTTGATATTTTAATATTGTATATAAATATATATAGTAATATTACAAACATGATTCTCCAAAATGGAGAATTTGTTGGAGTTAAAATGTACATTTTTTAGACAAATAAGATTTCATTCTCCATTTTGGAGTAAATTAGAGAGCATCTGTTGGAGATGCTCTTAGAATTTAATCAAGCACAAACAATATATATTTGGATCCGCTAAATTAATTGTGTTCACTATATTACATTATTTAACATCAATATTTTTTAGATGGGCTAAATTTACCATAAATTTAACTATAATGTTAAGTTTATCATAATTTGTACTATATTTATATTAAAATTACAAAATTTCTATTTTTTATGGTAGGCTGGAGCGGGCCCTAGCCTACTCTTGTGCTGATGCATGATGATAGTCACTCACAAATTTTCCATACTAGTCTAATTTGAACAAGTTGTGAAACGTAGATCATTTTTCCAATTTAAATATTTGTTTCTTGAAAAGTTAAGAATTTGATATACTTGATATGCCTAATAGATCGAGACACTGAGGCAAACCATAATAGCTTAATAAACTGGCATGAAAGTCACCCAAAAGAAAAGTAGAACAGAATAAACAACATGCACCAAACACCGAACAAATAAGTTGAAGAGCTTGAGACATTCTAGGAGAAAAGCAATTTTACGGGTTATAAGAAAATCTAACACGGGCATGTAGAGCCACTAGAGTAAGATAATAATAAGCCGATTTGAGGAGGTGTGATGAGCCGCCTGAAAAATATTGGAAAACTCAACATCTTATCCCTTGATGTACGTGATCAAACAAATGAGATCTATTCTCATTTCTTCTTAGTTTTCATTCTCATATGATCTATTCCCTTCATAAATATAGTTAGAAAAAATATCATGTATATGAGATATTATAGTTATGTATATATAACGTATTATAATCAATTAAATAGATAGTTAATTTTTTGATTACCTACCCTCGTATCATTTGAAGATGATCCATTTATTATATTTAGATTCAATGCTCTATATTTGTTCATTGTGTTTTCATCTAACCTATATTCTTTATAGAACCTAAAACTATATGTACATATATATATGTATATATATATATATATGAGAATACACATATTAGTAGGATAAAACTCTCCCACTTCTCTCTAAAACTCTAGTGTGAGAAACTCATGGGCTGAGGAGGAAGAAACATGAGAAACATGAGAAATCAGGAAGAGTCACTTCTTCTTGATTGAACACTATGATAAAGAATCTTTATCTCTGAACAATGTACTCATTTAAACTCATGGATTGAGGACGTCAATCTTGAGTTTTTACTTCTGTCCAAATCTGAACATTTACTATCTTATTTGTGTTCTTCTAGATTTGAATCTCTTATCCTCTTTTGAGGTATTGTTAGATCTAATATTCCAAATCTAATTTTGAGCATCTTGTATCATATTTGATGATTACTGGTAACAATGAAAAGTTTGAAGAGGTTCCCTCTATTGATTCAAGTATAGATCTCCTTCCATGAGATTCCTCTATTGCCCTTCATGGCCAAAGAAGAAGGAACAAAAGTATGAAAACTCAAAAGGAATGGGAAATTTGGAAAAAAAGAAAATGAATATCTCTTTCCTTTTTGCTTGCAAGGCACGGATACAATAGTCAAGTCAAAGGTGGTATTTATTACACTCAAGCCTTTTCAAATCTTGTGAAAATTTTAAAAAAGAAAAAGAAAAGCTTGTGAGAATGGAAATTTATAGAAAGTTTGTTTTGAGTTATTATTTTAGTAAATGAAGTGGTTAATCTTTATGCTTCAAGCTTCAACAAGTAGATCGGGTTTTTGGTTGATGGTTCGATATAATGTTTCAGATATTGTCTGGTTGGTGTGTTTTCTGCATTTTCAAGCATCTTGTCACACCTTCTCAAGTTGGCTTCTTGTTATCTTGCCCTCCGGCGACTCTACACGCTTGTGTTGGTTTTCGTTCAACCTGCGGAATTGCTTTTCTCCTATCGTGTTAGAAGTCTCGTATTCTTCTCTATTAGGGCTTGTTGTTTATTTGTTGTTCTTTTTTTTTTGTTTTCCTTTTATTGTTTTTTTCCAAGTCGGTTTGTCCTGTTATCGAGCTTTGTCTCAGTCTCGCGATCTACTAGGCCGTTCTAGTATTTCGAAATCTTACTTTTTCAAAAGCAAATATTATTAGGATGAATATAAAATTCATACATCATTTCTCCATAATTGGTTATTTCTCATTGGATGCTTTTGTAACACCTCGTCTTTACACCGGGGCATTACTCGGTAGTAGACCTCACGAGGCGCTACCAAGTTCGTTCAACAACAGAACATTCGGATCTTACAATGTGGGCACGGCGAGAAAACCTTGAAAAACATCCAACTTGTATTACGAAATAAAACTTTTACAAAAAAATTCATGATCACAACCCAATACAAGGCTAACAAATACAAACTTCCCCAAACCCCTTGCACATTAACTAACAACTTACGACATAAGACTAAAGATGATAATTCAAATAATAAATAAAATTAAAATAACAACAACCCTTCCCAAAACTCAAACCATTCAATGACACGCATCGCCGCTTCGCACCACCAATCCACCAAGTCTCTACACGGATTCCTGAATATACTTGGAGTTTGAAAAATAGTTTCTCGAGGGGTCAGCTACTATCCTAATCCAAGTCAGAAAACATACGGTTTTAGTAGAACGTTTTAAAACGAGTTTCCTAGGGTTAGCAAACAAGTCCGCAATCACAGACATAACTGTAGTCCAACCCTAAGTCCAGTTAGTCACACATATTCAAATCATTAGCATAATCACATTCTCAAGTCCTCTTACATGCATATTCACACACACATACACTATACACACACGGTACACACCCTATCCTGCGCCGAGCAGTGTTAATGGCCTCCATCGTACTCACATTGTCTCGCGTTGAGTAGTATTAACGGCCTCCACCCACACTACCCGCATCTAAGGCATCCTCCAACCAATCTCTTTTCCATACACACTTTTAACCCCCGGTCGAGTAACCTATTAGAGCACTCGCCAAAACATTAAAATAAATTTTGAAGGGGCTCTCTTTTGCCATACGACCATGCCTCAAAAGTCCCCTTCTCCTCGAAAATCTAAGACAAGGCCATACCGGTAGATGCCAACACAAAGAAATCACGTGAAAACTTTTCATACGATAAAACCCTTTTGAAAATCAGTTGCACACATAAACACATACGATCACACATACACACATAGATATAAATCAAACATTTTAGTTAAATAATGTTTTAGGGAATAATTCCCCAAAACCAATCCTACCAGCACAGCAAAATCCTACACTTAACTCCCCAAATATATACGTAAACAGTAACTTCAACATCACTCACCACAAAACTTGTTACTCGATCACTACCATTATGTTGACATTGTCCGCTCACCACCCCCTACTTTCTTTACGCCAAAACGCCTCCCGATCGTAGCCACCCCGACGGCAAGCACGTACGCCATCGACCCTTCCTAGCAACTTCCCTCTACTTCTCCTCGCTCACCCCAGACCACTGCTCTACCAACCACGCCTCTGGGTTCTACCCATCCAACCACTCTGTCACCCTGCCTAACCCACGTAACCACGCCCCAGGTCGACGCCCGTTGCCAACGGAAACGACCGCCCTGACCCTAACCCGACTTTGACGACCCGCTTTGCCTCCACCCGACTCCCTCTGGATACAACGCGGAACGCCGACAACACCTAATCCCCCAGTCAAACGACGACGTAAAACAGAAAATATTTCGCGGAGCTTATCGACGGGAAGGGAAGGCAAGGCTTGAGTAAACACCGGCTTGGCTTTGATCGGGGAAACAAAAGATTGGCTAGACTTATGAGAAGCGGCCAAGACCGTATATAATCGAGGGTTTGGTTGACATACGGGAATCTAAGATTACAATGTTAGTTGGATAGATAACTAGCGTATTTACTCGTGCCCTGCGCGGACTTTATTAAAATTTTATTTATATCATTTTACATGATGCATGTTTTTTATGTAAATAAATAAATATATATGTGGATATACATTATCGGTTCGGATTGTGACGGTCTCAGAATACAATTTATAATCCGACCTCGTAGTAGCACAAGGTTGGGTGTCGAACACTCGGGAGTTCTACCGTTTGGTATACCTAAAAGACTTGAAAAAGGGAAAGAAAAGCTAAAACAAAGGAAATTAAAAGAAACCACTCGGGACTGACACTGGTCACTTCGGGCCCGAGGTGGATCGACGAGGAAAAGACCGGGACCGACACTATCTAAGTCGGGCCCGAGGTCACTGGGAAAGTCGGTCTGCAAATTGGAGAGATAGATCTTGGGTTTTTGGGTTCCTCCTCTAGTAGATGTGGGCTATTCCACCCAATTTAAGCAATAAGTGTTGATCCTCGTAGGATCGGGGTTGTTCGCCTCGGTCCCGCCAATTCTACACATCGACCCATAGGGAATTCGACCTCCCTTTCGATGCAAGGTCCAGTGATGGGCAATTGATCACTTCCGTTCACTCTTGCCAATCACAAGCCCTTGATCCCTTGCTTCCACAAGGAATTGTAGCTCTATGTACAGTGGGTTCCTAGATCAAGCACTCAAGGCTATGGAATTGGGGGTTCAAACGCAATCTAGCTAGAGGTTTCCCCCATAGCCCAAGATCAATGGAATCTACTCCATAAGGCTAGAGTAAAAAGCAATCAAAACACAAAGCAAAGCAATCTCAATCATCAAACACAAATCAAATCCAAATTCATTCACCAAGCAAAGGAAATCCACAAGTACCAATCCAAATACACATATGCAAAGCAAAACAAAGACAAAATCACTAGTTCTCCCTAGATCTATCCTTCTCCTCCACCGATTTCTTCTCTCCTTGCTCTCTTCTCCTTCTCCTTGCTCTCCAAGTCTCCCTAGAGCCTTTGAGAGGTGATTAGTGCTGTGTGTCTTGCTAATTGTCCTCCTTTCTCTAATTAGAAGCTAAGAATGCCTAAAATAGAAGAGGGGCAGAAGTGGTAGATCACATTTGTGTGACTTGGAGCCCAACCCTTGATCGACCGACATGGACCGACACGGAGGTATGTCGGGCCTGACTTGCTGGCACTTCGGTCCGAGGTCCACAACTCGATCTCGGTCCCGACTTCTATGGAACTCGGTCCTGGTCTCTTGCCACCTTTTCTTCTTGGCTCTTCTTGTGCTTCTCTTCATGGATTGCTCCGCTCTTCCGCTCCTTGACTTGTGTCTTGCTCCTTCTTCGGGTCTCCTTTGAAAACATCCTCGAATCATGCCAAAAGCACCTACAAAATACACAAAAATCGCATAGTCTCCGAATCTCATAGAAAATCGGAATCCAAGCTAAAAAGGGACAAAACACACAAGAAAAGGAATAAAAGACACATATTTACAAGGGAAAATAACCCATAAAACACCACCAATTTGTGAGACATCAGAATACCCCATACTTAAACTTGCTTGTCCTCAAGCAATAACAATGCAAGCAAGACCGAAACATAATCTTCAAGTAAAGCCTCATATGAAAAACACATTCAAACGCAAGTGATAAATATTCAAGCAAGATTACATCATCACACATGATCAAGTGTTCTAAGGAATAAAGTCTATGCAACCAAGCCTCACTTTAGGGATATGAAAATGTGTATCACTCATCATGTGTATAGGTACAACAATGAACACTCAAACTCAAAAATCATGCAAGTAAAGACTTTACTATTGAAGCTAATATCACCAATTCCTCCACTAGAGATGCCTATTACAATGCACACAAAGAATATGAACTTGGCTCAATGGAGGTCCTCAAAGAGGTTCCATTCGGCCGGGTTGTAATGGGGCTTTTGGTATTTCTCAAGGTGGGAATCATTTTGGTCTTGTGGTGCTTACAATGGGGATTGAACTTCCTAATCTCTCACCAACTTCACCAAATTCCACAATAAACTTTCACTCTCATCCCAAAAGACTTTGAATTTTCTTCTCTCAACCCAAAACTTCACTTAACATTCCACTTCATCTTTGCACTTAGACTTTTTGTTGGACTTTTCACACTTTTGCACTTGATCGACTTACACTACACGTCGGGCCCGAGGTCCTCTTGAACTCGGTCGGGACCCTTTTCTCACTTAGCTCATAACTTTCAATCCACTTCCTTTTCCAACATTTTCTTTCTTTTCTTTTCACTTTTACACAACAAAGATGCACTACCCACTTGATTTATAACTCCATTCTTGCCCTTAAACCCAAGAGAATCTCAACTCTTCAAATACACTCCAAACCCTTCCTCTAAAGTCCAATCCCATAAGGGTCAAGTCATATAAGGCTAGGAATAATATTTTTGAGGAGTTTCAAGCAAAGGTCTAGGCTAAAAATGGGCTACAAAGAAAGGATTAACTTCAAGGTAGGATATGGAACATTTTTGTGACTAAAAACATAAAGTTCAAAATCAATGTGACAATGCTAGAACAAATCTCATGACGGTCTTGGAAAATAGATAAACACCGCAATAGCAAGTTTTACTAAGCATGCATGAGCTAATCACACAAGAAACATGAGGGATATGCAAATATGAACAAGCATCCCTAAAATGGCCAAAAATCAATCTCACAAGGGTCACTCATACTTAGTTGCATAAAAACTCATCCTAAAACTCATATGCTCAATAAAAACAAGCATGATATCAAATTCACATCAAAAGCAACATCATTTAAAGAGGCTAAACCATTCAAAAATATGCAAAGGAATTTACATGCTCACATTATCACTAGCTTTCATTTGGACATCTAAGATGCGGAATCCTAGTCCAAAAACAAAATCTTTTTGTTGTTTTCACACGAAAATTTTCAAATTTTTATGGATTTTTGCAAAAACAATTCTCAAACAAAACCAAAAACAAAAGCTCATCCATTCAAACCAAATCAAGTTCAATCATTCTGTCTTTCATCAACAAACCACAATCCAAAGGCAAACATTCCAAAACACAAACTAAGAACAAACATCTTCAAACAAACATAAGAAACTAACACATGAAACTATGAGTAACTAACCCTCACCCTATACTTAACATTTTGATGTCCCCATCAAACAAGGAAACCAAAACTTCAAAGTAAGAGAGAAGAGTTCGAAAAGCTCACAATTTCTTATTCTTGAAGGCATGTCTAGATTTACTCAAAAGGATGCTCCCGTCGATTTCCTCGTTGGAGCCTTGCTTGCCTTTCCCTCTCATACACTTGTGCTTGGTAGGGGTCTTGGTTCGGTGGTTGAAGTTGAGGCGCCGGGCGTGTCCATGGATCCTCTCGGGATGGATAATTCCCACTCATCCAATTGTTGAAACTCTCTTGGACTTGCCACCTTTGGTCCTCCACCGTCCTAAGGTCATCCACCTCGCGCCTAGTGTAGTCGAGGTTCCGGTTCATTTCTTCTTGTTGAGCTTGGAAGACACTTTGTTGTTGGAAGAGTTGTTGTTGTTGTTGATACATGAGTTGTTGTTGGAGGTTGACTTGGTGGACCTCTTGAAGCATGCTCTCTTGTTGGATTTGAAGGTGGGACATTTGATTGGCCAAAAACGTCATGTCCACCGTGGTGAAAGTCGGGCCGGACGTGCCTTGCATCTCGGTCCAGTAATGTAGGAGCTTGTTGTCTTGCTTGGAGGTTGGCTAGCAAACCTTGGAAGCGCTCATCATCTTCCGGGTCTTGTTCAATGTCCATGGCTTCTCTTCTTGCAAATTCAAAGTTGTCTTGATCTTGATCGGAATCCGGTGAGGATTGGGGAGAGGTGAAACGAATGTGTTGAGGTTGTTGACGACCCTCCCTTGCACCTTTCGGGTTACCGAATGAATGTGGCTTTCCGGCCCACACTTGGTACCAATTGTAGTACTTGGATAGATCATAGAGGTTGGCACCCAACCGGATAGCCGTACTCCATCGTAGTTTGAGTGAGGGGCCAAGGAGGTGATGCTAATCTTCTCTTTGATGATGTTTGCCTTCTTGAAGTACTTGATGTTCATGTACTCCACGCCATTAGGAGCCGGAGTGTACTTGGTGAGGTCGACTTCAAGACGCATGGCAAGACGAGCTATCATCCCACCAAAGTAGATCCAATAGGTGCTTTGGAAGTCTTGCACCATCTTGACCCACTCCCAAGTGAGGTTCAAGGGCTTGTCGGTGTGGAAGAGCATCTCGTGGAGCAACATCGCCTCTTCCTTCATGGGTTTGCTCAACTCATGGCGTGTATAGATGGCACACCCCAAGACACGAACCATGACTCGGAATAGAGGGCTAGCAATCTCGGTCGTAGGAGCTCCTTTCCTCATCTCTGTCTTGCCCGCCACATGCTTCCAAACATAGTTCACTTTCTCATTGTCCACACCGGCCTCCTCTCTTGGAAAAGGGAACCCGAAGAAAGTTGCCAAGTCCCTAAGAGTGAGCTCGTGTGTCTCATTGCCCAATTGGAAAGTGATCATGCCTCTCTCATCTTCCACGTTGTCATATGTGCACTCGAACGTGGCCATGAACTCCGATGTCAACGCGGGATAATGTGGGTTGTCCCACGTCAACATTCCATTGAGGCCTATGTGTGAGTAGCAACGAGGGAGAGCTACTTCCATTCCCATCTTCCTCACGGACTCCCAATCTAGCCACCTAGTGTGGTGAGCTAGCTCCTTGTACCTTGCATAGCTCTCGGCCACATCATCATTGTCAAGCCTAACATCATCCATCTTGGGCTCTCTCCTTGACTTCTTCGACTTCTTTGAGGGCCTTTCCACATGAGATGAGGATGAACGGGTCTCCATCGTACCTACGCACACTCAAATCAAGCAAAAGGCTTCAAGATAAGATCCATACAATCTCAACAACATCACACATATATACAACTCACAACTCAACACACAAGAACTACCCCATACTTGGGCTCTAGACACCTATCTCACAAAATCCAACATGAATAATCAAGGAATTCCTAAACAATGCCTAAGCTAACGGATATATCACATCATAATCAAGCTATAACCAACAATCAAACACATGAATCCTCATGACATCACCTGAAAAAGCCGAACAGAACAGGATCGACACACTCTAGACGTCGGGCCCGATACGCTCTCAACCTCGGTCCGAGGTGATGGACCGACTTCCACAAGTCGGGCCCAAGGTACTTGGGTATCTCGGTCCTGTTCGTGTTTCGTCTTCTCCAACAAATTCACCCAAATCAATCTATCATGCACCTAAAATCCAATTTCAACCATCTACCATCTCTAATCGAAGTTCTAAAGGGACTCAAGCATGCATAATCAACATTGAAGGGCAATTTCACTATTCATGCAAATCCACCACTGTTGCTCAAGCTTCAATCTCAATCAAACATGGTAATACTCAATCTACTTAGAACCCAAATTCTCAAAGAAATAGATAGAGATCGAGTTGCACATACCGAAATTGAAGAGATTTAGACCTTTAAGCAACAAATCTACTTAGAACCCAAATTTTCTCAACCTAGGTCAAGATGAGGGATGAAGAACAATGTAGATCTTGAGATTTCTCTTTGGTTTTGAAGTTGGGGAAGGTTTGTTGTGTTGGATCGAGATGAAAGAAGGGAAAAGAGGGATGGATCGAGTATGGGGAGAGAGGGCTGATTTTTGAGGGGTTTTAAAGGGAGATGGGTATTTTGGGTGTGGTGGTTATGAAGAAGGTTGTAGGTAGGTAAGGGAAGGGGACTAAATGGGGAAAAAGACAACTCTTAGGTCAAAGGGGTAAAATTGGAATCATCCACTACACTTGACCGACGTTGACCGAGGTGGTGGACCGACATACTCAAGTCGGGCTCGACTTACCTGGGCAACTCGACGAGGGTTTGGTTCGACCACCAAAATCACTCCATTCATTGCAACCTCTTTTTCCATGAATCCATTTATTTTTCCACATACTCCTACACAATCTTTAAGAGCTAACAACACCACAAATCCTCAAAACACATGCTAGGGAATGATTAGAGAGAATCTAAGCTAGCTAGGAAAAATCAAACTAAAACTACGAAAAGAAATCTACTAGGCTCGGGTTGCCTCCCGATAAGCGCTCTTTTAAAGTCATTAGCTTGACTTTCTAACCTCGACCTCGTGGCGGGTGAAATATAGTGAATTGCTCGCCATCATCATGCCCGTTACCATTGCCTTCGTATCCATAGAACCACCATTTATGGTTGATGTAGGCATGGTTCTCCAGTTCTCTTGCACCATACTCCTCCATAGCATAAGCTTGCACCTCTTGACATGCCTCATCTTGATCCTTCTTTCCTACATCAAAAACATCCAAAGAGTTCCTAGGAGATTCTACAACATCATCCTTCAAGTCACTCAGGCATATGTAGCTATCTCCTAAGTCGTCTTTTAAATCACTCAAGCAAATATAGGAATCTCCAACATCAAAAGAATATGAGTAAGGATATTCTTCTTTGCTCCTTGGACTAGCATTGCTCCTCAACTCATCTTGATGCTCAACTTGTTCCATCAACTCTCTATCTTAGACATGCTCATTGAACCTTGCATCGCTTCTCAAAGGTACCACTTCTCTATCAACTTCCACTTCTTCTCTCTTTCTCTTGGCATTCTCTTCTAGCTTTAAGACGGCCAAGGCATCCGGCTCATTCAAAGTCTTGTTGAAGTGAAACTCAACTTTTTCTTCTCCGATCTCAAAGGATACCTTCCCTCTTGACATCAAATTTAGCACCCGCCGTTGCTAAGAACGGTCATCCTAGAATGATAGGAACCAAGGGATCTTCCTTCATGTCTAGAATCACAATGTCATCGGGAACGAAGTACTTTCCAACTCGAACCGGTACATCGTCCAATATTCCTCTAGCTTTGATGATGGAGCCACCGGCCATGGTGAGAGACATATCGGCCGACTCAATATCTCCAAGGTTAGCCCTTCTCCAAATACTCATAGGCATAACCAATACACTCGCCTCAAGATCACATAGGGCTTGAAAGCTTTGAGACCCCACTTCAACGATTATAGCAAATCTTTCCGCGTCTCCCAACTTTTGAGGTAGCTCCAAAATCTTCACCTCATCTTGCATCTCTACTATGGACCTCTCTTGAGGCATCTCATTCAAAGCATCGGTGAATGGGATTGTGATGTTCAATCCTTGCAAAAGCTTGAGGAACCTCTTAAACTTGCTTTCAACCACTTCTTTCGGCTTCTTCAACGGGTTAGGAAGAGTTGTGCCGCCTTGAATCTTATTAGGATCGACCTCCTTGGACTGGATCGACTCGTTCACAACCTCCTCTGCCTGGACCGACATGGGCACCACGTCGGGCCCGAGGTCTTGTTCTTCGGTCTGGGGGCAGAGCACTGCCTGGGACGTTGGACCGACATCAGGGCAAGTCGGGCCCGACATCCTCTCATCCTCGGTCCTAGGCAAGGGAATGGCTCTGGTTCCTAGCTCGACATCCTGGCACATCGGGCCCGAGGTGCTGGGCAACTCGGTCCGACTCTCTTCTCTTGACCTTGACACATGTGGTTCGAGTAGATTTCGACCACTCCTCAACACAATAGCTCGGACTTCATTTTGATTATGTGGTGCACGGGGATTCTCCTCGGGTCGGCCCGGAAGTCTCCCATTCTCTCTCGGGATTTGAGTTGCAATTTGGGCAAACTGGTTGTCAACTTGCCTCCTCCATGCACCAAACTCATTGAATTGAGTTCTCACATCATTGACTTGAGTTTTCACCTCATTGAGTTGAGTCTTCACCTCTCTAAATTCGCCTCTCAATTCTTGCGCCCATTGTGGAGTTTGTTGATCATTAAACCCCGGAGGTCTATATGGTGGTGGTTATGCCCTTGGCTCGTTTTGGTTGTAGTTGTTGTTGTAGCCATTGGCTTGACCTTGATTCCACCGGCCATTTCCTCCATTGCCTCCATTGTTGAAGTTTCCTCTTCCTCCATAATTCCCTCGAACAAAGTTCGCCTCCTCAATTTGCTCGGCCAAGCGAACTTGGCTCTCATTCGGACACACTTGTGTAGCATGGGTAAAGGATTCACACTCCTCACAAGCTCTTGCGGTTTGCTTGTAGTGGTGAACTTGCCTTCTCAACTTTAGTCACTTCACTCTCTAGGAATTGGAGTCTCACATCTTTGTCAATCTCTTCACTCTTCGGATCACAGAGCTTCCTCGTGATATCACCTTGGACTCTCACATGGCCTCGTAATCGGAGAGCTTATCAAGTAACTCCCAAGCTTCCTCCGGGGTCAAGTCTATAAATCCACAATCGGTGTGGAGATTTAGCTTGTCCTTGGTGGCGGGGTTGATGCCTTGGAAAAAGATATCTTGGAGCACATATGGTTGTTGCCCATGGGTTGGACATTGGCGCAACATCTCCTTGAATCGGTCCCAAGCCTCGAAGAGCGGTTCATTTGATCCTTGTTGGAAACTTGCAATCTTCCTCCGGAGCTCGGTTGTTTTTGTTGGTGGGAAGAACTTCATCAAGAACGCATCATGAAGAGCACGCCATATGGTGATCGACCTAGGGGCTTGGCTCTCGAGCCAATGTGCTGCCTTACCCCCAAGTGACCACTTGAATGCCTTCAGAAGCACATACTCCAATGTCTCCTCATCCGTGGAGATCGTCTCACACATGTCAACGAAACGCTTCACGTGCTCAATTGGACATTCTTGCGGGCGTCCCTCAAATTGATCCCGCTTGATGAGAGAAATGAATTGCGTCTTGATCTCGAAATTCTTGGCTACCTCCGTTAAAACAATAGCCGGCTCGGGCACCTTCAACTGCGGATGCATGTATTGTCGTGCATTCCGGGGTTGAGCGTTGAGTTGAGCCTCTATCCTCATTCTTTGCTCATGTTATCTTCTTGCTTCGGCCCCTCGGTTTTCCGCCTCAAGTTGCATTCTAGCCATCTCGGCCCTAAGCCGAACCAACTCATCATCATGTTGTGCTTGGCTCTCCATTCTTTTCTTCCTTCGGGCTTCTTTGATTATACTTTCCGGATCACTCACAAATTCAAACTCAAGTGTTCCTCGGGCGGAACGAGCTTGCATACACCTATAAGCAAAGACACAAACAAAAACCAATCAAAACAAACAAGGGGTTTGGGCTAGTCCCTCACCCAAATCACTACAAAATCTAAGGACTCAACAAACTTGGTACCTCTAAGCAATTAGAACTCCCCGGCAACGGCGCCAAAATTCTGATTGGTTCGGATTGCGAGGGTCTCAGAATACAATTTATAATCCGCCCTTGTAGTAGCACAAGGTTGGGTGTCGAACACTCGGGAGTTCTGTCGTTTGGTATACCTAAAAGACTTGAAAAAGGGAAAGAAAAGCTAAAACAAAGGAAATCAAGAGAAACCACTCGGGACCGACACTGGTCACTTCGGGCCCGAGGTGGATCGACGAGGAAAAGACCGGGACCGACACTATCTAAGTCGGGCCCGAGGTCACTGGGAAAGTCGGTCTGCAAATTGGAGAGATAGATCTTGGGTTTTTGGATTCCTCCTCTAGTAGATGTGGGCTAGTCCACCCCAATTCAAGCAATAAGTGTTGATTCTCGTAGGATCGAAGTTGTTCGCCTCGGTCCCGCCACTTCTACACATCGACCCATAGGGAATTCGACCTCCCTTTCGATGCAAGGTCCAGTGATGGACAATTGATCACTTCCGTTCACTCTTGCCAATCACAAACCCTTGATCCCTTACTTCCACAAGGAATTTTAGCTCTATGTACAGTGGGTTCCTAGATCAAGCACTCAAGGCTGTGGAATTGGGGATTCAAACCCAATCTAGCTAGAGGTTTCCCCCATAGCTCAAGATCAATGGAATCTACTCCATAAGGCTAGAGTAAAAAGCAATCAAAACACAAAGCAAAGCAATCTCAATCATCAAACACAAATCAAATCCAAATTTCATTCACCAAGCAAAGGAAATCCACAAGTACCAATCCAAATCCACAAATGCAAATCAAAACAAAGACAAACTCACTAGTTCTCCCTAGATCTATCCTTCCCCTCCACCGATTTCTCCTCTCCTTGCTCTCTTCTCCTTCTCCTTGCTCTCCAAGTCTCCCTAGAGCCTTTGAGAGGTGATTAGTGTTGTGTGTCTTGCTAATTGTCCTCCTTTCTCTAATTAGAAGCTAAGAATGCCTAAAATAGAAGAGGGGCAGAAGTGGTAGATCACATTTGTGTGACTTGGAGCCCAACCCTTGATCGACCGACATGGACCGACACGGAGGTATGTCGGGCCTGACTTGCTGGCACTTCGGTCCGAGGTCCACAACTCGATCTCGGTCCCGACTTCTATGGAACTCGGTCCTGGTCTCTTGCCACCTTTTCTTCTTGGCTCGTCTTGTGCTTCTCTTCATGGATTGCTCCGCTCTTCCGCTCCTTGACTTGTGTCTTGCTCCTTCTTCGGGTCTCCTTTGAAAACATCCTCGAATCATGCCAAAAACACCTACAAAATACACAAAAATCGCATAGTCTCCGAATCTCATAGAAAGTCGGGATCCAAGCTAAAAGGGAACAAAACACACAAGAAAAGGAATAAAAGGCACATATTTACAAGGGAAAATAACCTATAAAACACCACCGATTTGAGAGACATCAATACATTTTATATATTTTATAGTCATGTTGAAAAGGTAAAACTTGTGTAGCTGTATATTAGTCTATTCTCATTAAATCCTACTGCTTACAAATTATTTATTAAAAAAATAATAATATGATTTTTCATGCTTAGATAAAATATTTACTCATCAATATTTATCTCCAAATAATAGTTGATCCTTTGTTTCCTTATCATCATAACTATATACTAAAGTGGAGGTTAAAAATAATATTTAGCACGACACGTTTCAATTTCTCATTGGACCGCATCACCCATATTTATTAAAACAATTTAAATTGTGTAATTGGTTGAAATTTCATTGTAACCCCACATTAAATCGTACACATAATAAATCTATCCAAATCTTAAGAATATCTATCCAAAATTGTACACGTAATGAAAATCTAATCTTTATAATTTTCAATAGATTTAATTTTATTTAGTTATATTTTTAATCTATAATCTATCTAATATGTTATGTAGCTTATATTTTACTTATATAATAATTGTAAAAAGTTGGTATATTATTAAAATAATAGTTATCATGACACCTGCCAACTTCACATTAGACCACATCATCTATCTTTATTAAAATAAGTTAATTGGTTGATTTTGATTGTAAACCCAATATATATGTAAAATATGAAAGAATATATATCATTGAGATTGTATCTATAAGTTTTTCTTTAATATATAAATATAATTAATTAATCTTACTATATACTAAATTGGAGATTAAAATAACAATATAAAATAGCACATGTCAGCTCCAATTAAATATATTATTAAAATTATAATCTATAAACATTAAAATAAATCCTAAAAATCTTAGGAGTATTCAATCCTTATACAAAAATTATAATCCTACAAATCTTTATTTGATAAAAAGAATATATTATAGCACAAATACTATATCATTAAAATAAGAAAACGCATCACGTGCGTACGGTTACTATAGAAAGAATTGAGAATGTTCCCCAGCCGTCGATGTGTTTCAATCTAACGGCGAGAAATGTGATGCGCGTGGGATGGTTTTAGTGGGAACGCGCTATCCGTCTCGCTTATATTACACGCGCTTTTATACTTCCATCGTAAAACCACCAACAATCAAATCAGTTTTACTTTTTTCGTCTCTCTCTCTCTCTCTCTCTGCTTTTTCTCTGTGGCGATTCACCTTCTCCTTCCGGCGATTTTTGCTTCGTTCATCATATCTCACTACGCTCGCCTTCGATTTCGATATGTCTTCGTCTCAGAGTTCAAGCAAAGGTGATATCGAATTTCTTGCTAGGGTTTAATTCGTTTTGAATTTGTTCTCCATCGTTCTCTTATTACATTCGATTAAGAGTTGAAGTACATATTCGAAATTAGGGTTTTAGATAATCAAATGCTGTAGATGTTCGTTTTTCTCTTATGTTTATGAAGCCGATGCTACTGAATCGAGCGGTGTTTTGTCGGATAGAGAAAAATGAGCCAAGAGGAGAGAAGATCGTCGGTTGCATACTAAACCTGGTATTGATTTTTGTGTTTTTTTCAGTATGGTGTTGTGTTGTTCAATGTGTTGCATGTCGAATATTTTGTGCTGTATTATACTGAACCTGGTATTGAACTCAAGTGAAACTCATGTCTGTGTATTCTAGTTTGAATGTTTGTGCATTCCAAATCAAGTGACTGTGTATTATTTATAATGTGTTTGTGTATTGTGTTTTTCCTTATTGTACATATTATATAGTTTTGTGTTAAGTGTATGTGAGGTTCCTTATGATGTCTTTGTGTCTTTTATTACCATTGTCTGTGTGTTCCATATAATGTGTTTGTGTATTGTGTTTTTCTAAGTTGTACATAGTAGATCTAAGTGTGTTTTTTAGAATTTCATATCTGTGTATTCCAGATCATGTGTCTGTGTGGTTTTTAAATAAGTGTCTATGTGTCTTAGGTCTAGTGTATGAATACATGTCTTTGTGTTTAGGTAAATGTGTAATTAATACAGTTTATATTTGTCTGTGTTTTCAGAAACGTCCAATGTTGCAATAACCATTGATTACGAAGGAGTAATCAAATCTCCAACTGAATCCCAAGTTGTTTTCTACAACTTGGTTGTTGGAGATAATGGTTGAAAGAGTAAGTTTTTATATTTTTGTTGTGTTGATTGATCTTATATTTGGATGTGTAATACATCTTTTCGCTTTTGTTTATTAGGGATTTGCTTTTCAAGATGGGTTCAACGAAGCTATCAAGGAATGATATGGCAGTGATGAAGGATCATGTTTATATTGATACGAACATGATTGATGCATGGAGTGCTTTCCTGAACGAGAATGAAGAAAACAGAAGCCCCTCATCCCCTATGAGGTTTTTCACATCAACCAATCCTTTGGTATGTCACATCAGCTTATTTTTTGTTTGTGTTTGTTTTTGCTGACATTTTGTGGATATGTGATTTTTTTGCTTTTAATACTTGCAGACTTTTATAAGTTTGGTGATTTGAAAGAAAGAAGCTCGCTCTTCAGCCAGGGTTTGGCTGAAAAATTCAATTCTTGTGCCTTCTTCAAGAAATCTAAGAAAAAGATTTATGATGTCAACATGGTATTAAATTTTGATTGTGATCTGCTTTCAATCATGAATGTGTACCCTCTATTTATTAAGTGTGTGTTTTTGTTTATATGTATGAATGCAGTATGTCTTCCCAATCGTCCATGTAGAACATTGGTTCATCATTGTCATTGATGTGGTTAAATTAAAGCTCCATATCATTGACAATTCCGATGCATAGTTTACTGTCGAAGACAAATATGGTGGGATTCCAGATCGGTTGGTAAGTTTAAATTTTTTTTTTCACCAATGTCCCTGTGTTTGTATTGCCTTTTAAAACATGTATGTGTGTTATTTATAAGCATGAATGTGTACTGTTTCAAGTTATGTCTGCATCTTTCACTACTAGAAAAGGGGCTTTTAACGACGAACAATTTTGTCGTTATAAGTTATGAATCTCGTCGTTATAACCTTTTAACGACCACATAAAAGTCGTCGTCTGTTCGTTGCAATAGCTTCCGACGTTATTGGTTATAACGACCATGTTCGTCGTTAACTACTAACGACGACATCCAAGCTCGTCGTTCATCATTAACATCAACATTACTGTTCGTCGTTAATCAATAACGACGACATACTTGTTTGTCGTTAATGCAATTACGACGAACAGCTATGTTGTCGTTAAAACAATAACGAGGGGCAACAATATCGTCGTTGATGTTTACCGATAAGCTACCCTGTAGTCATTACTTAATAACGACGAGCATGCAAATTGTCGTTATAACCTATCGTTAGAAACCATGTTTGTTTAGATTACTATTAGCACATTTATTAATACATTGCTCTTATATATTTATTATATGTCGTCATAAATGAAATAATGACAGGCTGATCTTATTCATACAAGTAATGAGATATCCTATCAAAAAGTCAACAGATGAAATGAGTTAACATGCACACATAGTACTTCAAATAATCAAACTGAGGAAGTTCATAATACAAAATTTGCTACAGGCATTACAACTCCAAATAGAACACTGATCACAACAACAATATATGATTACAAGCATTACATGAGCTAAAACTTAGAAAAATACACTAGCATGATCAGACCACAAATACCAACCAGAGCTTCCCCGCTGACTAAATTTCATGTCGAGAGACTCTTACCTGATAAAGGCTTAATTAGTCGCAGTTGACATTGAAAGGCAAACTTCCTCAAATAGTTGCAGGCAGAGACAATTCGTGACATACAAAAGGCAAACACAAGGATATCGAATCAATCCAAGACGAGATGGAGTTCTTCTTCTTCTTCTTCTGCCCCTGTCTTTCTCACACATTAAATACACACCCCCTTCTGAAAACTCTCCCTTCCTCCCCATGTGCTCTCCTGCTACAACTCTGAAACTCCATTTCCAAACTCACACCCACACACCCAACAGACGAACAAACAAACAAACGCAACAAAAACAAATCTCACTTAACTCAATCCCAATCCAATAAGACCTCCATGGGAGCTGTTGCAAACCATCTCAACCCACCAGAAATAAAGACTTGAGTCTGACTAAAATCTCCTGAAATGTTGAAACTGAAGTGCTGCAACAAGACTTGAGTCTCTACTACGTGCTTAGTATTGATTTTGGGTGAAATGCAGGTATTGGAAGATCTGGCTCCTTCACTCTCCATGGAAGAGCTGCAGAAGTATGAGAGACTGAGGAGGCAGTTTGAAGGAGGTTCAAAGTGATGTCAGCATTTGTGACGTCAGTTTCTACTTGGTGCTCAGTATTTGATTTTGGGTGAAATGCATGTTTTAGTGAGTGGGAAACACCATGCTCCTGTTACATATGAATCCAGGGACCGAATAGTTACACTTACCACCATAGAAGTGATTCATACCATTTGAAATGCAAATTTTATATTTTTCTGAGAAAAAAATATAGTAAAAGTATATACCTACAAAGTACAAACCCCCACAGCTAGAATGTTTCATTTAATTTTTGATGAAAGCTTTTAATTATTATAACATAGCAATGAAAATAAGTTTACCTACCTCTCTCTTTTCGTTCCGCTGTAACACCCTGGATTGTATCAAAGATCTCTGGAGTGACCACAATTTATTTTTTCACTAGCCTGGACATCATTGTTACCATTGTTGTTATTATTATGGAACACAACTACACAAGGGCAAGCAATATCAGCCTCAAGTTAGATATGGACTCATATTTCATACTTACAAAAGTTTCGGGTTTCTCAATGTAATGCAGAAGCTCATTAGTGACAGGATCTGCTACTAGAGCACCACACTCATTGACTGATTTAGCAAACAGTGAAAATTTGAAAAGTTGCAAACCAATACCTGTAGTGTTCCACACCTCCACCGCTAGTGTCGCAGTCATCAGAAACGTTAACTATAGTCCAAGGATCATATGCATTGAAGTGAAAATCAACAACTTTATCCCTGTGATAAACAGATCAAGGTTAGCAAGAGATTGAGTTGAGAAAGGAAAGTACACCTCCAATGGAACCTCGATTAATAATACATATGTATTAAGGCAACAAAAAGTGAGTCCAATAGTTCTATCCACACCTGTGCCCTGCATGTTGGAAAATTAAGCTTGGAACCAAGGCTGGATTCCCTTTTTCATTCTCTTCCTTTTGACCTACCTGCAAAAATATGGAAAAAAGCTATAAGTTTATAACAGTATGTTGGACTGATCATGAAGCTGGAAACTGGAAGTTGGAATGTCATAACTGGTTATTTGTTTTTTTTGCTATGAAAGTCTATTTGATCATGTTGTACTAGAAGAGGTGTCAACTCATATAAATTTATTTTAAATAAATTACTCTTGACTCGGTCCATAGAAGGTAAAAAGAATTCAATGGCTCTTCAATGCGTTTAACAGTTAAATGGCCCTTGTAAAGCACACCTTATCATAATTCCAAATGTTTAAGAGACCGTCCTCGGCAGCACTTCCAAAGGTAGTTGGATTGTCAGGTGACCACTGGAATAAAGAAAATGATCAGTTGATTGTATTGCGAAAAACTTGAAATTTGAAGAAGACTTCAACAAAAGTACTCATGTACCTGAACACATAGAACATCAGCATTGTGCCCTCAAATTTGTGAACAGGCGATCCTATTAAAGATTCCGGCAGTCAAACATCCTAATTGAGTTATCAGCTGACCTGGAGATCGTTGTACAAGAATGAATATTCATGTAACCTTCCATCGAAAGAAATAGCACGTAGAAGGCCAAAAGGGACGACTTGAAAAGCAGCTCAGTTGTAGCATAAGCATAAGCTTTTATATTATAAATTGCAAATACATTTCTCTATAACATACCCAGTCAAAATATAATTCTCATCAAAGGGACTCCAATCCACACAGTGAAGATCAGCATCATGAGCCTTTTCCACCTATCGATAAGAAACACAAACAATGTCATCAGTATCACATATTAGAATCACTTGGATTTACCATTTGAAATTATGGAACTAAGTTCATTTATATAGAGAAGCAGCAAGACAGATAATTGGAACTCAAAAGCTAAGAGAATTATAGGCATGCTCTTGCTCTATTTATACATTATTTTACATGATGTGTATAACTGAAATATGAAGGAAGAAAATTTGGAACTAGGTGGGAAAAAGGAACATTGTCCTGACCTTCACAGCTGGGCTAGTACCGCTTCTTTCATCCCACAGTATAAGGCAAGAGTCATCTCCAACACTACAGAATTCCTGTGGGCTGCATTCATTTTCCCAAAAAGAAGTCAAAAATTTTGGGAATCGAAATTCAAACAATATGTAGTAAACTATAGAAGTATATAAAATATAGTAATAGTTTAAAACAGATACGTAAGAGATTCATTATATAGAGCTATCCAACTATAGTAACTTTAAAATAATATTAACTATTCATCTTGAAACTCTGATGTGGGTAATCCAACTATAAGACAATATACTTATCCATTACCTTTTGGGACAGAATTGTACATCTTCAACAGTATCGTCATGGCCTTGGAAGACACCACCTGGACCAACACGAGGACTTTCTCCATTTTCTTTTGAGATTGACAATATTCTAGACTCTGGAGGTTTATTAGTTGACGGATCAGTAGCACCGGCTGTTAAATGGTCCTGAATGCTCCAAAAAACCACGGATTTATCTTTTCCTGCAAAAACTTAACGGGCTGAGACATTTCAAAGATGTAAATGGAGAAGGATGGCATAAGTCCAATTCTGACAGGTGTAATAGATATAATAAGTAAAAACAGCCTTTTAGAAGATGAAATAGAAACCATAGGTTAAGCAAGTTCTTTTCAAAAACTAAAACCCTAACAGGAATTAAATAAATCCTATAAAACAAATAGCCTATGCCAAGAACCGAAATAAACTACATAGTTGCAGATACTTGTTCAAGAACTGTGGATAGTTAGCTGCATGATTAAGAACTGTATCCTGTTTCAACTGGAAGATTTTTTTTAAATACTAATAAATCCATACTTCTTTCCTACCTCCAGAAAGCACATAGGGTTCTATAGGCCACATTGCCAGTGCACACTCAGCATTTTCCAGATGACCGGTTAAGACCTGGGAGAGGAATATTTGCCTATTGTTAGCAAATGCTACTGAAATAATATAAGCAAAATGATATGAAATCTGAAAGAAATCACATGATTCAAGGTAGAAAAGACTCGAGATACCATATCTGGACGAGAAGGTACAGCCCCTAGCACAGCATGACGGTTTGATTGGAATTCAATGTCCCAAATGTAAACCTGAGGAATGAGAATATACAACTTCCATAAGTCTTTATCATATAGCATTCTATCTAATTCAGGGAGAAGCTTTGTTGAATACAAGCTCAACCTGATGATGAAAATTTGAATGTACATGTATATACAGAAAGATAGCTTACATCTGGAGAGAGGAAAGGAATGAGAAGGCTGAGGATGTATATCCCGAGAACTTAGGAGACGACGTAGAAGCCCTGGATGATGAGGACGCGGATGATGTAGATGAAGGCGAGGATTGAGAGGCCGATCCATCGATGGAGCACGAACGGACCATATTCCATAAAGGAGCCGACCGTTTGCCTGAAACTCTCCTGGTAGAAAGAGTAAGGCGGTGGATACGTGGTCTGGACTCCTTCCTCTGCAACTCTAACGAGATGGAGTTCGACGACGTCCTCTACGCCCTCGACGCCGACGACGAGCTCCAGCCCGGCCAGATCTAGGGTTTCGAATTCGGGAAGGCGGCGCCGACTAACGGTGGTGGTAGCGGTGGCAGGAGGAGGAGGAATCAGGTGTTCACGGCCAATTTGGATGCCATTGCCGAGTAGCTAGAGTTTCCATTTAGGGCTCAATTAGCGGTTTAACAGGTGTTCACGGCCAATTTGAAAAATCACTCTAAAAAACAACTAACTTACGTGAATCAAACCAAGAACAATGGATAGATAGCGGCGCACAAACTCGGTTTTCATCAGATTAGGTTTTCGTCAAAGAGGTGTAACTGAATATGAAAGCTAAGCTTGATTTTAGCGTGAAATTGGAAAGCTTGATTTTGGCGTAAAATTTAGAATTCAACGAAATTCGCCCTCCAAAACAACCCCGTGTTTATCTTTAATCGAAATAACGACGACTGTACTTTTTTTTTATATAAAATTATTTTACTCAATACCAATAACGACGGTACTAACGGTTATTCACTTTGTTTTCATGTTAATTACCGCAAACATTTATACTTCTCGTTATTGGGTGGCATACATATAACTTTAACGACAAACTTTTCACTTTGTCGTTATACCTTGGTCGTTAAAAACCCTTTTTCTAGTAGTGATTGTGTTTAATACTTATGTGTTTCCAAATGTTCATTGACTGTGTTTCTTTTAAATACATGTATGTGTGTTGTTTATAACCATGTGTGTGTTCTATATAGAGTTATGTCTGTGTAGTTTAGAACTATATCTCTTTGTGTGTCTTTTAACATGACTGTGTATTTACTTGTAAGTGTCTGTGTGTTATGCATAATGATGAATGTGTGTTTTTGTTTTTTTGCAAAGAGAAGTGTTTGTGGAATTCCTTGTGGCTGAAAAGATGTCCATGTTGGCTAAAGCATCCAGAGATCCAACGTAGACTCCTGCTATAAGAATGATGATGCCATAGAGGAACACTAAGGTAGAATTCCTCGGACTGTGGTATATATGCCATGAGGCACATGGAAACCTTCAAAGGAGAAGATCTGATTGATTGGGAATCGGGGTTAAAGATAGAGGAGTCCAACACACAAATGTTTTGGTTGAGGCAACTGTATTGTCATCGTTTGCTCACCAACAATTTCAATGAATTCAAGGACAATGTTAACAAGTCTTTTGTTGAAGACATGGAGAAAAAGGAAGGACCTCAGTTCAAGAGGAAAACTGATGAAGTGAAGAAGAAGGAAAGTAGACCGAAGAGGTCTAGATTGAACTGATAATGTATCTGGGTTTTAAAACTTTCTGTGGTAGTTTTTGAAAAAACTTTTGGGGTTGTATGTTTTGAACAAATTTGTGTGTTGTTGTTGTTGTCAAACTTTTATGTTTTAAAACTGTATGTGGATGAATGTGCATTATGTACAACAATGTATGTGTTTCACTTTTTATTATGAATGTGCATTACGTGCAGCTATGACTGTGTATCAAGGCAAGCAGGAATGTGCATTGAGTACATAAATGATTAAGTAATAAGAATCAAGACCAAATTTGATTGTGTATTAACTATTGCAATGACTGTGTATCAAGATCAGTTACGAATGTGTATTAACTAATAATATGACTGTCTATCAAGACCAAATATGAATGTCTATTAACTACTAATATGACTGTGTAATAACTACATCAATGACTGTGTAAAAAGGTATCATTTGTATGTGTATTAAGCGCTCATATTTTCGTCCAGTTGTTGATTCCGCGAGCATGTCCTCTTGTTGTGTCCCAGATTGAAGCAAACCTGGCATGTCCTTGTCTCAGTTTTGTACTTTTCCATTCCAATCTCTTTCCCCCCTCTAATACGTCCTTTTCTCCCTCCCTTTGGTTTTTTCCTGTGGTGATGGATGCACGGGAACTGTACTTGGATGGTCACCAACAAACCTCTCAAAAGTAGATTCGAACGTCTTTGGCGGTAGCATTACTGCAAACTTTTCCCTTTGCTCCTTCATCACATTTATTAATTCCTTCATCATATCGACATTTTCATGCACGATATTAATGCAACTGTGCATTTCTGTAAACACGTCCAAGAGAAGCACGTTCTTCTGATCATGCACTTTGCTTGCATCATAGACGGAACCATAAATCTCAAATATAGGCTTCAGTATCCTGTTCTTTGTCCACCGAAGATTTATGAACCTACTTGGTAGCTTTTGAAATCCAATGTTTTTGAATACCAAAACAGATGAGAGCAAGGCAATCCAACAATCAAGAACTTGTTGCAAGAGCAATGCAACTCCTCTGTTTGTATTGAATGTTTGACAATACACACCTTTTTGTTGAGTGAACACCTAATATGGTAATGGTTAACATCACCCTCTTTCTTAAAATCTTCTATCACACAGTTATATAATGCCTCAGATATCGACTCTTGCAACTCGTAGAAGACATTGATCGTGTAAATTGACGAGCAATGTTTCTCCAACCCTAAAGGTGTTTTCAAAGTCGGGAAGCAAGTGGTTGAATCTAAATCCCACTTCTGTTGAGTGTGTCTTTGGCTATCTATTGCACTGTTGTACTGCATCATAAACTCAACAAGCGTTGCGTTCTGTGCAATGAAATGCCCAAAAAAACTATTCTGGCTTTCTGACCTTGATGTTGTTCGAAGAAGTCCACCCATCCTGACATCCTGGAAGAATGAAGGTATCCAATAATGTCGTAACTCAAACAATCAAGAAAGCCAAGGATTAACCTCCTGTCTGAACTCGATTACGATCGAATGTCATGCTTCCTCAAACTCCTGGGGTGTCAGTTCCTTGCTCCAAACAATTGAACCAAAATTCTTCGAGAATTGTGCGTTGTTCTCTGCTGCAATCTTGCGGGGTATCTTGTACATTATATGCCACATGAAAAAGCGATGCACGGATCTGTCGAATACTTGTTCAACAGCAACTTTAACAACCCGGTCATGATCTATGAGAAACACATACGGTTGATTCCCCATTGTATTCTTGAATCTTTCGAACAACCAAACATAAGCTTCAATATCCTCTTTTAGTAACAATCCAGCAACAAAAGTAATCGATCTCTTGTGGTTGTCAACTCTAGTAAAAGGTATAAACACCATATTGTACCTGGAAATCAACATTTTTGTGTGATGTTATTATATATGAATGTGTACACGTAATAGGCATGACTGTGTGCATATACACTATATGTCTGTGTATTATGTAGCATATGGAATGTGTATTGAGAATAAGCATGAGTGTGTGATGTTAAACAAAATGAATGTGTACCATGTAAAAGCATGGGTGTGTACCTAGGATAACAACGACTGTGTAATGGGATATGGAAATGTGTATTACGTAGTATATGGAATGTGTACTGAGAATAAGAATGAATGTGTACCTAGGATAACAATGACTGTGTAATGGGATAAGAACGATTGTGTGATGTTGTAACATATGAAAGTGTAATTCAGATAAGCATGATTATGTGAAGTTTTAACATATGAATGTGTACCTGTTCATTCTGTATGTAGCATCTACTGTCACAACATCTCCAAATATGAGAAGCTTTTTCGACCAATAGGATCACACCAAAACAGACGACATAATTTATGCTCTTGATCAACTTCATAATCAAATTGAAAGGCTTCACACACCTGCTTCTTCTTGTAGAAGTGATCAATAATCATTTGAGCATCACAACCAACCATAAAGGCATTCAAATCACGTTTGAAGTTTTTGAAATCAACATGTGTTGCACCAATTCTGGAATAAGATCCAACTAGCTCCTTGTACACCTTGTAAGAGGAACTCAAACCAATATTTGCCCTCATGCAGTTTATTACGAAATCCTTGTGAAAGTTAGGCACTTTCCTATTACTCTTTGCAAAATGCCTAACAACATCATGTAGCAATGGGTGTGTGTGTGTGTCTCTCTCTCTCTCTCTCTCCTTACAACGTATCCTTCACGCCCTCCATATCGAACACTCAGTCTTGCATCACAGCCACACTTATTGGAGATTGTTCTTCTTTGCCTCTTTGTTAATGATTCTTGGTCATCAGTCTCTGTTTTAACCTCTGGAACCACATTTTTAAATCCCTCTCGATTACAAACAAGGTATTTCCAAATGATGAGGTCAGGATTTTGGAATTTTTGCCCTATGTAAGGTTTAAATTCAGAGATACATCTTGGAATATAATACTCTGTATTTCCAGGAGCAATACTCATCATATAGTTGTTCTCTCCTTCTTCAAGGCATTGAAGCTGATTATGATCACCTAGATAAAAAGAGAAGGCAAAGACATACGCAAATGTTACACACAGTCAATTTGACATACAACACACGGTCAATGAATATATGTTACTTAGTCATAATTATATTTGATAGACATCCATAATACAACTCCCAAATAAAACAGCACACACACACGTCTAATCTACTACACATTCATGCACACCAATTACACACAGTCATGTTGAAATGCTTACACAGTCAGAAACTAACGCTCTGCACAGTCATGTATTTCACACTAAAGTTAGAGCACACAATCAAATGTTATATACTACACAGTCATATGCTATTACAAAACACATTCAAGTAAAGATCTATCACACATGTATTCTCAGTGTTATACACAGTGTACTTTACTCTTTTTGTTCCGAATCAAAAACATGAATTTACACTCGTTAAGAAGTTAAACTTGATCGAAAAAGTTAGCATGAGCATGAGCGGACAAGTAATGTCATGTATAGTTCATATTAAAAGTCAGAGAAAATAAGAGGAATAGAGCATGAGATTTTTTGCGAGAGAAAGCGAGCATGAACATTGGGAAATCGAAAGAACACAGCAATATTGCTTCTCGATCGAGTATGTCTGTGTAACGAATTGAGATTTTAATTTCGATTGTAAAACGATGACGATCGATCGAGTATGTCTGTTGTAGCGAATTGCTTCTCGATCTTAAAAACGATAATTGGAATTCACTATGCGAGATCAAAAACAACGAATGAAATCGAAAGTACACAGCGATATTCATCATATGCATCACCTGTTTCATTAGATTGTAGTACAATTTGATTGTCTTCCATAGGAGATCGAGTTTGAATTTTGAATTGATTGCGGCGCACGAAACCTTCGCTTTTCGCTGAAAATATTGAAGAGAGCTGAAAAGCAGTTTTTTTTGGAGGAAGAGCTAATTAAAATCGCTGCGTGATTTTAATTAGCTCTTGTGAGCTTTTATAGGGCGTTTTTCACGCGCGTTCCACGTGCGCGCTAGCGCGCCCGTGGATCTGGAAGATCCAATGGTTATTATTTGGTATTAGGTCTCTCTTAGAGACCCGTACGCACCTGAACCGCCCTCTTAAAATAAATCCCATAAGAAACAAACTAATTAAACTAATACGAGATTTTATATCAAACTATTATTTTGAATAACTTTATATAAAATTTAAGCTAAGATTTTACAACATACATATACCCAGCATATCCCGCAAGACGCGGGATCTGGAGGGTCAGGATAAGGGCACTCCAGACCTTAATGGAATGCGCTCAAGACACGGGATTAATACTAGTAGAATGAAAAGAGAAAATACGCTTTTTAATGTTTATCTATTTTGAAATATAGTATGGTTCAATTATGACACATCTCTCAAAGAAATTTATAAGATTTTTGCTAAAATATTACAGTATATTTAATTAACATCAACCACTTTTTACTCTCAATAAATAACAAAATTGAAGTGCGTTATGTTATTGTAAATTGATCAAATTTATACAAAGATGTATATAGTTCTATACAACGATATAAAATCCGTACGTGCATACATAATACATAATCAAAGGGAAGTATATTAATAACGAAAAAAGAGAAAACCTGTTTCATAGTAAATTAGGAAGTAAAAACCTAAAATGAACCATGGAATATTTGTTTTTTTAAATAAATTAACACACTTTTAGATGAAAGATTTGATAAACCTGTTTAATTTTATTTTAATCAAATCTCTTGATTCACTAAGCCATAGATTTAATGTGTACATTTTAGTTTTATTTAAGGAGATAAATGAAGATATTTGATATGATAAACATGTTTTATAGTAAATCAAGAGATTGGATTTATATTGGGTAATAGGGATTTAATTAATCTTTATCAAATCTTTCATTTAAGAAATTTCTTAATAAAAATTAACACTAAAAACGTTTATTTAAGGAAATAGTACTTGAATGAAAAAAAATTATTTCCTCGATGAAAATTTTGTATTTTTTATTAAGGGTCTTTGATGAAAGACTTGATAAGGATTGATAAGATAAGATTAAAATAGTTTTTATTTTTCAATAACATATGGCATTTTGTTTTGGGATATAATAATAAATCATGTAGAGTTGAAAAAAAAATTTTGCAGTAGAGATTTGATCAAAATTTAAATATAAGTATTTTTTAAATATATTCCGTTTGTCAAAATTATAAAATATAATAGCAACGTCACAAATATTAAGATGATACAAAATTAAATTACATTAAGTTTTATTAATACATAAATATTAAAATCGAATAAAATAAATATTTTTCTATTTGTAATTGAATTTAGAATAAAATAATATAGAAACATCACAATTATTTGATAGTAATTTAATATTATGTAATCATATCAAATTGAGATGAATAAAATTTAAGCATGTTACTCTCAATAAATAATAAATTTGAAGCGCGTTATGTTATTGTAAATTGATCAAATTTATACAAAGATGTATATAGTTCTATACAACGATATAAAATCCGTATGTACGTACATAATACGCAATCAAAGGGAAGTATATTAATAATGAAAAAGAGAAAACCTGTTTCATACTAGTAAATTAGGAAGTAGAAACCTAAAATGAACCATGCAAAATATTTAGTTTTTAAAATAAATCAATAGACTTTTAAATAAAAGATTTCATAAGCTTGTTTAATTTTATTTTAATCAAATCTCTTGATTCACTAAAGATTTTGTTGGGATGATATTAAGGACGCCAGTCATTAATATCTAAATCAATAATGATCGTCCCTAGTTTTGATAATGACAAACTCAAAGGTATTTGATAAGTTGTCCAAGTGTTGATCTCAAGTAAGTCCAGAGGACGCACATGAGCGAAAAGGACAACAAGTGAACGAGAGTCCCTAAGCTGTAGGGACGCACTTTATCAGAACTTCCAAAGCTGAACGAAATTGGTGAAGTCCCTTCGCAGATAGGACGGCGTCCTCATCAAGAAGGGACGCACGCCAAAATACGGACGAAGTTCAAATTCAAACCAAGGCCGCCCCAACATGATTACATCACATTCAGCCGTAGTCCTCAGAAGGAAGCTTCCTATGTCTGGGCACGTGTGAAGAATTCCAAAGATGTCGCTTTCCCAACAATGGTCCCCTGATCACGCGGAGGCTTCTCAAGCGTCAATAGAGTTGACTTCCTCAAGATGCAAATCGCACAGTTAAAGGAAGATGACAGATCATGCTGAGGCTTCAGAGGACGCTAGAGGACAAGAACTCATACCGCTATAAATACCCTCCAAGAGGTATGCATAGCGGTGTGGACTTTTGAAGACTTTCTGTTAAGCTCTCTTGACAAGTGCTCTAAGCCCAAGCTCATCAAATTAATCACTCAAATCATGCAAGAAAGTTATGCCATGAAACAAAGTTTTGATGAACTTGAATCAGAGAACATTGTTGTGGAATCTGAAAATTGCAACACCATGTCTATTCAACTAGAGTCCTCTCAGGAAGAAATCAAGTCCCTTAAGAGTCAGCTTGTGTGCCTAAAGCTTGAAAACGCAAATCTTAGGGACAAAGTGAAGGTCCTAGGAAAGAGTCCCATGACCGAAAGTGTGAATCCTATAGTCTTTGTTCCAGGTACGAAAGGACTAGGGTATGAATCAGGCTCAAAGAACTCCCTTCCCGGTGACTTCGAAGCTAGCAAAACCACTGAGCTAGAACTTGAGAGAAAAAAGACAAAGAACTTAGAGGAACGCATAAGAGTCCTTGAGAGTGGTGAGAAAGGAAAGAAGGACTATTATACAAATTCCACTAGCCATAAAATTTACAAAAAGATTGCAAAGGGAGAAGGATCTAAGGTAGTTGATCCTGAGAAAATGAAAGAGAACAGAATTCAACGTCCTAACAAGAAGTACTATCTTGGAAACTATTATAGGACGTGCTGGCATTGTGGCAAAGGTGGTCACTACCAGTATGAGTGTCTTAAGTTGAAACAAGATCTTGAGAATGGAAGAAAAGCTAGAAATGGTAGTAAGAACGCTAAGCCTAAATCTGCTGATAGGACGCATGCTAGTGTGCCTAATGCTAAAACTCAATCTCCTAAGAAGCATGCTAGAAGGACGAATGATGTGAATGTGTATGATTACTTGCCCATGAAAGTGTTGTACCCATGTAACGAACCAGGTAAGGGCCACCTTGCCTGGGTCGCAAAGAACTAACTCTTCTTTTTAGGTGGAAGTGAGAGGAAGCCCGTGGATCATTGATAGTGGCGCCTCAAATCATATGACTGGAAGCCAGATCCATCTCACTTCTATCCAATCTAGTGCCACGGGAGGAACTGTCTCGTTTGGCAACAAGGGCAAAGGAAAAATCAAAGGGACGGGCACTGCAAAATTGAATCAGTCCATCAAAGCGTCCAATGTTAGTCTTGTTGAGGGACTTGGCTTCAATCTCCTTAGTGTCTCTCAAATTTGTGATCAAGGTGAAAACCTAGTCATATTTGATTCTAAGGAATGCCTAGTCATCAACAAGAAAACAAATCAAGTTATTCTCAAAGGGACTCGTGAGAACAATGTCTACATCTTCTACCAAAAGTTCAAGCCTGCATCTAAGTTGTGTCTATCCGTCTCTGCTGTGGACGCCGATCTCTGGCATCGACGTCTTGGGCACGCAGGACCTAGCACAATCTTTAAGCTTCATCAACAAGAGCTTGTAAGAGGACTTCCCCGAATTGATCCTGAGCAAATTGAGCAATGTGAAGCATGCATCAAAGGGAAGCAAACAAGTTCGTCCTTCAAATCCAAAAATGAAGTGAGCACAAAGAAGCCTTTGGAACTCCTTGATATGGATCTGTGTGGACCCATGCAGACCCAAAGCTATGGTGGAAAGAGGTACATGTACGTTATCGTAGATGATTTTTCAAGATTCACTTGGGTTCTTTTCTTGGTGTCAAAAGCAGAAGCTTTCCGGATGTTTAAGATCTTCATCAAGCAAGTAGAAGTTGCTCTTGGGACGAGTTTGAAAGCACTAAGGTCAGATCATGGAACGGAGTTCAAAAACTCAAAGTTCCTTGACTTCTGTGACCAACGAGGAGTCTCCCACAACTTCTCTTGTCCTCGAACTCCTCAGCAAAATGGCGTTGTTGAAAGAAAGAATAGAACGCTGGAAGATATGGCAAGGAGGATGCTCTTGGCGAGCGGCGTCCCCAAACACTTTTGGGCGGAAGCCGTAGCCACAACAACCTACATCATCAATCGAGCCATGATTCCTCCCTTGCTCAAAAAGACGTCCTATGAGCTGCTAAATGGAAGAAAGCCAAACATTTCTCACCTCAAAGTCTTTAGGTGTAAATGTTTCATCCACAACAACGGCAAAGACAACATCGGCAAATTTGACGCCAAGTGATCGGTCCGGGAATCGGAGGGTCTCACAATTTAAATTTATAAAACCGAACCTCACTTGTAGTAAAGAGGTAGGGTGTCGAACACACGGGAGTTCATGCGTCGAGAGTACCCGAAAGGACTAAAAAGAGGAGAAAATAAAGACAAACGAAGGAAAACAAGCGAGATCTCCTCGGACCGACACAGGGTCACTTCGGTCCGAGGTAGGATCGAGATCAATTTGTACGGGACCGACGTTGGGCAAGTCGGGCCCGAGGTGCTGGGTATCTCGGTCTTAGCAAATAAGTAGATCGGTCTTGGGTTTTTGGGTTCCTCCCCCAACTAGACTTGGATATTCCACCTCAATTCAGCCAATAAGTGTTTGATTCTAATGAGATCGAGGTTGCTCGCCTCAAATCCCTCCAATCTACACCTCGACCCAAGGGAATTTTCACTCACCTTCGATGCTAGAGACTTGTGATGGGATAGAGACCACTTTCGCTTACTCTTACCAAACACAAGCTCTAGATCCCTTGCTTTCACAAGAGAATTGAAGCTCAATGTAGAGAGGATTCACAAATCAAGCACTCAAGGCTATGGAATTGGGGTTTTCTACCCAAATCTAGCTAGGGGGATTCCCCCATAGCCCAAGACTATGGAATCTACTCCATAAGATAAGAGTAAAAAGCAATCAAATGAAAAAGCAAGCAAATCTCAATCATCAATCTCAAATCAAACTTAAATTGCATTCAAATCTCAAAGGGTTCACAAATTCCAAGTTCAAATCTACTTGATCTAAGCAAAACAAGGTACAAAAGTCACAAATCCTCCTCTCTTCTCCAACGACCTCTCCTTCTCTTCCTTCTTCCTTCTTCTCCTTGCTCTCCAAGTCTTCCTTGAGCCTTTGAGAGTGAAATTGGGTTTTGTGTGTGTGTCCCACTCGTCCCCCTCACACTCCACACTTTGATTTGATCACTAATCACCTCTCTTAACCTTCCTCTTGGATTGGGGACTAAGGAATCCCAATTTAGAAAGGGGCAAATGTCGAAAGTTGCTAAAAATATGCCTTGGGGAACAATCCTCACATGCGCCGACTTGGACCGACACGGGTCGACATCGGGCCCGACGTTGGGAACGTCGGTCCTGGCTCTGGTTGCTCGAACTCGGGCCCGACATGGGTGTAACTCGGTCCAGGGCCTCGATCCTTGCCTTCTTCCTTGGTTTCCTTTGGTTCCACTTCATTCTTAGCTTGGCTCTTGCACTCCTTGACTTGGCTCCTTCCTTAGCTCCTCGAAATGGTCCTCTTTCTTGCCATTTTACCTACAAAAACAAACAAACTCGCATAGTTTCCGACTCTTGAAGAAAACCGGGAACTAAGCTAAAAAGGAAACGAAACTACAAAGAAGAGAATGAAAAACACATATTTACAAGGGAAATTAACCACTAAAACACCACCAAAATGAGAGACATCACCAAGAGTGATGAAGGAATATTCCTTGGATACTCCCTCACAAGCAAAGCCTATAGAGTCTTCAACAAAAGGACTCTTAAGCTTGAGGAAAGTATTTATGCGGTGTTCAAAGAAAATGCATCTCACAAGAAAGAACCAAGTAAGAAAGAACGTCGCTTCTCTCCAAAGGACGATGATGAAGATGAAGAAGAAGAACCAAGAGGGACCTCAGACAAGTACTACGTTCCTAGGAACGCCCCTGAAACTCGTGATGAGGTTTCAATGGGAGTCCCTAGTGAACAGCAAGAGCCCTCTCAAACTTGGTCGCTAAACCAAGTGGATGCTACTGAGTCAAGTCAACAAGGAGAAGAAAGGCAAAGTGTGGATGCTCACTCTGAGGGGGAACACATTGAGCCTATAAATGAAGATGGATTCGACTCTGATGATTCTGATTGGACTGATCCAAGGTGCATTCCTGGAAGGGACGCCTCACACAGAGGATCCCACCTTTCAAAACTTCATTTAACGGATCAAATCATCTCAAACATCTCAAAAGGAGTCCAAACAAGATCAGCTGTGAATCAGTCCCACAGTGCAAACATGGCGTTCTGTGCATTCAACGCCTTTGTGTCCTTAATTGAACCTAAGAACATAAAGGGGGCACTTTAGGACGCTGATTGGATTCAAGCTATGCAAGAAGAACTCAATCAATTTGAAAGAAACAAAGTTTGGACCCTCGTCCCTCGTCCTAAAAACAAAAAACATAATAGGGACGAGGTGGGTCTACAAAAACAAGCGGGATGAGAGTGGCAGAGTTTCAAGAAACAAAGCAAGGCTTGTGGCTCAAGGCTATAGGCAAGAGGAAGGGATCGATTATGATGAGACCTTCGCTCCTGTCGCTAGAATTGAAGCTAGACGCCTCCTCATTGCCTTCGCCGCTCACAAGGGGTTCAAGCTCTTTCAAATGGATGTCAAGACGGCCTTCCTCAATGGCAAGCTGAAGGAAGAGGTGTACGTTGCTCAACCTCCTGGTTTTGAGAACACTGATCATCCTGACCATGTGTACTACCTGGACAAGGCACTCTATGGACTCAAGCGAGCCCCTCGTGTATGGTACGATAGGTTTGCGTCCTTTCTCTTGTCCAATGGGTACACTCGAGGTAACATAGACAAAACCCTGTTTTTAAAGAAAGTTCTTAAAGATGTTTTGATTGTCCAAGTCTATGTCGATGACATAGTATTCGGAAGCACTAACATGAAACTTGTAGAGGAATTCAAGAACTTGATGAGTAGTGAGTTTGAGATGTCCCTCATAGGAGAACTCAACTTCTTCTTGGGACTTCAAATTATACAACTCAAAGCTGGGACGCGCATTCACCAACAGAAGTACATTCGTGAAATGCTTGAGAAGTATGGAATGAATACGTCCAAATCCATTGACACTCCCATTTCTCCAAACACTCACCTTTATGCTGATGAAGAAGGCAAAAGTGTGGATCAAAAGCTCTACAGAGGAATGATAGGGTCGCTATTGTACTTGACCGCGAGCCGTCTAGATATCATGTTCACTGTGTGTCTGTGCGCTCGTTTTCAAGCCAATCCAAAGGAGTCCCACATGCAAGAAGTCAAAAGAATCTTCAGATACCTCAAGGGACGGGACGATTTATGCCTCTGGTATCCCAAAAGGACGTCCCTCAACCTGGTAGCGTACTATGATGCTGACTATGCTGGCCATGTGGTGGATAGAAAGAGCACCTCCGGAATGTCTCAATTCTTTGGCTCCTGTCTTGTTTCATGGGGGTCCAAAAAGCAAAACTCCGTGGCCCTCTCAACCGTAGAAGCTGAGTACGTGGCTGCTGCTTCGTGCTGCTCTCAAGTCCTATGGATCAATTACCAACTAGAAGACTATGGTACATTCCTCAATACAGTCCCTATCCTGTGTGATAACACTAGCGCTATAAGTATTGCCAAGAATCCTGTTCATCATTCTAGTACGAAGCATATTCATATAAGAGATCACTTTCTTCGTGATAATGTTGAACTTGGATTAATTAGAGTGGATCACGTTAGGACTGAGGACCAAGTGGCCGATATTTTCACAAAAGCACTTGATAGACGTCCCTACGAGCACCTCAGGTTGCTCTTGGGGATGATAACTTTTAAATGATCAAGTCCCGTTCTATTATTCCCTCTATGATTGGCTATGTCTTGTTGAGAACTCGTTTTAAAGTATGTCATGCATTTAAAGTCATCTTGAAAGAACGCTAGTCTAAGACATGTGTTTCGCTTGTGTTTTGAACGCTATTCATCTCTCTTTTTATCTCAAGAGTATCCCTGATCACCCAACCCTCATTACAAGCCGAAATGATGGGAACTCTAAGCTTACCTAAGCCGAGAATCTTGCAAACGCGTCCTATGAGCGTTCTTTGTTTTATCTTTAAGGGACGTACTTGCTTGATTTTCAAAAATGGTTCTAAGTGATCAAAGGGAAGCTTGTCAAAGTCTAGAGGACGTCAGGGCAGAGTTCAAATAGTCAGAGGTTGTGATCAGTTTTGGGACGCAGTGGTTCAGTTCTCAGTAAAGCAGTGTTGTGTGTTGAAAGGACGCCAAGACAGAGTCCTTTGCAGTTGTGAATTTTGAAAATGGGAAAGTGAACCGTCTTAGAAAAGTTGAACGTAGATATCGGGAACCATGTAACGGGTGCAAAACAGCTGTTTACTTAGCGAAGAAGCATGCCACGTGTGGGAACGCGGGTGGAGGAAGCCATAGGAATTGTCCCTGCTACCCTTGACCGTTTTCCTTCGTCTTCTTCCTATAAATTCGCCCCTGTGTCCACTGCAAAAACTCTTCGCTCTCTCGTTTGTTTGCCCAAATCCGGAAAACACTCCCAAAATCTCTTCAAATCTCCATTCCAGATCTCGAAATCACCTTTCCTCAACCCTAAATCTTCCTATAAAACCCAAACCTCACAACAATGGCCAACACACGAAACACCAAATCCTTAAAACCTTCTCCGTCATCTTCTTCGGCGGCGAGAACCACTCCTCCGGTGAAAGGCCGGTCGCTCATGGACTCCCGAGGACGAAATGTTGGGCGACCAGACCAATCCCGCCACCAGTCATCCTCTCAATCCTCTCAGCGCCGCCCTTCCACCACCCCTCCCAAGCCACAAAGATCCCAACCTCAGCCATCAAAATCTCAATCTTCCCAATCCGGATCTCAATCCAAACCCCTATAAAAACGCTTCCAATTTCTTGAGAAGCCATTCGTCCTTGAGCTAGAGCAGGGGAGCCCTACAAAGTCCCAAGTCAGGGGACTCCCCGCTAAGCCAAAACACCGTCCTCCCCTTGATCCCCTCATCGAGGACTGGCTTGAGAAGGAGCCTAGGACGCTAGCCAACATTTGCCTAAGGGCGTCCGCTCACAACCACCCACCCAAAATCCAACGCCTCCTCCATTACTTCATGATTACCTATGTCCGCCCCCGCCTCGAGGAAACCAACCACACCAACCATCCCTTCAAGGGGCCGGGTATCATTTCTGATACCTTCGGTGGGACTGTGGACGAGCTTGCAAAACTCCTGCCCGACATGATGGAGTTCCTGGTGGCTCCTGCGGGCTCCGTTCCCACACAGAAGCGAAAAAGGCAATCCTCTCCCCCTCCATCTCAAAAGCTCAAGATAAAAGGCCCCTCCTCTTCTCAACCCAAACAAGTCCCATCCTCCCCTCCCCCCGCCCCCAAAAGAAGGCTCAAAATGTCTGTTGAGCATGAAGGCGTCTCTGAACAGCAGATGACTGCCATTCGCCTCTATGAGTTGCAGATAGAGAAGGAAGAGAAGGCGAGGCAGGCCAAAGAAGAAGAGGACGCCATTGCTGCGGCGATCCAGAAGAGCCTACAGGACGTCCCTCAACTCCCTCCTCCTCCACCAAGGGTAGAGGACGCTCCTGCAGTCGTTGCTGATCCGCTAGAGTCGGAGGACGCCAAAGGTCCAAAGGGACGCTCCTCCCACACAGGTCCCAGATGAGGACGCTGTGCCCACGATAATTCAAGTGGAGGACTCCCCCATCAAAAAGCCTCCTCCTCCTCCAGCTCCGATTGCCGCCACTCCCCTCTCGGTGGTCAAGCCTAGCACCTCCACCGCTCCTCCCACCAAGGCCAAATTAAGAACTCCCTCTCCCTCTCCTCCCCGAGCAAAGACTCCTCCTCCTCCGCCTGCTCCGTCCGTTGAGGAGAATGTACAAGTCCAGGGGACGGCTTCTGTTGAAGTCCCCACCGAGTCCTTGGCCAGGACTCCAGCTGCGGACGCGCCTCCTCAAAATCAAGCATCCAATGCTGAGGACCAGGAGATGGCCGAGTCCCAGGACCAAAGGGACGAGGTCTCTGATGAAGATGATGCTCCTCACCAGGATGAGGACCATGAGGGTGAGGAGGGAGAAGGCGAAGAAGAAGAAGATGCCGACGACGACGTCATTGTCGGCAACGGCAACAAGAAGAAACGACTCAAGAAGATTCTATCGCCGCTCCTTTTTACTGCTCAGTTTTTGGAAGAGAACGGTCGCACAGAATTCTTAGAGCTGCTTGAGTTCCAGGGTTGGACGCACCTGGGTGCAGAAGCCGCCGTCGTTGATGCCGAACAAGTTCTCCGCTTTTACTCAAAATTTGAAGTATCAGAAGTAAAAGGGAACCTCAAGGGACGTTTGAAATAGATGGGGACGAGTACTCTATTGCAGCTGGTACCGTCCGCAACATGCTTGGCCTGCGCCTCTCTCCTCAGGACGCTCTCCATGACTTCCCTTGTAAAAATTTTGGCCGTTTTTCCCAAGAAGAGATCTTCAACAACATTTTCAACGGGAGGCAGCCACTAGCTAAGGATAGAGTAGCCCATTGTCTCTCCAAGACGGGCGTCCTTGCGCATCACTTCATTGTGCGCATGGTCATCCCAAGACAAGAGAAGAAGTCCATTGTCCAAATCACCGACAGCATCATATTGGACGCCTTCTTGAACCGCAAGCCGATTAATTTGGCACGGGTTGTCTTGGAGCACATGGGCAAGTGCATAGGAGGACGCCACTCGCTCCCCTTCCCTGGCCTGGTCAAACGAATTTTGGAGCAGCAAGGCCTATACGTCCCCAAAGAGGAGAAAATTTTTGGCTTTCATTGGGACGTTAGGCAGATCACAGCCCCTCCGATCGGAAAAATGAGATTTGGCGAGGAGCTTCCCTCCATTAGGAAGCAACTGGCCAAAGAGAAGAAAGAGGCCGAGCGGAGAGCTGCCCAGGAAGCTGCCGCCGCTGCTGAGGAAGTTGAGCCCGAGGGAAATCTCCAAGTGGTAGGGACGCTAGTTGAGGATGCTGAGGACGCCGATGAGGCCAACGTTGTGCACATCAATGCTGAGGCGGAAAAGTGTTCTGAGAAGACTTTGCTTGGGATGATAATCGAGAACCAGTGTATGATGATAGATCTCATCAAGCAACTTCATGACACTGTCCATCAGCACACTGACCTTCTTGAGAGCAACAATGAGCTGCTTGCACAGAACAACGATCTTCATGCGCAAACTCTAAAGGCTCTTGGCAAGCGTCCTCGCCAGTGATCACTCCTCCCTTCCTAACCTTGAAACAATTTATCTCCTTATGTTTTGTGTCAAGACTTTAGGACGATGTCCCCTTTTGAACAACATTGTGTGAATGTCTGTAATGTTCGTACTCTAATTTTCTTGAATGGCGTTCATTACATTGCAACTTCATTATGTCCAAGCGATTTCTTTCTTTAGTTATGACTTTGTGTATGCATGCTTTTGACTTGTTCTCCTTTTCGATGATGCCAAAAGGGGGAAGTATAGTTTTGCAAAGATGCGATCTCTTTAAAGTTGTCATAAAAAGCATGTGTTTAGGGGGAATTTCGGCCAAGTCCGAAGGACACTAGAAAAGAATAAAATAGGACGCACGTAAAAGAATGAGTTGCATGCCAACCTAAGCTGAAAAGAAAATCAAAGTGTAGTCTCTCATGCTAAAAGCTTTATTTCTGTGCGCATTGCTTAAAAGAGTTTGTCATCATCAAAAAGGGGGAAATTGTTGGGACGATATTGAGGACGCCATTCATTAATATCTAAACCAATAATGATCGTCCCTAGTTTTGATAATGACAAACTCAAAGGTATTTGATAAGTTGTCCAAGTGTTGATCTCAGGTAAGTCTAGAGGACGCACATGAGCGAAAAAGACAACAAGTGAAAGAGAGTCCCTAAGCTGTAGGAACGCACTACATCAGAACTTCCAAAGCTGAACGAAATTGGTGAAGTCCCTCCACAGATAGGACGGCGTCCTCATCAAGAAGGGACGCGCGCCAAAATACGGACGAAGTTCAAATTCAAACCAAGGCCGCCCCAACATGATTACATCACATTCGGCGGTAGTCCTCAGAAGGAAGCTTCCTATGTCTGGGCACGTGTGAACAATTCCAAAGATGTCGCTTTCCCAGCAATGGTCCCCTGACCACGCGGAGGCTTCCCAAGCGTCAACAGAGTTGACTTCCTCAAGATGCAAATCGCACCGTTGAAGGAAAACGACAGATCTTGCCCAAGCTTTAGAGGACGCTAGAGGACAAGAACTCATACCGCTATAAATACCCTCCAAGGGGTATGCATAGCGGTGTGGACTTTGAAGACTTTCTCTCAAGCTCTCCCAAAGCATTCAAGTTCAAGAACGAAGATCAAGAAGATCATGTGAGTTTGAAGCAAGAGAAAGAAAGTCCAACCACATCAAATCCAAAACAAACCACAAAGTAGTTAGAGTAGTAATTTGTCTCTCACAACGAACCGTGAGAGACGTGAGTGACAGCTTCCTTATAAGCTAAGAGAGTTAGGTTACTTTGTTAGGATGAAAGGAGTGTTACTATTGAGGCTAAGGATGCACGCTTAGCTCAGGGGATTGTAACAGCTCGCCTAAGCTGTAAGGACTCTCTCTAAATAAGATAAGGACGACTATTGAAAATCCTCCATCGGAGGTAGAGGTTTACCCATAAGACTAGTTGGTCTTAGTGGGGTTCCTCTATAAATACTTGTATCCATTATCTTATTACGTTTCCTGTTAAGTATTTTTTCGCTGCATCTAAGGACGCCCTTAACCCAGTTAAGGACGCCCGTTCTAACAGACTTACGATCCAACAGATTTGATGTGTACATTTTAGTTTTATGTAAGGAGATAAATGAAGAGATTTGATATGATAAACATGTTTTACAGTAAATTAAGAGATTGGATCTATATTGGGTAATAGTAGAGGTGTCAAACAGGTCGGGTCGGGTGGATTCGGGTTCGGTCTTTTCGGGTTCGGGTTGAGTGCAGGTTCGGGTCTATCGGGTTACAGGTCAAGCCGGGTCGGGTCTTGACAAGTTATCGTGCGGGTTCGGGTCAACCTAATAGGTCAAGAATTTGAATTTTTAATGATTATTAAAATAATATTATGATTAAATAATAATATTTAATAATAAAATATTATTTTTAATAGATTTTTATAATAATATTTAATTTATAATAGGTTTTATGATAAAATATATTATAATATTTACAATACAATATATTTATTCTACATATATATAATATATCGGGTCGGTCTCGGGTTTCAACCCATTCGGGTCCGGGTTAATCGGGTTCGGTTTTTTTCTTTACTTGCTACTATTCGGGTCGGGTTTCAAACCAAAAATGTTTTGTCGGTTCGGGTCGATTTTTCGGGTCGGGTCAGGTTTTGACAGCTCTAGGTAATAGGGATTTAGTTAATCTTTATCAAATCTTTCATTTAAGAAATTTCTTAATAAAAATTAAAATTAAACACGTTTATTTAAGCAAATAGTACTTGAATGAAATAAAATATTTCCTCGATGAAAGATCTGAATTTTTATTAAGGAACTTTGATGAAAGACGTGATAATGATTGATAAGATAAGATTAAAAAGGTTTTTATTTTTAAATAACATATGGCATTTTGTTTTGGGATATACTAATAGATAATGTAGAGTTGAATAAAAAAATTTGCAGTAGAGATTTGATCAAAATTTAAATATAAATATTTTTTAAATATATTCCATTTGTCAAAATTATAAAATAAAATAGCAACGTCACAAATATTAAGATGATACAAAATTAATATACAGTAAAGTTTTATTAGTACATAAATATTAAAATTGAATAAAATAAATATTTTTCTATTTGTAATTGAATTTAGAAAAAAAATATATATAAACATCACAACAATTTGATAGTAAATTAATGTTATGTAATCATATCAAATTGAGATGAATAAAATATTATGAAATAATTTAAAATAAAAATAAAATAGATAATTTTGTCAAGTAATCTTCACTACCATATTAAAACAATAGGAATTATTTTATTATTGTGTGAGAGAGAGAGAGAGAGAGAGAGAGAGAGAGAGAGAGAGAGAGAGAGAGAGAGAGAGAGAGAGAGAGAGTTTGGAAAGGATCTAAGTGTTTTGTAAATGATTTAATTATATGACATGGATATGATTTGTAAGTGAGATGAAAAAAATTATATGACATCGCTTAATTAGTAAATAAAAACTGTATGATGTGGCTTAACAATATGATGACACGTGGCTAAATTCTCGGTGGCATAATGTGGGATCGACATGTGGAAATAGCTGACATGGTACAACGTGGTGGCTCCAATCCTTACGGCTTATATATATATATATTAAGTTAATTAATTAATAGGAAAAACTAGATTAGAATACTTAATTTATTTATTGATATATATGCATGTATATCATGTATATATCCTATTTTCGATGTTCTGATTTACTTTAGGAAAAAGGGTTATTAGTTTGTAGTTCACTTCAAGTTTAATTCCGGGTACTTACTTAAATAACAAGACTCGAAGAACTTGCGGGTCAAAAAAACGGGATCGATTAAACCGAATATTACATACTACCCTCCTTAAGAAAAGTTTCGTCCCGAAACTTACTCGAAGAACGACCCAGAACTAAAGGACTCGAAAATGAAATCTAAACGAGACTACGAGACTCGAGGCAAATATATTTTTCTAAAACCAAAGTTATATCTTTTTTGTATTTTATCTATAAAACAATAAAAAGTCACCCACTTCAATAATGGTAATCAATTGGATGATTGTTTTAAGATTTTTTTGATAAAGTGTATTTAACTAAAATAATTTTTTCGACTTAATGTGCTAAGTTTATGTCACTTGACTCGATTATTTCAACGAAGATGCTTTATGCTTTATATTGTATTAGGGTAGATAGAAGTGTTTGACATTAATAAGCTTAATTTGTTTTCATGTTTTTATTGTATATTTATAAACATTTATGATTAAAAAACGAATGTTTTAGAATTTACATAA
This sequence comes from Polygonum maritimum, assembly GCA_963924305.1. Taxonomy (NCBI): domain Eukaryota; kingdom Viridiplantae; phylum Streptophyta; class Magnoliopsida; order Caryophyllales; family Polygonaceae; genus Polygonum; species Polygonum maritimum. The sequence continues at coordinate 18,611,488 of OZ002734.1, read as the reverse complement.
ACACAAGCTAGGTTCCGGTGAGAATGTTTTAGAATTTACATTAATAAGCTTAATTTGTTTTCATGTTTTTATTGCACTCATTCCTCATTCCATATTTGTGAGTGCAAAGAACATTTTTATGATGTTACAGAATTTTTACTCGGTTAATCCAATAAGCTATTAACAATCATTGTATTGTGATAACTAAGATTATGAACTTTTTTATGTTTATAAATATCATTTTTACAAGTTAATTTCGTTCAAAAATAACTCTACTTTAACATCAATTTCATTAAATTAATAAATATTACTTCATCGTTTAATTTTGTAAATTAAAAAAAATAATGGTCTCGACACTATTAAGCTTCATGTGGCATTATGACCTAGATAAAAAATATAGAGAGCATAATAATAAGATATGAATGTAACACCCTCTACCTACTACGAGAGCATTACCGCCAGTAATCTCATATTAACCTAATCCAAAGCTACTCAAGATTTTACAAATGTAATCACCATGATCACGGAAATGCAAGACGTTACTTTTACGAGCACATAAAGAAAGATTAACTTAGAAGGCGACAACGAAAAAGAAATATATACAGACCAGTGCCTCGAAGAGGACTGTTAAGGAAAGACAATCTAGACTATTATAGTCATCCAAAAATTACACAGACCAACTTGTTTATCTTCAACTTCTGACAAGTTAGTCTTTTTGTTCAGCACCTTGGAATCCTGCAAGCCGCAACCGATTCGTGAAAAGAAAAAGAAAGCGAATGAATTAGTCTAATGAAAGACTAAGCAAGTGGAACGTAGCTAAGGTTCATAAATTTATAACCTAAAAAGTTGGTATCGAAGTTCATCAGTACTTCACCTTTTAGCATCTCTCCCTAAAAGAAAAGATAATATAAATAAACTCAACGACAGAATGTCATTGAGAGGCTTGAGGAAGACGTAAGAGAATTTGTTGTGATTCTTTATTCACATCAATACATTGAATGAAATCATCCACCGAGCAATCAACTCAAACTCACCAACCTGGTATTTTAATTAAGTGCATAACGCACTTATCTTGCATTACTTTCAACCAATACATTCAGTTTGATAGCTTTTAATCAACTCGGACCATTACCGAGATCACAAGGATATTGAATCCTTGATCAATTTTCCGAGCGCGTAAAGCTAATGCACTTAGCTAGAGTGTGTCACCCCTCAAGGACAGAGTGGCAAGAGTCATGACTCGAGTACCGAGGCATATGGACATCCCAATACAATCTTTTAGAGAGATGTTATCAGAGGCTGAGCTCCCATCCTTGAAACTATTCTAATCCATAACAATGTCTCAAACAAGATATATTTACACACAAGGTCTCACATAGCGGACCTAAAGTTCAGTTCTATCGCAATACTTAATATAACAAGAAGGTCATTAATTGTAACAACCTAGTTCTTTCTATTTTTCATATAAAGCAATGCCAACAAATTGGATCACACGGAACTAGCTATGTCATTTAATGGAACAAGAGAAGAAGAAACGTCCACTTGCCTGAAAGACGAATTAGCAGAGGGAACTAGATCGTTACACTCGGGATTACAACTACGCTTAACGCCGGAAGATTGAACTATCCGAACTTGGACAGACTTCTAGACCAACGACAGTTTGGTACCGGAAACCAAACAATGAACTAATGAGCACTAGTTGAAGCATGACAAAGTTAAGGTGTTCTCTTACATGGCGTTTCACGAGATTCTAGAAACAAAACTGTTAAAACGATTTGTAATAAAATATTTTAACTTGGTCATTTTTGCTTTAAAATACAATGTAGTCCGGGATTTTCGATAGCAAAAGGTTAGGAAACTTATAACTTTGAAAATTAGAATAAGTTATAATAATGTTACATGTTTCATGAAATCTAATACATGATATATATAAATATAGCTAAATATATTAAAGAATCTCAAAATCTGTAGAGTGTGAGTTTTCTCACTTATTTACTTTTGAGGGTTAACTTCTTATTACATTAACTTCGGGAGTTCCAAACAATGTCCCATTACTTAAAATGGATCTAAATACCCAAATTTCCATGAAGGCCCAATTGTTCAGAGCACTAAAGTCCAGTACGTCCACTCCACTTCTTCATTTCAAACTTGATTTAGAAAGTTCAACTTTACAAGAGTATGTTAATTTTCTTTAATCCTCCAAATCATAAACTAAAACTTCATATTATATTAATGATTAATATGCAACCTTGGATCTCACCACTAAATATCACGACATGATTATATATAGGAGAACATGCTTAGTTATGAAGATTCGGTTGATAGATCAATATACCACTCCCCATCATATCAAGGAAAATAAAATAGATTGAGAAAATAAAATAGAGCAACTAGAAATATCATTTTCAATTTGGGAAGAAGAATTTCCAAGCCTGGGTCGATGGTGGCCATCAGCCTTGTTAGTGCCGAGACCCAAGCCAATCCTTCATTGGACCGATTAAAATGTGCTAGGCTAGAGCAGTTATATAATCCATGATTTAAAAGCGCAACAAACTTAGATCTACAATCCAAATCTACAAGAGTTTCTCTTGTTCATCAATAATAAAGATTTCAGACGGAATTTAGGCAAATACCAAAGGAAAGAAAATCAGATCTACGAATCTGAAACCGAGAACAACCTTATCAAGGGGGGCCTTGACTCTGAAGGCTCGACCGAGATCGGAATCACAAGAAAACGGAAAAGATGCGACTTGGTTCCATGGCTCCGTCGGCTTCGCCACCAGTGAAGGAGAGAGCAAAAATTTTGAAAGAGATAGGAGGAATGAAAAAGAGAAGCAACTGCGGGGTAGAGCGAGAGGACGAACGATGTAAAGAAACATTGTTCTTATCGGAAAAAAACGTGTACTCCCTTCCCATTCCTCCAAGGATGACTCATCACATAGCAAAAGAGACAAAATAGTGACTGGAAACCAAATTGGAAAGAAGAAGTGGGAGTTAGGGTCGGCAGTAGGAGGAGTTAAAGAAAGGGGTGGCTGGTAAGACAAGAAGAGGAGTACAAGAGATGGGCTGACCAGCCCAAATGAATCAACAACAACAACATTTACCCAAGGGAATCCGGAAACGCAAGATCTGGGGATCAGGGTGGGGACAATCCAGACCTAGATGGAATGCACCCAAAAATAACTCAAGAGTTACCAAACCACTCAACAAACTAAACCGAAAAGTCCAAACACAACAAGACAAATCTAAATTAAAGCTAAACAGAAAGTAAAAGAAAGGAAAAAGACAAGAAAAGAAAAGTAAACAGCAGAAAAGAAGACTATAACTAACAAAACCACGCTGTAACTTATGTAAAGCTCAAACAACTAGCCAACTAGTTGTCTATTACCAAGATCTTCTCCCTCCAACGCTCCCTGCACTACACCAACTCTACATAAATCTCTAACAAGCTGATGTCCTGCCTTATGTTGTCCATCCAATGCTTCATCGGACGACCTCTGGCTCTCCTGCAAACCCCTGAATCTAAACGCTCGCACTTTCTAACTGTAGCATCCGGACTACGCTTCTGAACGTGGCCAAACCAACGGACCGACCCAAATGAATTAGCAAACTTAAAGCCCATAAGCAATAAAACACCTAATCTCACTCTTTTAGAGCTTAATCTAGATATCCCACTTGATGACTAATGTATTTATTTACTTTAACATTGATAATATATATTATTATTATTATTATTTATATTATTGATTTTAAAGAATTGATCCATATAGTTAGCGGATTTGAATTAATAGAATCAAAATACATACAATATCTTTTGCGATACTTTTAGCTTAAATAATTAGTACAATATAATTTTACACTTAAACATTGGTTTGAAAAAATAATCCCGGTTATTACAATGAATATAAAGATAATTATGAAGATTTAATCCGTAAATAAGGTGGCCATTCTAGAAAAGTCCTGAAGCTTCATGAAGCAAAGCTTCTTGAAGCTCCGGGCTTTGTGAAGCTTGACGCTTCATAGAGCATGGAGCTTCTTGAATCTTAAAAGCTTCATGAAGTGCCAATCTTTCGGTGTGCGAGGTGTTTAAAAGTGTACATAAAGAATCAACCCTATTTGATTGTCTTGCCACAATCTATACATTGGTTACTTATAATGGAAATCAGCTTTGAGGTTGTTTTATATATATATAAATGATAAAAAAACTCAACAAAGGGTGCTATTACTCACATAATGAAAACATATTTTATCAATACATTTTATTTATATCTTATTTCCAAGAAAATGTGAACATATATTCAGGTTCTAGATCACGTGAGAATGGATGCTTAGGTGAGAAATGGCTGAGAATGTTGAGAAGCAAACTGAAGTGGAGGATGTTAGGTTTCTCAACACTATCCATGTCGACATGCAGGAAAAGGGACCTGGTGGCTTTGCAACCAAGGGCACTGATAGAATTGCTTGGAGTGGAGGATACTTCCAAGGATAGCTTGTTGAAACGTAAAAGGCCGGAGGAGGAAGCTGGATAAGGTGTCATGAATATTGTAGATGCTGATGGTGGTTCGGACAAAGGCATGTCGGACAAAAAAACAAAGCATGAGGCGGGGAAGGGAAACCTTCCTCGCCGAGCATAATTGATACATTGTATTTAGGATATGATAAATCTTCTGTTCTAGGGCTTTGCTGAGTGTGTTTAGGTTAGTATTAGTGCATAATTGTAATATCATGACCGAAGACACAATGATTCAAGTTTCAAGAGTTTTAAAGATATTCCAAGAAGAAGAGCTGAATATGCACAAGAACCACGAGCACGGTGGCATCCTAAAGAACTTCCGATTACAGAAGTGAAGGCCACGTGCACGGATCCCTAAAGGCGTGTGCGGTAGAAGGCGATGAGCGAAGAACGGAGGATTTCCAATCGCCATAGAACGAGTGCGCGGTGGACAATGCGTGTGTGCGGTGCATTGCAGATATGAGACGACTAGATTTTATTTTATCATTTTTTTCTTTTCTTTTATTTCGGATAAGTTTTCTTTTGAGTACTATTTAAGTTTTGGGTTTTCTAGTAGTATCTTTCATTCATTCATCCAACATAAGTTTTCTTTTATTTAAGGTTTTGAGTTTCAATTGTTATGGAGAAATAATCTTCTCTTGGAGATTTATTCATGAGGTTTTGGTATAGTTTTTAAAGTGGATTTGATTGAATAAACTTCGCTACTCTTATTGATTTGAATTAAAAGTCTTTTCTTTGTCTGTTTGTTGCCCAAACCTTTGAAACTCCCTGTTTGTTTTCTCTATAGATTTGATTGATAATTAAGAGCACTCGGTTCCTCTAGGATTCAGCCCCTTACTTGCTTGCTATACTAGTTTTGCTAAGTTAAGGTAATTATATTTGATTATGCATAACGACCTCTGTAGCGAGTCAATAATGATCTCCATCAACTACAATTACCGGGGACTAAGGAAGGCCCGAGCAATTGCTCGCCTCGCTTCGTTAGTGAGGAGGGAGTCCCCTACGATCCTATTCTTGATGGAAACAAAATGATGTAGCAATCGGATGGAAGTGATTCGGAGGAGATTAGGATTCACGTGTTGTTTTGTAGGTAATTGTAGAGAGAAAGCTGGTGGTCTTTGTTTGTTATGGAAGATGGTGTGAATGTGTCAGCTTTAGCATACATGAACCATCATATTTGTGTAGTGATCGTAGAGTCAGACGGGCACCAAGTTGGAACTTCGTTGGTCTGTCTGGCTGGCCCGAAAAAGAGGAGAAGCTCCATGTGTTGTCTTTGCTCAACTGACTCAATGAAGAACGTTTTGATCGTTGGGTATGCATGGGCGGCTTCAACCAAATTTTGAGTCCGGAAGATAAGGAGGGGCGGGGGTGCTCCAGCTGACCTTAGCAAGATGTTGAAGTTCTAGAAGGTGTTGGAAAAGTGTGAGTTGCACACCATGTCATTTTCGGGTCCTAGATTCATATGGGATAATGGACGGGAAGGGACAAATTTGGCGAAAGAACATTTGAATTGGTGTTTTGCAAATGAGGCTTGGTTGCAGGCATTCCTAGGAGTAACTCTCACTCACTTGGAGCGTTGCGGCTGGGATCATGTTCTGATCCGTCTACAAATGAACCGGATTAAGAGGAGTGTGTGACCGTGAAAGATGGGGATGAATTTTCATATTTAAAGAGATGTGGCATGAAGATTATAGGTTCACTAAGTTAACTTCTAATGCTTAGAACAACCTGGGGACTCGAAATGCTTCTCATGGTGTACTTGGGAAACTCTTATGGTGTGTAGAAGATTTATATGTTTAGGAGCAACCTGGTGAGTCGGAATGCTTCTCCTGGTGTTCTAGGCAAACTCTCGCGATGTGTAGAAGATTTATATGTTTGGGAGCGCAATCACTTTGGTCATGTTTCTAAAGCTTTGAAAAAGACCCGAGGTAGTCTAAAGAGTCTAAGTGTTAGTGGAAAAAGTGGCGAGAAAATAAAGATGAGACGTTAGCTTAAAGCCAATGAACATGAGCTAATGAAACGTGAGAAATTATGTGGTTGCAAATCAGTTTCGATGAGAGGATCATAACTCGAAATATTTTCATCAAAAGGCGTCGGGTCGTAAGAAATTAAATTTTATGAGGAAGCTAGTGGATGAAAATGACATAAAATGGAGGTTTATTGAAGGGAAAACTAAGGTAGTCATGATATACTTCCAAGACTTGTTTAATTCGGATGTTAGAGCTCCTCCAATATTGGCTTCTCAAGGAATCAAGCCTTTGATGTCAGATGGGGTCAGCCGTGAACTATTACGCCCCTTTTCTTGGTGACGAGGTAAAAACAAGCTCTCTTCTCTATGCACCCTACAAAAACCCCTTTTTTGGGCGGATACAAAGAAGGTCCATTAGCTGAGTTTGAAACGATTATGCCTTCCAAAGGATAAGTGTGGGCTCGGGTTCTGGGATATGGAGAATTTTAACAAAGACATGCAAAGAAAGCAAGGATGGAGACTCCTCCAAAATCCATCCTCTTTGCTGGCGCGATTACTTAAGGCTAGGTATTTCCCCAAGATGAGCTTCATGGAGGCCAGTAGGCCATTGGCCAAGTTATACATGGTGTAGCCGGTTGGTAGGAAGGCATGTGCTGGAAAAAGCAATTTACAAAGGCATAAGGAATGGCTCTTCTATCAACATATGGTCCAATAGGTGGATTCCAACGCCTCAATGTTTTAAAGGTTATTCGTCTCCTAATGATGAGTAACATGGATGGTAGGTATGTGAACTGATTGATTGGTCCACAACTTGTTGGAGGAAGGATCTTGTCTACATAACTCTTTAACAGGATGACATTGCTCTCATTTGTACCATGAGACTTGTGGACTCATCCATGCAAGACAAATGGACATGACACTACTCAAAAGATGGGACTTTTTTCACTCAAAACCGCCTACCATCTAATGCTTCAACTGGAGTTAGATGCTTAGCATGGATAATGTTCTTCGTATGGAGCTCTAATAGAGGTGTTTAGCATAGGCTATGGAAGATCAAAACAATCCGTCTGTTCAAATCCTTTGTCTGGAGTGTTGTCAAGGACATTCTTCCTCATTAATTCAATCTGTGCCGGCAGAAGATTTTTTGTTGAAATGAGTGCGCTTACTGCGACTAGGTTCATGATGGTTTTCACGTTCTTTTTCGGCGTGTTGAGGCCCAAATGGTGTGGAGGAATGTTCCTCAGCTACAATATTGGAGATTTAAGGCCAACTTGATACATGCTTTCTTGATCAATTATTCTTACACACTTGCGCTAGTGACATCGAGTTTTGGGCGGTTTTTCTATGGAATGTTTGGGCTACACTAAACAAAAGGCTATTTGAAGGGCATCTATCTGATTTTTAGGAGGTTGTTTGACAATCTATGGAGCTTGTTCATGAGTTTGTTTCCTCTGGAAGACAGTCACTTGTTCATCATGATAATAAGGGGGCTTCTACTAGTTCAAAGAAGAAGCAACTAGTAGCTGGATATATCAAATTCAATTGTACGTGATGCTTCGGTTTCTCTTCAACAAGGTTTTGTAGGCTTCATTGGCAGGGACAAAAAAGGAGAGTTTTGCCTCTATGGATCGAAGAGGATTCAGGAGATGACATGTCGAACTAGCTGAAGCAGAGGCTCTCTTTTGGGTTGTGTCCTAATGTAGAGAGATGGAACTGTCGCATGTTGTCTTGGAATCGGACTACTTGGCTGTTGTTTCAAAAATTCAAAAAAAGTCCCTATGGTGTTCAAGTTTATGGCGCCTACTGGATCGAATCTAAAGTTTATGCCACGATTTTATTTCCAGTCAATGGCAATTCAGTAGCTCATCACGTGGTTGGGATGAGGCCTCTCTCCCTTGTTTTATGTTGTTGTCTTAATGTATTACTTGTAGGGTCATTAGAATTTGTAAACTCTGATCTTTCAAATGAATGAAATGTTGGTGTATTTTGATGTTAAAAGAAAAATGGAAAAGAGTCATTGAATCAGGAGGAATCAAACACGCTAGTCATTTCATTTGAAAAGGGGAAAAAACCACGACCGAATGTTTAGCGAATTGTTTGCGTAGTTTTCAAAAAATACAGATATAGTGCGAGCCCAAGATTGTTTATCAAAACTTATTGCTTGCTCATCAGAAATTTAACATTTGTTCATTAAAAGCCCATTATTTGTTCATAAAAAACCTATTGTTTTTAGTGCATTAAAATCGTTGACTCCACGATAATGATGTACAAACATAGGATAATGACACACAATCTCTCAACAGTGATGCACAAATACAAAATACACAACCATACACAAAATGTTAATTCTAATGAACAAATGCACAGTCCTGATACGAAAACTGATGTTATTGATTAACAAATGCGCAATAGGCGGACAAATTTTCAAAGTAAATGAAAAAAATTAATAATATTGATGAAAAAATCAATAATATTGATAAACAAATTGGAAATAATGGAGGAAAGAATTGGACATACTGGATGAATAAATCACTAATATTTGATGAAAAAATTATAGATAATGGTGAACAAATTGGACACATGACATATTAAATGAACAAATTATGAATACAAATAAATGAATCAATAAATATTGATGGAAAGATCAATATTTATGATGAAAAATATAGATATAAATTATAATGGATGAAATCAATAATATTTGATGAACAAATTAAAGATAATGATGAAAAAAATTGGACATAATGGATGAACAGATTATCAATACATATGAACAAATTGGACATACTGATAAACAAACTGGTCGTGTGTAATGTTTTTAACCATTTAATGAAGGTCTAATCTAAAACGCTGATTTTTTGGAGTTAATGACCGAGAAGTATATTCATTTCTCACCATAACACGAGTTATCTTATAATTCTTTCTCATATATTTATTTGAAATTTAAATGTTATCTACAAAAAATGGGCTAACTTCATTTGAAAATTTTTAATTTAAAAGTTTAACAAAATTTGAGTATTACTTAAAAAGGAAGATGTGAAAATCCAAATTATAAATAACTTTTTTTATTGTATGGAAGTTGATTTGTTCAATCGAAATATTTTAAATAAGCGATGTTCGTTTTCTAATACACCCAATTTTTACTTTTTTAATACCCAAATGTCTATTTTTTTATTTAAAGGCTAGACTTCTTAACTTTTTAATTAATAGCAATATGGTATTTTAGCTATTTTGTAACATAGTGAATTAGTGATACTTACTTGGTGAGAGAGGGTTTCTCAACAGCAGTCAAAACACCTGCCTTCACTGTCCTCTCACTCTCGCTGGCATTCATACACCTGCCTTCACGGAGCTCACTCTTGGAAATGGGGTTGACTGTCTACGAGACGGTGGCCATTTTGGGAGTGATGTTGAGTTTTCTTCAGACCCAGCTTCCTTTGATAATGGCAGGTTTGACGCATCAACTCCAGAGTTCTTTTGTTTTTCCTTTTGCAATAACTAAGATTTGGATTCCTCCTTTTCACGCTTTTCTTTGCTGTTTGTTCTACTGCTTCGGACTGGACTTAAAGTAGACACCCTTGTGTTCTAACTTCTGGGATGGAACGAAAGAGGGCAAAATGGGATAGCACAAGAGTGATTTGTTTTCGGATTTACTTTTCTGGGATTGTGAATTGTCTGTGTTTCTGTCCTGTAATATGTTTTCGCAATCCTAATGTGTGTTATTTATGATGGCAAATTTGGAAGAATGATTTGAGATTCAGGTGCTTTGTTATTTCTAGGCAACTGTTAATTTGTTGTCTAAAAATGGCTACTCAAATTCCTTACCAAGTTCTAACTATTTAGCTTGTGCTGTTGGGCATTCTGGTTTTAGGATTTGGCCAAGAAACTAGCAATGTCATTACTCCTTAGCAGGGCATTTTGGTTTGGGCTACATTGAGCTTTTTGATGTGATTCTTATTTGGCTGGTTTCCACTTTAATTAATTTGTGGAGACTCGTTCATGTTTCAGTAAATGGTAACTGTGATTTAATTCTCTTTGATGTTTTTGTATTAGTTCTTATTTTGAGTTTTTTCCTGTCTGCTGGTTGCTAATGTTGAATGTATGTGCAATTTTGTGATTGATACTTTACTGGGATCGTCTCTTTGCTTGGTGTAAATGTTGATTGAATAAGTAACCAGCAAGATAGGTATAAAATGTGACTCAATCATCCATATAAAGAGAATAGTTACAAACAGTAAAGAGTGAGAGTTTGAACACCTTCAATCACACATGATTCATTTCATACCACCTTGAAGTCTGAACGACTTGTTTGCTGTAACGCCATTTTAAAATTCAAAGTCTAGGTTGTTGAAGCTGTACTAAATTTTGGCAATAGGTACAGAGATACTTGACAATGCAGACACTTCAATTTGCTGATATATTCTTCCTACTCCTATTGAAACAATATATCTTCAACCATAACATCCTTGACGATTCATTAACCAGATCCAGGCAATTGAATCCCAAAAACAAGAGTCGGAAGATCCTAATTGCTTTCTTAAATTCCACAACTGCCTTTCTATTGCTCACAACACTTCCCAGACATCACTTTGCAATCTGTTCACATTGAAGAAAGATTTGTTCTGCTGTGCTTTTGAGTTGCTTAATCCATTTCTTGCTGTTGCAGGCTGTCCTCTAAACCTGAATGGATCCAACTTTACTCTTCTGGCCTCCATGTGTTCAAACCCAAATGACCGTGGGAAATGTTGCCGTTACATCAATGCATTTATTGCAGTGATAGTCGCTCGACATTCAAATGTGACAGGTGATCTTGGGGTTGCTTTAGATTCATCTGAGGTTTGCCTTCACACTATATCACAGACCTTTGAGCTCTATGGAGTTCCTCAGAAGGCCACTGAGTCCTGTGGACTGGGAACAAAGATCCCTATTACCTATGAATGTAAAGGCAGAACGACTATCACACAGATAGCTCAGTCACCAGGTTTTGGAGATGTCACTAACAAATGCGTGGTTCCAATTGTACAGAAAAGTGATTGTAGAAAATGCATAAATGCCAGCATCCTCTATTTGCACGGTATAACAGGAGCGGAAGATAATGTGACATTGAATTCTTGCAGAGATGCTACATTTGCTGCACTTGCAAGCCGAGTTGATGATTCTTCAGCTGCTGGATTTGCTGGATGTTTCTTTCATACTCCTGGGCTTAGTACTATAGGTACACACTCTAGAACTTAGGATCGTTTGGATTATAAAAGTAATAATTTCAAGTAATGAACAGCATGTGCTAGACAAAATTGGCTAACTTAGATATAACAAGTATTTTATAAGCATGACAAACAAGTAGACACTGTTCCTGAGTAGCTTCAGTCTCATTTTGGGAATGTGGATGAGAGCTAGAAATTCTAGATAATTGCTTGGTACTAGGCATTTTCTCCGTCTTTGCTAGGATTTTAAGTTTAGATGAAGTGAGGGAGTTGCAAGTTCTAAGATCATCGTCTTTTTTTTTCAAATTGGGTTAGATTTGGGTTCTTTAACTGATTAAGGCTCCATTCTCTTGTTTCGGAAGTTTTCACCTCGGAATGAGGGTTTTTCCTCTGCATTTTTTCCCTTGCATATTTGCATGCACTATTTGCATACAAGTAACAGAAACGATATAAAGAAAGAATCTTCTTTCAATGCTGTTATTCCTCCTTCTGATGCACCATAGTTATCCATTATCACTAAAGAGAATGGCTTTATAGTTTACTTCTGACATTTTGCTTTAGTTTCAACACAATCCTCGTCGACACAGACCCCAAAGGCACCCCCGGGTCAATTGGTTGCTGCAGGCCCAAGTGATCTGTCATTTGGTGTACCTCTTGATAGGACCCGTCATCGCTACCACCTTACAGTTCTACCTGCAATTGGGATTGCTGTCACTGTAATCTCTCTAATGCTTCTGGCGGCACTCATATTTTTTATCCATAGGAAGAGTAAAGAGCTTGAGGATTCTGAGGATAATCACAAGACTTCCATGGGAGCTAGTCCTCACCCCCCTCGCCCTATACTGAAGATTCAGGAAGGTATGACAATTGGTTGAGACTACCATAAAAAAAGACCCATGGTGGATCTGATGTATGTTTTGTACTGTAGGCCCGTCTTCTGTGTTTAGAAAATTCTCATACAAGGAGACGAAGAAAGCCACAAACAGTTTTTCTACAGTCATTGGACAAGGAGGATTTGGAACAGTGTATAAAGCCGAGTTCAGTGACGGCTTGGTGGCTGCAGTCAAGAGGATGGACAGAGTTTCAGAGCAAGCAGAGGATGAGTTCTGCAGGGAGATTGAACTTGTGGCTAGATTGCATCATCGTCACCTTGTGGCTCTAAAAGGTTTCTGCATTCAGAAACAGGAGAGGTAGTTCCTTATTGGTGTTTTATGTAACAGTAAAATGTGCACTGATGCATAGAAAATTAGCTTTGATGTTTTATCTATGTAGGTTTCTTATGTATGAGTATTTGGAAAATGGAAGCTTGAAAGACCATCTTCATTGTAAGTACTAAATCATATTGTTGCTGTCTTTCTTCTGAGTTTGCCACGATCTAGCCTGATGAGGTTTTCATTTATTCTCATAGCTCCAGGGAGTACATCATTGAGCTGGCCAATGAGGATCCAGATTGCCATTGATGTGGCAAATGCCCTGGTAATTAAAACTATCTTAATCTGTCTTTAGCGTGTCTTATCAAGAAGTTCACTAAAATTTCAACCCATGAGAGATTACTTGAGAAATAACTTACTCCGATTTGCCCATTTTCTGATGACATTTGCAGGAATACCTTCACTTCTATTGTGATCCTCCTCTTTGTCACCGTGATATCAAATCTAGCAATATTTTACTTGATGAGAATTTTATAGCCAAGGTGTGTTTCTATGTTCCTTTTTTGTTGATGCTGTTAATAATCATCTCTCTTCATAAATGTCTCTCTATATTCAACTCAGCTAATTTACCTGTCAACTCTTGGTAAAAATGCGTGTACAAGGATCCTTGTGATAGGCGACATATCATTGTCAATATGCTTGGATAATCATTTTCCTTACAATTGATTTTATTTCAAACTGTGAAAGTGCGAAACTTAAATTCTGTATTTATTTCCAGGTTGCAGATTTTGGCCTTGCACATGCTTCAAAAGATGGTACGGTTTGCTTTGAACCTATAAACACCGATGTTCGGGGCACACCAGGTAATACAAACAAAAATACATAGAAGTCTGACATAAAAAGGCCATTTACATAAGAATGTGCTTTGATTGCACTTGATAATTCAGAATCTTGCATTATATAATGCAATCTCAAGTATAATCAAAGTATGCCCTCTATTGCTATACATCTAACGATCTATTTTGGAGTGTCATACAGGTTATATGGACCCTGAGTATGTGGTGACTCGAGACCTGACTGAGAAGAGTGATATCTATAGCTACGGTGTAGTTGTACTAGAGCTTGTAACTGGAAGGCGAGCCATACAAGAAAACAAGAACCTTCTAGAATGGTCAAAGCCATATCTAGTCTCAGACACCAGATTACCTGAGCTAGTGGACCCCACTCTTGGCGACAACTTTGACTTTGACCAGCTCAAGACACTGTTGGAAATAGTGGAGTGGTGCACCCATGTTGAAGGACGGTCAAGGCCGTCTATTAAGCAGGTTTTGAGGCTTCTTTATGAAAGCTCAGACCCGATTCACAATGGATTTTTGGAGGCGGTTGAAGACGAGGATGGAATTTCAGGGACAGGGAGATTGTCAGGGAAAGGGAAAAGCCAAAGAACCGCTTTCCACTCGGGTGAAGGGAGGTATTTTCCGTCTTCTTCGAGCACGACTAGGTCTTATTGTAGCAGGAGCTTTCTTCTTGAAAATGGCTCGCCTCAGTCTCCTTCTAACATCCCTTCAGTTTGATCAATGTGGAAAGTATGTTTTGTCATTAGGATTTTAACATTCCTTGTGTTCAGGTGACGAGAGTTGTGCGTGTTTTAGTGAATGAGGAAGATGCCTAGGGTTTTTCTGATATGTGTTAACAATTTTCCATGAAAAGAGGTGTAATTAGCATGTCCTTTTGGGTTCAGGATCTTGCTCAAGTATAATGAATTCATCTCCAGGCTTTGTGAAGTTCTTGATCTGTCTTTAGTTCTGTATATCATTGTACTAAAGAACTACACTAATATAGAGAAACTCCATAGTCAGGTAAAAAGAAAATGGACCCAAAACTTGTGATTCAATATCCAATCCAATGGTCAGGTATGCAATTATAGACCTTTCAACAACTAATAACTTCATTGAAGATGAAATTCGTTTATATCACATGTTTTGTACAGTTTACCTTCCCCTTGCCTTGTACGCTCCAACCCATTCCTTGTGGAAGAGCAGGCAAAGATGTTGATGAGAGGCCAAGAATGCATGAGCACTAGGGAGATTATGAGAATAAATGCATACCCATGTTTTAAAAAGGGCCAAGTGTAAACACCCAAGTCATATGATTTGGAGCTTAAAAAAAGAAGAAAATTCCAAAAATGGACAACTTGAATGGAGGTGGGAAAGGCAGAGTGTGTGTAACAGGAGCATCTGGGTTTCTAGCTTCTTGGATTGTTAAGAGGCTCCTCTCCTCTGGCTACTTTGTTATTGGCACTGTCAGAGATCCAGGTTCAACATCCTCACTTACATCTTACAAACTCAGTTTAAAGTAGTTTATAAACTCTACAATTTAACTAGTATTTATATTTAGTAAGGACACAAGTGACACACTTTAATCTTATTTACTAATAATGAAAAACTCATGGTCGATGTTATTGTAGGAGATGAAAAGAAGTTGGCACATCTGTGGAAGCTTGAAGGTGCAAAAGAGAGGCTTCAACTGGTGAAGGCTGACCTCATGGATGACGGTAGCTTTGATCAGGCCATCATGGGCTGTGAAGGTGTGTTCCACACTGCTTCCCCTGTAGTTGCCAAGGCAAGTTCTGTATTTACAATTCCATCCTTTTCTTCTAATTAATCAAACAATATAGTAAAAAAAAAGCAGGGAAAAATCACTTCTTTGCTATATAATGAGATCATTCATCTTTTGAATACTTAGGCTGAGATACTGGAGCCTGCCATCAAAGGCACCCTGAACGTGCTTGGTTCTTGCAAAAGGAACCCGTCTCTGAAACGTGTCGTTCTCACCTCATCTTCTTCGACAGTGAGGATCAGAGACGATATTGATCCAAACATGCCTTTGGATGAGTCAGTTTGGAGCTCTGTAGAGCTCTGTGAAATGCTTCAGGTATCACATCCAAGAAAGAAAAAAAAACCATTTTCTAGCTTAGTTTGGTTTCAAAATATATTCATGTATGAGATGCAAAGAACTGACCTATTATTTTGTTTCTGATGATGAAGATTTGGTATGCACTCTCAAAGATCCATGCAGAGAAATCAGCGTGGGAGTTCTGCAAGGAGAACAACGTTGATTTAGTGACCCTGGTTCCATCCTTCATTGTCGGCCCTAACTTGTCGCCGTCGTTGTCTTCCACTTCTTCTGACATTCTTGGCTTATTCAAAGGTAACCTAACATATCCTTAATTACTTTCTAGTTGATAAGATTTGGTGAGCAGAACCACACTTCCAGAGTTTGATATTTTCTTTCTAGGAGAGGGAACGCCGTTTGCTTATCATGGGAGGATGGGATATGTGCACATAGATGATGTTGCAATGAGCCACATTCTGGTGTATGAGCACCCGAACGCTCACGGGCGTTACCTTTGTAGCTCCAAAGTCATGGAGCCTGCTGAGTTGATGGCTTTCCTCTTCTCTCGCTATCCAAATTATCCGATTCCCACCAGGTTTAGTTCAGACTGTGCTTAAAGTTTACATTGTGTTTCACTTGAATGCTTAAAAATGACAGATTCGTTCACCTGGATTGCAGCATTGAGAACCCAAAGAGGCCATACTATGAGTTGAACACCAGCAAGATACAGAGCCTGGGATTCAAATTCAAGACCGTTGAAGAGATGTTTGATGACTGTGTTGCTTCTTTCATAGAGCAAGGGCATCTGTCTCTAAATACTACCCAACTTCAATGTTAAATCCCATAGTTTAGAGGTTCAAGTACTTCTCTTTGAAGAGCAAGGAATAATGCTGATTGCAAGATGTTTGTGGTAGTTGTTGAACTTTGTGTTTGTCTGATGACTAATAATACTTTTGGAGTGAATCGGGGGATTTGCAATGTTTTAGAGAATGGATGATATTATAATTTGTCCACTCGAGTCATTGCCCGAGGATTAAAGAAGTTATTGGTACTCACTCGTCTTAAGAAACCCAGAGAAAGTGAAGATAAAAGAAGTTCAATTTTCATCTCCCTCGATTGATCCCATCCCAACTTTTATCAACTTAGAATAAAGTGTACATCCGTTAGACTAATGCACGTTCAATCATAAATAGTTAATTATCAAAACTATAATCCGTTAGACTAATTCTATTGAAGTTAATCCTAATTCTATTAACTTCAATAGAGAACACTTTTTATAGACAAATAAATATTATACTTGAATATATTATTATATTATGCTATATACATAATCATAATACATATATACATGATTATACTATCTTATATACATGCCGTTTTTACGAAAGACAAATACATATACATGATTTCAAAACTTATACACATTCCATTTTGTTAAGTGGACAAATATACATACAGACATGATTATAATAAGCTATATACATAATTTTAGTACTTATACAGATTCTGGTACCTTACATACAGTTTGGTTTATTGATTGTATTTAGTATTTCCAAAGATAGTTATTTTAATCAATATCTATCATCATAACTATATACTAAAACGGAGGTTAAAAATAATATTTAGCACGACACGTGTCAACTTCTTATTGGACCGCATCACCCGTTTTTATTAAAATAATTTCATTGGTTAATTTTGATTCTAGACCCCACATGTATGTAAAATATGAAAGAATATATATTATTGAAATTGTATCTATAAGTTTTCCTTAAGGATATAGTTAACTAATCTTATTAATTACATACTAGATTGGAGATTAAAATAATAAAAACATATGTCAATTCCAACTAAATATGTAATTAAAATTATAATCCTTTAAGATTAAAGAAATTCTACAAAATCTTTGGAGTATTCAATCCTTATACAAAAAATTATAATCGTACAAATCTTTGTTTGATTAAAAGAATATATTATAGCGAAAATATAGTATTATTAAAATAAATCCTATAAAAACAAATTAAATAAAATAATACAAGATTTTGTATCAAACTATTCGTTTGAATAACTTTATATAAAATTTAAATTAAGTTTTGAAAGTTGTAGATCTAGAGTTCTAGATCTAGAGTTCTAGATCTAGATCTAGATTTTTTTAAATGTTTCTAGATCTAGAGTTTCTCGAAAGTTCTAGATCTACAAATTCTAAATCTAGCTCTAGGTTTTTTGTCATCGATTTTTTTAGATTTAGATTTAGATCTATGCTTTTTTAAATTTAGATCTAGATCTGTGCTTTTTTTAGATCTAAATCTAAGAAAAACGGTGACAAAAACCCAAGATCTAGATCTAAAAATCGATGACAAAATCCTATGAAAACCGTAGATCTAAATCTAAATCTAGAAAAATCATAGATCTAAACCTAAATCTAAATCTATATGCGGTAACAAAATCTATATGTGCTGAATCTTAGATCTGGAAACCCTAGATCTAGATCCAGATCTATGACTTGTCTAGATCTAGAGTCAAAATCTGTACCCGATGACAAATTTTCAGTGTGGTGACAAAATCTATACGCTATGGCATGTTAAATGTAACCAAGTTTTCTATGTGGTGACAAAATATGTACGTGATCTAGGGTCTTCTGTATGGTGACAACATGCCACCACGTTTTGTGCTTAGTGACGTTTTTTTGTAAGACATGACAATCTTTTACAGAACTTTGATTGTTTAGTGATGATAAATTTTTTATATATTACTTTTAATTATAGTCTATTAGCTCAAATGGTAAAGCAATGTGCTTAGCGTACGATAATGTGGGTTTGAATCCCACATAGACTTACTAAGAAATTTTGATGATAAGTTTGAGTGCAATTTGGGGTGATACTAGGTAATGCGGTGACAAGTTTTTCTATGAGGTGACTGGTTTTTGTACATGATGACAAATTTTTGTATGTAATGACAAATTAGAGTGCAATATTGATGTTACTAGTTAGAGAGGTGACAAGATTTAAACGCGATAACAAGTTTTTGTACATGGGGGACAATTTTTTGTACGCGGTGACATGTTCATATATGATGACAAGTTCGGTGGTGACAAGTTTGCTGACGGCCGGTGAATGCCGATCAACGTCGATCAACACTGGAGGAGTGGTAGGTTGTGATGACATCATGTTCTACCATTGGTGATGTCACAGTGGCATGTTTTCGTAGTTGTCACCAAATTGTGAGGGTATTTCTAGAAAAAAATCTATTTTGTCACAAATATCAACGTGTCACCCATTTAGTTCAATATTGTTACCATTCTAGCCTACTTCCAAAAAAACGTGAATTTTAGATGTCATAAGAAAAGTTAGAAGTGAACTTCAATTATACTTGAATTTTAAGAAAAAACGAAGAATTAACTATATTTCACTAAGTTATCTAATAATCTATATAAATTTAAATAATTATTAATTTATGACTTTAAATGGGACCTTATATTACTAATAGTTAAAAAAAATTTATTTTATTATCTTATCAAAATTCGTTAAATTTCTCACTAGCCCAAGTTGGTACTAGAAAATATTATTAGTGTAGAGTATTTATTAACTTATCAAGTATCAAATCATGGGGGTTCTACTATAGCTTTCATGATATATCTTAATCATAGTATTTATTACTCATGTTCTTTCTTAATCCATGTTTCCTTTGAAATCTGTCTACAAGCTTCCCCATAAACACCTTCCGTACACCTACCCAAGATTGATACTTCAATTTGGTCTTGTTTCTATATTTAATTTTGCAATTTCTCTTAGTGCAAGACATCGCAATTCTCCTCGATCAACGTTGTATTATGTTGATGTTATATTTCAACATTGGTGAGTGTGTTTTTGGAAGCAACCCAATAAAAATTCTTGTACTATGAGATCCCAAAACTCACAGTAGTGCACTGACTTGTGGTAGACTGAGTCAATCCTACCTAACCAAGAACAAACCTCCATACGTTTTTTGTTATCGATATATATGAAAATCCTTATTAGGTGTGTTGGTTTATCATGATCATATGTTAATGTATAGTTTTTTTCTTGCAAATGTCTTTATAATATGACAATCTCTATTGGTATTTCCCTAATATAAAAACTAGGGATAAATGAGAATCTTTCAATTACAAGGACGGCCGGAGAGCTAAGTTTAGAAGCGTCAAGTAAAATAGTCATTTTCGCTTTTGAAAATAATATTTTTATTGCTTGTTTTTTCCAGTAAACTTGGGAAAAATGACATTTTACAAGATGTTGCATATAGTCGACATCATTCATGATCCATCCATATAATGAGGATGTTGTACTCATGCACCTTAACTCATATACAAAAATTCTCCAAAAGGGAGTCTCTCCATCTTGAAATATGTTTATAGGATTATAGATCTTTCTCTAACACCTTAGCCAATCCAATGAATGTATCGTGTCCCTAATGAGGATTTGTTGAATATACCTGTAACTTGCATAATTTAGATGCTTCATATGTACCCAACGTTTTCATAGACCTTTAACATGCAATGTCACACCATCAAATTGGACAAACCATGTCTTCTTATTAATTGCTTAGAGACAAGTGTTTCAACGAAGGTGCGCGCTCCTAGAACATCTTCGATGTCGAATCATGCAATAAGCAAAGCATTGACCTTAATAAAGTTCGATGGATACCAACCACAATCCCCACAATTGTTGCTTAAGAGCTCGCCATACTATCAACGAATCAACTTAATGCAACATAATGATGCATTGTACGATGTACTTATAACTGATTTATTGAAAAATTGGATGTTTCAGGTAATTCTTGTTTTAGTGATAAAAAAAGATCAATTGGTAATAGTTAGCACTTTTTTTATTAGAAAACTTCTTTAGTAGTTTTGCTACAAATATGAGCCGTATATGATTAGTTTGAAATTAGTTAAACTAATTCAAGCTTTACCGATGGAAGAAAGAATTTCATAATTAATTGAGAAGTGACAAAATGAACTATGGATTTTGTTTCAGAAGTAGGACTACAAGTTGCCAATTGGAATTTGAGAAGACGTTATTGTTGGGACGATATTAAGGACGTCAGTCGTTAATATCTAAACCAATAATAATCGTCCCTTGTTTTGATAATGACAAACTCAAATGTATTTGATAAGTTGTCCAAGTTTTGATCTCAGGTAAGTCCAGTGGACGCACATGAGCAAAAAGGACAACAAGTGAACAGCAGTCCCTATGCTGTAGGGACGCATGTTACCAGAACTTCCAAAGCTAAACGTAATTGGCGGAGTCCCTGCGCAAGATAGGACGGAGTCCTCATCAAGAAGGGACGCGCGCCAAAATACGGACGAAGTTCAAATTCAAATCAAGGCCGCCCCAACATGATTACATCATCGTCCGGCCTTAGTCCTCAGAAGGAAGCTTCCTTTGTCTGGGCACGTGTAGACAATGCCAAAGACGTCGCTTTCCCAACAATGGTCCCCTACCCACGCGGAGGCTTCCCAAGCGTCAACAGAGTTGACCTCCTCAAGACGCTCATCGCACCGTTGATCAAAGATCGAGGATCCTGCCAAGTCTCAGAGGACGCTAGAGGACAAGAATCACTTCCGCTATAAATACTCTCCAAGGAGTATGCATAGCGGCATGTGTGTGCAAGAGTGGACTTTGAAGACTTTCTCTCAAGCTCTCCCGAAGCATTCAAGAACACGAACGAAGATCAAGAAGATCAAGTGAGCTTGAAGCAAGAGAAAGAAAGTCCAACCACATCAAATCCAAAACAAACCACAAATCAATTAGAGTTGTAGTTTGTCTCTCACAACGAACCGTGAGAGACGTGAGTGATAGCTTCCTTATAGCTAAGAGTGTTAGGTTACTTGTTAGGTTGAAAGGAGTGTTACTAGTGAGGCTAAGGACGGACGCTTAGCTCAGAGAAGTGTAACGACTCGCCTAAGTTGTAAGGACTCGCTCTTAATAAGATAAGGGACGGCTATTGAAAATCCTCCAACGGAGGTAGAGGTTTACCCATAAGACTAGTTGGTCTTAGTGGGGTTCCTCTATAAATACTCGTGTCCACTTATCTTGTATTCTGTTAAGTTTATTTTCCGCTGCACTAAAGGACGCCCTTAACCCAGTTAAGTACGCCCTCATTAACTGACTTACGATCCATCAATTGGTATCAGAGCAGGCGCTCTAGATTTTTGTTGAGTTGCAGGTACAAGATGGACATGGAACCTATTGGAATCTCTTTTGTAAAGCCTCCTCGTCTAACGGACGGCAACTTCAACCGCTGGAAGATCCGCTTCGAGAACTTTTGCAGAAGTCAGAATTATCAATGCTGGAGAGTGATCATGAAGGGTGACCTTACCATCCCTGATGACAAGAAAGACAAAGAGGACGAGTGGGGTCCTGACGAATTCAAGCTTTTGGAAACAAACGCTAAGGCTATATGCTTCCTTCAAGCGTCCCTCTTTGAAAGGGACGCCACCCGAGTTAGCAATTTGGCAACAGCCAAACTACAATGGGAAGCTCTTGAGAAGTACCATGTGGGTACGGCAGAGATGAAGGAAGACGTCAAGCTTGAAATCAAACGAGAGTTCTATGCCTTCAGAATGCTTCCTAACGAATCTGTCAAGGACAACTCATACCGCTTTGAAGCTCTTGTGACCAAGATGCGAAATTTAGGCATCCCAGAAGCTGAAGTCTCAATGAGAAACAGAGTCGGAGTAGTCATTGATGGGCTTATAGGAAAATGGAATTTTGATAGGACTACGTTCAAGGAGAACACAGCCAACAAAACCATGGATATTGAAGAGATCTATGGGAAGCTGAGAGGCTATGAAGCGAGAAGGGAAGCTGATATGGCTGAATTGGCTAGAAACCCCCAGACAGATCTTGCTTTGATGACGTCAACTCCAGAGTACGCTGAGTATCTGCGCCACCAAAGAGATATTGCCCTAATGGTGGAAGCAAATAAAAATGAGAATCGTGAACGGATGCGTGCTCAAGCTTTGAAAGAAAAGGAAAGCAAGACTAAGGAACAGCTGGAAGAAGAGGAAGAGATTGCCCTTCTACACAAAGTTGCTCGCTTATGGGGTAAAAAGGCCAGAGATTCCAAGAAACACAAGATGCCTTACAAAAAGGAGAGTCCCAAGTATACAGAGGCAGAGATGAAGGAACTTACTTGCTACAAATGTAACAAGAAAGGACACTTTGCTAAAAGGTGTACTACGGGACTAAACTCAAAAGAAATGAAGATGAAAGCTCTCTTGGGAGCGTGCGAAGCCGCATGGGATAATGTGAGTTCTGATGATGAAGAACCAGAGAGACCAGTGGCGTACATAGCCGTAGAGGACGCCTCAGATGATGAGCAAGTGGCGTACATGGCTGTGGAGGACGCCCCAGTCCTTGAAGAGGACGCTTCTGAAAAGGAACAAGAGGTAACTCGTGAATCCATGATGAACTCCTTAGAGAATTGTTCCAAAACCAAACTTATTAAGCTCATTAAAAGAATCATGGAAGAAAGCGTCGTTATGCAACATAGAATGGATGAACTTGAACTTGAAAGTGAAAATAGGCTAGTTGAATGTGAGAACTGTGCTACAGTTTCGTTACAACTAGAGTCCTCGTATGTCGAAGTTAAATCCCTGAAAACTGAAGTGATGTGCCTTAAGCTAGAGAACGCTAAGCTTAGGGAAGAGGTGAAAGTGTTAGGGAAGAGCCCGGTAACTGAGGTAGTTTAATCAATGGTGTTTGTCCCAGCCAAAAGAGGACTAGGATACGAGTCTGACACTAGGAACTCTCTCCCTAGTGATTTTGAGGCTAGCAAAACCTCAGAACTTGAATTAGAAAGGGAAAAGACCAAGAACCTTCTTGAAAGAATTCGAGTCCTAGAGAGTGGAGAGAAAGGTCAAAGGGACTATTACACTAACTCCACTAGTCATAGGATCTATAAGAAGATTGCTAAGGGGGGAGGTTCAAAAGTTTGTGACCCTCAAAAGATGAAAAAGAACAAAATCCAACGTCCCAACAAGAAGTACTACCTTGGTACTTACTATAGGACGTGTTGGTACTGTGGAAAAGGAGATCACTTCAAATATGATTGCCTGAAACTGAAGAACGACATTGAAAGTGGCAAAGCTGCTAGGAATAACATTGAAAATGATAAGTCCGTCCCTAAGGCTAACCCTAGACGTCCTAGACGATCTAAGAGTTCTTTCAGAAAGCATGCTATTTCAAATGATGTGAATATAAGTGACTACATGCCAGAACCAGAGTTCTATTTCTGTAACGAACCAGGTAAGGAACACCTTGCCTGGGTCGCCATACACTAACCTTGTTTTGGCAGGTGGAAGTGAGGGGACGCCCATGGATCATTGATAGTGGCGCCTCAAACCATATGACAGGAAGCCAGATCCATCTCACTTCTATCCAAAGTAGCGCCACGGGAGGAACTGTCTCGTTTGGCAACAAGGGCAAAGGAAAGATCAAAGGGACGGGAACTGCTATTCTCAATCCGTCTATCAAAGCGACAAATGTTAGCCTTGTTGAAGGACTTGGCTTCAACCTCCTAAGCGTCTCTCAAATGTGTGATCAAGGTGAAAACTTAGTCACATTTGACTCAAAGGAGTGCCTCGTCATCAACAAGAAATCCAACAAAGTCGTCCTCAAAGGAGTCCGAAAGAACAATGTCTACATCTTCAATCAGGAGTTCAAGCCAAAATCTGAGTTGTGCTTATCTGTGTCAAAGGAGGACGCTGACCTCTGGCATCGCCGACTTGGCCATGCTGGACCAAGCACAATCCTCAAGCTTCATCAAAGAAATCTTGTGAAAGGTCTTCCCCAAATTGATCCTGAGAAAATTGAACAGTGTGAAGCATGTATCAAAGGGAAGCAGACAAGAACGTCCTTTAAGTCAAAGAACGATGTCAGCACAAAGAAACCTTTGGAACTTCTCCATATGGATCTTTGTGGACCAATGAAGACGTTAAGCTATGGTGGAAAGAGGTATATCTATGTCCTTGT
This sequence comes from Polygonum maritimum, assembly GCA_963924305.1. Taxonomy (NCBI): domain Eukaryota; kingdom Viridiplantae; phylum Streptophyta; class Magnoliopsida; order Caryophyllales; family Polygonaceae; genus Polygonum; species Polygonum maritimum. The sequence goes on along the minus strand of OZ002734.1, from coordinate 18,586,766 downwards.
AGATGACTTTTCTCGATTCACCTGGGTTCTTTTCTTAGCTTCAAAAACAGATTGCTTCAACGCATTCAAAGTCTTCATCAAACAAGTGGAAGTTGCGCTTGAGACGCCTCTCAAATCCATAAGATCAGACCATGGGACGGAGTTTCAAAACTCAGAGTTCGTGGCCTACTGTGATCAACATGGAGTCTCTCACAACTTCTCAGCTCCAAGGACTCCCCAACAAAATGGAGTGGTGGAAAGAAAGAATAGGACGCTGGAGGATATGGCAAGGACTATGCTCTTAGCCAATAGCGTCCCCAAGTACTTCTGGGCTGAAGCTATTGCTACAGCGTGCTACATTATCAATCGAGCCATGATCCGTCCTTTGCTGAAGAAGACGTCCTATGAGTTGCTGAATGGAAGAAAGCCTCGCATCGACTATCTCAGAGTCTTTGGATGCAAGTGCTTTGTTCACAACAATGATAAAGAAAGACTTGGAAAGTTTGACGCAAGAAGTGACGAAGCCATATTCCTTGGATACTCCCTCACCAGTAAAGCGTATAGAGTTTTCAATAAACGAACTCTAAAGCTTGAGGAGAGCATTCATGTTGTGTTCAAAGAAAGTTCTTCTCACAAAGATAAACCAAGTAAGAAAGAACGCTCATCTCCTCTGCAGCAGGATGACTCCGATGATGAAGTTGATTTCGGGTCCTCTGGAAAATACTATGTTCCTAAGGACGCTACTCAAAATCCTGAAGAAGTCTCAGTAGAAGTTCCCAGTGTTGTTCAGGAAGTTCCATCTCAAAGTGAATCTCCAGCTCAACATGAGGTCGCTGAATCAAGCCTACAAGGAGAACAGCGTCAAGAAGAGGACGCTCAACCTGAGGGGGAACTCTATGAAACTCTCAATGAAGACGACGGGTTTGACTCAGATGAATCTGATTGGACGGACCCTAGATGTACTCCTGTAAGGGACGATACTCATAAGGGATCCCATCTTTCGAGACTTCATTCAACGGATCAAATCATCTCAGATATGTCAAAAGGAGTTCAAACAAGATCAGCCGTGAATCAGTCCCTTAATGCTAACATAGCGTTCTGTGCCTTCAACGCCTTTGTGTCCTTGGTTGAACCTAAGAACATAAAGGAAGCACTCCAGGACGCTGATTGGATTCAGGCCATGCAAGAGGAACTTAATCAATTCGAAAGAAATAAGGTTTGGACCCTCGTCTCTCGTCCGAGAAACAAAAACATAATAGGGACGAGATGGGTCTACAGGAACAAGCTTGATGAGAATGGTCGCGTGTCAAGAAACAAAGCAAGGCTTGTGGCTCAAGGCTATAGGCAAGAGGAAGGGATTGATTATGATGAAACCTTCGCTCCTGTCGCTAGGATTGAAGCCATTCGCCTCCTCATCGCCTTTGCCGCTCACAAAGGGTTCAAGCTTTTTCAAATGGACGTCAAGACAGCCTTTCTCAACGGCAAGCTCAAAGAAGAAGTGTACGTCGCTCAACCTCCAGGATTTGAGGACGTTGATCACCCAGATCATGTGTACTTCTTGGACAAGGCACTCTATGGACTCAAGCAAGCCCCTCGTGCACGGTACGATAGGTTTGCGTCCTTCCTCTTGTCCAACGGGTACACACGAGGTAACATTGATAAAACCCTGTTCTTAAAGAAAGTTCTTAAAGATGTCTTAATTGTCCAAGTCTATGTCGATGACATAGTCTTTGGAAGCACTAACATGAAATTTGTAGAGGAATTTAAGAACTTGATGAGTAGTGAGTTTGAGATGTCCCTCATAGGAGAACTCAACTTCTTCTTGGGACTCCAAATCACTCAGCTCAAAGATGGGACGCGGATTCATCAACAAAAGTACATCCGTGAAATGCTTGAGAAGTATGGGATGAACTCTTCAAAACCCATTGATACTCCCATCTCCCCAAACACTCGCCTCTATGCTGATGAAGAAGGCAAGAGTGTAGATCAAAATCTCTACAGAGGAATGATAGGGTCCTTGCTATATCTTACGGCAAGTCGTCCCGACATCATGTTCGCTGTATGCTTGTGCGCTCGATTCCAAGCAAATCCAAAGGAGTCCCATATGCAAGAGGTCAAAAGAATCTTCAGATATCTCAAGGGACGGGATGACCTATGTCTATGGTATCCCAGAAGGACGTCCCTGAACCTGGTAGCTTACTCTGACGCAGATTACGCTGGCCATGTGGTGGATAGGAAGAGCACCTCAGGAATGGCACAATTCCTTGGCTCATGCCTTGTATCTTGGGGATCCAAAAAGCAAAACTCCGTGGCACTATCAACCGCGGAAGCTAAGTACGTTGCTGCTGCTTCGTGCTGCTCACAAGTCCTATGGATCAAGTACCAACTTAAAGATTATGGTACGTCCCTCAACACAGTCCCTATCTTGTGTGACAACACCAGTGCTATAAGTATTGCCAAAAATCCCGTTCATCATTCTAGGACAAAGCATATTCACATAAGGCATCACTTTCTTCGTGATAATGTTGAACTTGGATTAATTAGAGTGGATCATGTTAGGACTGAGGACCAAGTGGCCGATATTTTCACAAAAGCACTTGATAGACGTCCCTACGAGCACCTCCGGTTGCTCTTGGGGATGATAACTTTTAAATGATCAAGTCCCGTTCTATTATTCCCTCCATGATTGGCTATGTCTTGTTGAGAACTTGTTTTAAGGTGTGTCATGCATTAAAGTCATCTTTAAAGGACGCTAGTCTAAGATATGTGTATTCGCTTGTGTCCTTGAATGGTATTCATTTCGCTTTTCATCTCAAGAGTATCCCTGATCACCCTACCCTCATCATAAGCCGAAATGATGGGAACTCTAAGCTTACCCAAGCCGAGAATCTTGCAAACGCGTCCTATGAGCATTCCTTGTTTCACCTTTACGGGACGTACTTTCTTGATTTTCAAAAATGGTTCTAAGTGATCAAAGGGACGCGTGCTAAGAGCTGAGAGTTGTCTGTACAGAGTTCTAATTACAGAGGTTGAGATCAGTGAATGGGACGCCGTGGTTCAGTTCTGTGTTGTGTAGTGTTGTGTGTTGAAAGGACGTCAGGTCAGAGTCCTTTGCAGTTGTGAGAAGTTTGAATGGTTGAAATTGGGAAGGTAAACCGTTTTAGCGAATCGTCAGCGAAAATCTCGGGATATGCGCAAACAGTGCTCAACAGCTGTATTCCTTAGCAAAGAAGAAAGCCACGTGTGGGAAGGCGGGTGGAGGAAGCTGTGTGTAAAGACCCTGTTACCCCTGACCGTCCAACTTCGTCTTCTTCCTATATATACCCACCTGTGCACTCCGAAAACCTTTCTTCGCTCATCTGCTGTTTGCACACTTTTAGAAATCTCAAAGATCTTCCAAATCTTCAACCGAATCCCGAAATCTCTCTCCAAACCCTAATCCTCCCCTATTTAAACCATCTCAAAAATGGCCAACACAAGAGCCTCAAAGAATCCCTCACCCTCGTCGGCAGCGAAAAACACTAGCTCTTCGAGATCTCCTCCGGTGAAAGGCCGGTCATTAATGGAGTCGAGAGGCAGACCTTCCGGCCGACAAGAACCCCTCGCCACCATTCCTCCTCTCAAAGCACCCAGCGCCGCCACTCCAACACCCCTCCTCAACCCCTTCGCTCCCAACCTCCTCAACAAAAACAACCATCCCGCTCTCAATCCAAAACCCAGCCGAAGAGGTTCTCATTTCTGGAGAAGCCCTTCAAACCCGAGCCTGAGCCAGAAAATATCACCAAAGCCTCTGTTTACAGTGGCTCAATTGGCCGGCTCCCCTCTCAACCCAAACGCCGTCCTCCCCTTGACCCTCTCATTGAGGACTGGCTTGAAAAGGAGCCTAGGACGCTCGCCAACATTTGTCTTAGGGCGTCCACTCACGAACATCCTCCTAAAATCCAACGCCTTCTCCACTACTTCATGATCACATATGTCAAGCCCCGCCTTCAAGAAACCAATCACACCAACCCACCGTTCATGAGCTCGCCAAACTACTTCCTGATATAATGGAGTTTGTTGTGGCTCCTACGGGCTCCGTCCCTTCTCAAAAAAGGAAAAGGCCTTCCTCTCCCCCTCCGTCCAAATCGCTCCAAATTAAAGGCCCTTCCTCCTCCCCACCAAAGCCAATCCCTTCCTCCCCTCCTCCTGCCCCAAAACGACGCCTCAAGACCTCTGCTCAGCTTGAGGGCGTCACGGATGAAGAAATGGCCGCCATTCGCCTCTCCGAAATTCAACTGGCAAAAGAGGAGAAGGCGCGCCAAGAGCAAGCAGAGAAAGCAGCCGTTGAGAAGGCGATCCAAGCGAGTATGCAGGACCTTCGTCAACTCCCTCCTCCTCCTCCAAGGGTAGAGGACGCTCCTCAAGTCCAGGCCAAGGACGCTCCACAAGTCCAGGTCCAGGCCAAGGATGCTACCCCTGCTACTCTGCCGCCTCCTCCCTCTGCTCCGCTCAAGGTGAAACCGATCTCAGTGGTTCCGCCCAGCTCCTCCTCTGCTCCTCCCCCAAAAGCTAAGCTCCGCACTCCCTCTCCCTCTCCCCCTAGAGCTTCACCTCCTCCTCCTCCTCCGCCTGCTCCGGCCGTCGAAGAAGCTGCTCAAGTTCAAGGGACGTCTCCTCCATCCGTTCCCACAGAGTCCTTAGCAAGGACTCCAGCGGTGGATGCGCCTCCCACAGAACAGGCGTCCACAGCTGAGGACACTGCAATGGTTGAGTTCCAAGAACAACGGAACGAAGCCTCCGATGACGAGGACGCCCCTCCCCAGGATGAGGAACCTGAGGAAGAGGAGGGAGATGGAGATGAAGAAGATGCTGGTGATGAAGTGATCGTGAGCAATGGCTCCAAGCAGAAACGCTTCAAGAAAATCCTATCACCGCTCCTCTTCACCGCCGAGTTTCTGGCAGAGAACCAGCGCCAAGAGTTCTTGGATCTTCTTGAGTTCCAGGGTTGGACGCACTTGGGCGCTGAGGCCGCTGATGTTGACCCTGATGAGGTTCTCCGTTTCTACTCAAAGTTCGAAATCACAGAAGTAAACGGGAAGCCTCAGGGGACTTTTGAAATCGATGGGGACGAGTACTCAGTTGCTGAGGGCACCGTCCGCAAAATGCTAGGCCTGCGTCCTTCTCCGCAAGATACTCTGCACGATCTGCCGTGCAAGAACTTTGGCCGTTTCTCCCAAGATGAAATCCTCAACAGAATATTCAATGGGAGACAGCCAGCTGCTAAGGACAGAGTTGCTCATTGCCTCACCAAGACGGGCGTCCTTGCGCATCACTTCATTGTGCGCATGGTCGTCCCCCGCCAAGAGAAGAAGTCCATTGTTCAGATCACTGATAGTATTCTCTTGGACGCTTTCTTGGAACGCAAGCCGATAAACTTGCCCCGAGTAATCTTGGAACACATGGGCAAGTGCACAGGAGGCAGGCACTCTCTTCCTTTCCCCGGCTTGGTCAAGCAAATTCTGAAGCAGCAGGGACTCTATGCTCCTAAACAAGAGCGTTCCTTTGGCATTCATTGGGACGTCAGGCAAATTACACTCCCTCCAGTTGGGAAACTCAGGTGTGATGAGCCCCTTCCGTCCGTTAAGCGCCAACTGGAAAAGGAACGGAAAGAGGCTGAAAGGAAAGCCAAAGCTGAGAGGAGAGCTCAAGCTGCTGCTGCTGCTGAACCTGGAGAAGGAGATCACGAAGCTGAAAATGTCCAAGTAGTTGGGACGCCAGCTGAGGACGCTGCTGATGACGAGGACGAGCTCGATGGTATGAGCGTCCCTGATGAGGCTGAGAGGCACTCTACGAAGTATCTGATGGGCATGCTGATCGAGAACCAGTGCATAATGATTGATCTAATTCAGCAGGTTCACGACACACTTCACGTCCACACAGACCTTCTTGAGCGCAACAACGAGCTCCTTGCCCAAAACAACCATCTTCAGGAGCAACACCTCAAAGCCCTTGGCAAGCGTCCCAGAAAATGATCACCTCCCCCTTCTCTAACCCTGAAACAATTTATCATTTCTTGAGTTTTTGTTAAGACAATGGGACGCTGTCCCCGTTTTGAACACTTGTTGTGAATGTCTGTAATGAACGTTCTCGTTTCTCATTCTGAATGCCATTCACTACATTTGTGCTTCATTTTGTCTAAGCGTACCTTTCTTTAGTTATGACTTTGTGCTTGCATGCTTTTCGACTTGTTCTCCTTTTCGATGATGCCAAAAGGGGGAAGTATAGTTTTGCAGAGATGCGATTGTCCTTAAGTTATCATAGAAAGCATGTGTTCAGGGGGAATTTCGGCCAAGTCAAAAGGTCGTTAGTTAGGAATAAAATAGAACGCACTTAAAAGAATGTGTTGCATGCCAATCTAAGCTGAAAAGAAAATCAAAGTGTAGTTCCTCATGCTAAAAGCTTTACTTCTGTGTGCATTATTTGAAAGAGTTTGTCATCATCAAAAAGGGGGAAATTGTTGGGACGATATTAAGGACGTCAGTCGTTAATATCTAAACCAATAATAATCGTCCCTTGTTTTGATAATGACAAACTCAAATGTATTTGATAAGTTGTCCAAGTTTTGATCTCAGGTAAGTCCAGTGGACGCACATGAGCAAAAAGGACAACAAGTGAACAGCAGTCCCTATGCTGTAGGGACGCATGTTACCAGAACTTCCAAAGCTAAACGTAATTGGCGGAGTCCCTGCGCAAGATAGGACGGAGTCCTCATCAAGAAGGGACGCGCGCCAAAATACGGACGAAGTTCAAATTCAAATCAAGGCCGCCCCAACATGATTACATCATCGTCCGGCCTTAGTCCTCAGAAGGAAGCTTCCTTTGTCTGGGCACGTGTAGACAATGCCAAAGACGTCGCTTTCCCAGCAATGGTCCCCTACCCACGCGGAGGCTTCCCAAGCGTCAACAGAGTTGACCTCCTCAAGACGCTCATCGCACCGTTGATCAAAGATCGAGGATCCTGCCAAGTCTCAGAGGACGCTAGAGGACAAGAATCACTTCCGCTATAAATACTCTCCAAGGAGTATGCATAGCGGCATGTGTGTGCAAGAGTGGACTTTGAAGACTTTCTCTCAAGCTCTCCCGAAGCATTCAAGAACACGAACGAAGATCAAGAAGATCAAGTGAGCTTGAAGCAAGAGAAAGAAAGTCCAACCACATCAAATCCAAAACAAACCACAAATCAATTAGAGTTGTAGTTTGTCTCTCACAACGAACCGTGAGAGACGTGAGTGATAGCTTCCTTATAGCTAAGAGTGTTAGGTTACTTGTTAGGTTGAAAGGAGTGTTACTAGTGAGGCTAAGGACGGACGCTTAGCTCAGAGAAGTGTAACGACTCGCCTAAGTTGTAAGGACTCGCTCTTAATAAGATAAGGGACGGCTATTGAAAATCCTCCAACGGAGGTAGAGGTTTACCCATAAGACTAGTTGGTCTTAGTGGGGTTCCTCTATAAATACTCGTGTCCACTTATCTTGTATTCTGTTAAGTTTATTTTCCGCTGCACTAAAGGACGCCCTTAACCCAGTTAAGGACGCCCTCATTAACTGACTTACGATCCATCAGTTATGAATGTGTAGAATCATCATACACTAGTATATCAACATGATATATATATATAGGGGTAGGTTCAAAATAAAACATGTCTTATAGTGCTACAGAGTGGATAAATATGGACCGTTGATCTATATGCATGATATAACACGTCATATGCATGATTTTAAGACGCTATATGCATGATTATAAATGTTATATGCATGATATTTTGCTAGTTATATACATCAAATCCCGGAATAATAGGAACTAAAATTACGTTACCTATATGCATGATATAACACGTCATATGCATGATTTTAATACGTTATATGCATGATTTTAATACGTTATATGCATGATATAACACATCATATGCAGGACTTTCATACGTTATATGCATGATTATAAGCATTATATCCATGTTATAACACGTTATATCCATGATTTTAATACGTTATATGCATGATACAACACGTCATATGCAAGATTTTCATACGTTATATGCATGATATAACACGTCATATGCAGGATTTTCATACGTTATATGCATGTTATAACACGTCATATGCATGATTTTTAATACGTTATATGCATGATTATAAGTATTATATTCATGTTATAACACGTCATTTGCATGATTTTAATACGCTTTATGCATAATTATAAAGGTAAATTACAAAATTTTATCACTTTTTTTTTTCATTTTGAGATTTACAAAATGTCAAATCTCGTCATATAAACAAAGTTTATCAAACCTCATTATTGGCAACGAAATTACTCTAGTCTATTAACAAATACACAAAGTTTAAGCTAAATAATCATGTAGACGGTACACCGTATAGAAGCAGCAATAACCATACTTTATTAGAGCATTAATCAATCAGTTAATTAATCAAACAAAATGTTTAGAGTAGAAGTTCGCTCTCCTCCGTCCACTTTCCCTGTCGGCTTCCAAAAGCTGGCGCTTACTCCACCACCAACATATTCTCTTCTCTCTTCATCTCGTTGGCGTCTTCTTTCCACTACCGAATTTCTCCTCTTCACTGGCGGATTCTCCGTTTAAATTTGGACCTCTCAGGCGAAGTTCGTTTGTGTTGTTTGATCGGTCCGGATTGGGGATCTCAATATTTAAATTTATAAACCGAACCCCAATGTAGTATAAGGGTAGGGTGTCGAACACACGGGAGTTCGTGCGTTGAGTGTACCAAAAAGACTAAAAAGGGGAAAAGAAAGGCAAAAAACAAGGAAAATCAAAGGGAACTTCTCGGGACCGACTTTGGTCACCTCGGTCCGAGAAGGATCGAAGAGAGTTGGCACAGGACCGACACAGTGGAAGTCGGGCCCGACGTCTGGGTAACTCGGTCTTGTCAAATTAGTAGATCGGTCTTGGGTTTTTGGGTTCCTTCCCTAACTAGACTTGGGTAATTCCACCCCAATTCAGCCAATAAGTGTTGATCCTTATGAGATCGAGGTTGTTTGCCTTCGATCCCTCCACTCTACACATCGACCATAGGGGGTTTTCACCTTCCCTTCGATGCAAGGTCAAGTGATGGGCTCGAGATCGCTTTCGCTTATTCTTACCAACCACAAGCCCTTGATCCCTTGTTCTCACAAGAGAATTGAAGCTCAATGTAGAGAGGATTCATAGATCAAGCACTCAAGGCTATGGACTTGGGGGTTCACACCCAATCCTAGCAAGGGGTTTCCCCCATAGCCCAAGACTATGGAATCTACTCCATGTAGCAAGAGTAAAAAGCAATCAATAGACAAAGCAAGCAAATCTCAATCATCGAAATCAAGTCAAAGCTAAATTGCATTCAAATCAAAGGAATTCACAAGATCCAAATCTCAAATCCACTAAACACAAGCAAAACAAGTTCAAACTCACAAATCTCCTCCTAGAACTCCTACTCTCCAACGATTTCCTCTCTTCTTCTCCTCTTCATTCCTCCTCCTTGCTCTCCAAGTCTTCCTTTGAGCCTTTGAGAGTGATTAGATGTGTGGATTAGCCCCCCCCCCTCTCTCTCTAATTGTCTTCTCCTTTTAATTAGGGACCAAGGATTTCCCAAAATAGAAGAAGGGCAAATGTGGTAGATCACAATTATGTGCCTTGGAGCCCAATCCTCACTTAGTCGACATGGACCGACACGGACACATCTCGGGCCCGACGTCGCCAACCTCGGTCCGAGCCTCTAAAGTTCCAACTCGGGCCCGACTTCTTGGCACGTCGTTCCGGGGTCTCGATCCTCTTCTCTTCTTGGTTTTCCTTGAGTTCCTCTTCGTTCCTTGCTTGGCTCTTCTGCTCCTTTGCTCTCAAGCTTTGCTCCTCCTTAGAAACTCCTTCCAAACGTCCTCAAAACGCGCCATTTTACCTACAAAACACAACAAGTTCGCATAGTCTCCGAATCTCATGGAAAATCGGAATCTAAGCTAAAAAGGGACAAAACTAACAAAGAAAGGAACAAAAGACACATATTTACAAGGGAAATTAACCACTCAAACACCACCAAAATGAGAGACATCAGATACCCCATACTTAAACTTGCTTGTCCTCAAGCAATGACAATATAAGTAAGACCGAAGCACAATCTTCAAGTAAAGCCTCATATGAAAAATCAAGTAAGCACAAGTAATAGACATGCTAGAAAGATTACGTCATCACACAAGGTCGAGTGTTCAAGGCATGAAGTCTAATGCAACCAAGCCTCACTTTAGGGACATTAAAATGTGTATCACTCATCATGTGTTTAGGCTTAGCAATGAACACTCAAACTCAACAATCATGCAAGTAAAGACTTTACCATGAAGCTAATATCGCCAATTCCTCCACCTAGAGATGCCTATTACAATGCACACAAAGAATATGAACTTGGCTCAATGGAGGTCCTCAAAGATGTTCCATTCGGCTAGGTTGTAATGGGGCTTTTGGTGTTTCTCAAGGTGGGAATCATTTTGGTCTTGTGGTGCTTACAATGGGGATTGAACTTCCTAATCTCTCACCAAACTCACCAAATTATTCCACTTTCAACTTTCACTCTCATCCAAAAGACTTTGATTTTTCTTCTTTCAACCCACTTTTCACTTAATATTCCACTTCACCTTTGCACTTATACTTTTTGTTGGACTTTTTTCACACTTTTTCACTTTGGACCGACTTACAACATACATCGGGCCCGAGGTAGTTACTAACTCGGTCGGACCCTTTTTACTCACTTAAGCTCTTTGTTTTCAATCCACTTCTTTTTTCCAACTTTTCTTTCTTTTCTTTTTCACTTTAGCTCAACAAAGATGCACTACCCACTCGATTTATAACTCCATTCTTTGCCCTTCACCAAAGAGAATCTCAACTCTCCAAATATTCTCCCAAAAACCTCTCACTAAAGTCCAATCCCATAAGGGTCAAGTCATATAGGCTAGGAATCATATTTTTGAGGAGTTTCAAACAAAGGTCTAAGGCTAAAACAGGGATACAAACAACGGTTTATCTTCAAGGTAGGATATGGAACTTTTTGTGACTAAATGAAATAAAGTTCAAATCAATGTGTCAATACATAGAACAAATCTCATATTGGTCTTGGAAAATAGATAAACACCGCAATAGCAAGTTTTACTAAGCATGCATGAGCTAATCACACAAGAAAATGAGGGATATGCAATATCGAACAAACATCCCTAAAATGGCCAAAAATCATCTCACAAGGTTCACTCATACTTAGTTGCATCAAAACTCTTCCAAGAACTCATGTGCTTAATAAAAACATGCAAGATATCATATCACATCAAAAGCAACATCACTTAGAGGCCATCCAAAAATATGCAAAGGACTTTACATGCTCACATCATCATTAGCCTTCTTTAGACATCTAAGATGGGAATTCCTAGTCCAAAAACAAAATCTTTTTTGACATTTTCACACAATTTTTGAATTTTTATGGATTTTTTTGCAATAAAATTTTCTCAAAACAAAACCAACTCATCCATTCAAACCATCAAATTCAATCATCATTCATGGAACACAACATGCCACAATCCAAAAGAAAACATACCTTAACAAAACAAGAACAAATACAAGAAACCTACACATGAAACTATGAGCTACTAACCCCACCCCATACTTAGAATTTTGATGTCCTCATCAAAACAAAGAAATCAAAACTCAAAAATGAAAGAGATAAGAGGTAAGAAAACTCACAATTTCTTATTATTGAATGGCATGTCTAGGCTTAGTTTGCTAGAAGGAGAGCCCATGAGGCTCGTACTTCTTCACTTGGATCGACCTTGTCATAGAATTTCTTCAATCGATGACTATCCACTCGAAAGATCCGTCCATCTTCACTAACCAAATCTACCGCTCCTTGAGAATGAATTTGGTGAACCACAAATGGTCCGCTCCACCTTGTTCGAAGCTTTCCAGGGAAGAATCTAAGTCTTACATTGAAGAGAAGGACCTTCTCACCAACTTGATAGGTCTTTGGAATCAATTTCCTATCATGCCACTTCTTGGTCTTCTCCTTATACAGCTTAGCATTTTCATAAGCTTTCAACCTCAACTCTCCCAACTCATGGAGATCTAGAAATCTCTTTTCACCGGCCAAGTTTACATCCCAATTCATCTCCTTGAGAGCCCACTTGGATTTGTGCTCCAACTCCACCGGAAGATGACATGCTTTGCCATACACTAGATTGAAAGGTGTAGTCCCCAAAGGTGTCTTGTAAGCGGTTCTATAAGCCCAAAGTGCATCATCAAGCTTTGATGATCAATCTTTCCTTGACTTAGACACCGTCTTCTCCAAGATAGCCTTAATTTGGCGATTAGACACCTCAACTAGCCCACTTGTTTGAGGGTGGTAAGGAGTAGCAACTCGGTGGGACACCCCATACTTAATCAACACATTCTCAAAGCATTTTTCAATGAAGTGAGGACCACCATCACTAATGAGGACTCTAGGCACACCAAATCTTGCAAAAATGTTGCTTTACAAGAACTTCATCACTACCCTTGCATCATTAGTCCTTGTTGGAATAGCTTCTACCCATTTTAAGACATAATCCACGGCCACCAAAATGTATTTGTATGGGCCCGAGTGGGAAATGGTCCCATGAAGTCGATCCCCCATTCATCAAAGAGCTCCACCTCTAGAATTCCGGTTTGTGAAGTCTCATTTCTCCTTGACAAGTTCCCCTCTCTTTGGCACTCTTGACATCTCTTCACGTACTCATGCACATCCTTAAACATGGTTGGCCAATAAAAACCACAATGAAGAATCTTTGCCATGGTTTTGGAACTCTTAGCATGACCTCCCGTTGGCAAGGAATGGCAATGGCGAATTACACTCTCAATCTCCTCACTTGGAATACACCGTCTATAGATTCGGTCACTCCCTTCCTTGTAGAGATATGGATCATCCCAATAATATTGTCTAGCATCATGTAAGAATTTCTTCCTAGCCAAATAAGACAAATTTGGTGGGATCACTCCCCCTACGACAAAGTTAGCAAAATCCGCAAACCAAGGGGTAATCCCTCATTTCACGGTCTCAATAGATAGGAGACAAGTAAGAGGTGAAGATTTAATCAATTGAGAACGGGATGGAATAGAGACCGAGTGGAGAATCTTACTTGATTTCATGGACCGACATTGCAAGGTATTGAGTCCGACATGTTTGGACGTCGATTGAGTAGCACAAGTGCAAAAATCCCTCTGGCCCGATGTTGTGGACCTCGGTCCCGAGTTGCTGGGTAACTCGGTCCGACTTTGGACACCTCGGGCCCGATGCACCATCTTGGTCGATCCCTCCTTCTTTTCCTTCTTCCCACTCAATAGCCCTTCATCCGCCCTCACATTGTCTATAGCTACACCATCCTCCATCTCCATCATGTACTCCACGGGTAATCGAGATAGATGGTCGGCCACTACATTCTCCGCACCAACTTTATCCTTGATCTCATGGTCAAACTCTTGAAGGAGAAGCATCCACCTTAAAAGCCTTGGTTTAGCATCCTTCTTTTTCATGAGGTACTTGATTGCCTCATGGTCCGTATAGACTACCACCTTAGACCCCACAAGGTATGACCGGAATTTCTCAAATGCAAACACCACCGCAAGGAACTCCTTTTCCGTCGTTGTATACTTGCATTGAGTTTCATCCAAGGTTTTACTTGCATAGTAGATGGCATGCAACTTTCCCTCCTTTCTTTGCCCAAGAACGGCTTCCACGGCGAAATCACTTGCATCACACATTACTTCGAATGGAAGATTCCAATCGGGTGATGTGATTCGGTATATTTTGTATAGGTTTACTCTTGTATTATAGGGCTATATTGAGTGTGCTTAGGTTAGAGTTTGTGCTAATTGTAATATCTAGGCCGAAGACACAAGAATGCAAGAATCAAGAGTTCTAAGGCGTTTTGAGTTGTCTGCGCGACACCACTTGCTTTCAAGGGCCATATCTTGAGCTACAGAGGTCGGATTGACTTGATTCTGGTGCCATTGGAAAGCTAACTTCAAGGGCTTCAATTCATCGTTGTACACCGAAATCAGATTCCAAGCCGAAAATGGTCAAAACAGCCTCCGAAGTATCGTTAGAGGTTCTGTCACAATACCGCGACCGCGGCCTGGCCGACGCGACCGCGGTGCTTCCCCAGACCGACTTGTTCTTCTCTGTTGCGAAAGCGCGGGCGCGGTGGGAGCGACGCGACCGCGGTGATGCCGAATCTGAAGCGGGCTGAAATCTTTCTATCTTGTTTACTTTTATATCTTTTGCCTCTTTCCTTATCCATCTCGGGGAGCTTGTTCCTTGGGCTGTATAAGGAGGAGTCAGCCATAGGTTTTTGTTATTCACAATTCCAATTCATAATTCAATTAGGTTTTTAGCTTAGTTATGGAGAGCTAGTCTCCTTGGGTTTGTTCAAGGGAGAAGCTCTGATGTATGAACTCGTGAGGTTTTGGTAATTGATTTCTATCCTTTGGTTGATATTAATTCTCTTGTGCTTCATCTTATGAATGTTTATTGTTTCTCTAGGAGTAGCTAACATATTGAATTGATTTATGTTCTACAGTTTGATTAGGTTTGGACCGTGGACAAAACTAATCTGTGAAAACAACTTAACCTAGACCTGTTGTCTATGCAACTAGGATTAAGAAGAGAATTGATTGTTTTATCTTACAATTGACTCGTAGCTTGATTGTTTGATATTATATCCTGCATATCCTTGTTCTCTATGCTAATTCTAGGTTAAGCGTCCTTGCCTAGGGTTATAGAATTGCTTGGACCGTGGACTTGCGATTGTTAATGATCAGGATAGGAATTAACCATAGGTGTGAATGAGATCAATGGATGAATCTATGATCGAGTGATTATTTCATGAGTGGATCTTTTGAATGAACTTGTTTCCCTTATTTGGTTGTTTGTTTGTTTGTTTGTTTTGTTCTCTAGGTTAGTTTAGTTTAGATCTTTCTCCTTAAATCCCCATATCTTTAGTTGATAATTATATTAATACTAGAAGCCATAGTTCTTTTGGGTTCGACCCCTTACTTGCTTACTATACTTAGTTTGTTTGTTTGTTTGGGTTATTTATCTTTGATCTTGGCACAACGACTTTAGCCGAGTCATGATGCCATAATAGGGGCCGAAACCAAAGCATCTCTCAACCTACAAAAAGCACTCATGCAATCCTCGGAAAATTCGAAGGGAACATCGTTCATCAAGAGGTTAGACAAAGGTTTTGAGATTTTAGAGAAATCCTTGATGAAGCGTCTATAAAAACCCGCATGACCTAAGAAACTCCTAACATCACGCACACAAGTAGGTGGGGGAAGTTTTTCAATGATTTCAATCTTGGCCCTATCAACTTCTATTCCTCTACTAGAGATGAGATGTCCTAGAACTATTCCTTCCTTAACCATGAAATGACATTTCTCCTAATTAAGCACAAGGTTAGTCTCCTCACATCTAGCTAATACCCTATCCAAATTAACCAAACAAGCATCAAAAGAAGAACCATAGACCGAAAAATCATCCATGAATACTTCCACTATTTCCTCCACCATATCGGAGAAGATAGACATCTTGCACCTTTGAAACGTTGCCGGAGCATTACACAAACCGAAAGGCATGCGTCTATAGGCAAATGTTTCATAGGGACATGTGAAAGTCGTCTTCTCTTGATCATCGGGGTGAATAGGAATTGGCCGAACTCCGCTGTACCCATCAAGGTAGCAAAAGTATTCATGTTGTGCCAATCTTTCAAGAACTTGGTCTATAAAAGGAAGGGGAAAATGATCCTTACGAGTACCACTATTTAACTTTCCTCTAGGTTGGTAGCTAAGCTTTCATTTGTCACTTCAACTCCATAGGGTGGTGGAATGGCTTTCAACTCTAGCTTCCTTGTACTCGGTTTGTTGAATATAGCTTCCCATTGCACTCCTCTTGGAAAGGATTGGATCATCTTGGCTTCTCTATGCAATGCTTCGTTCGAAGTTGGTTTGAAGGAGAAATCGAGCTCAACTCCTCCAAATTCAAGGGACAAGTGAACTTTCTTGACATCAATGATAGCTCCCACCGTCGCAAGGAATGGTCTTCCTAAAATGATAGGCTCGCCCGGCACCTCTAACATGTCAACCACAACAAAGTCCGTCGGAACATGATGCCCCTCGACACACAATGGATAATCCTCTACCACTGCAATCGGCTCAATTGATGTTCCATCGGCTATGGTCAACCTCATGTTAACCGGAGCGATGAGTCCCATGGCGGTAGACTTCCATATCGTGTATGGTGATCGGTCCGGGAGTGGTGGTCAAAATTTTAAATTTATAAACCGAACCTCACTTGCAGTAAAGAGGTAGGGTGTCGAACACACGGGAGTTCGTGCGTTGAGAGTACCCGAAAGACTAAAAAGATGTAAAAGAAAGGCAAAATAAAGGAAAACGGAAGAAATCACCTCGGACCGACACTGGTCACTTCGGTCCGAGGGTGGATCGAGGTTGTTTTGGCCGGGACCGACTTGGCTCAACGTCGGGCCCGATGACTGGGTTACTCGATTAGGCAAAATAGTAGATAAGTCTTGGGTTTTTGGGTTCCTTCCCTAACTAGACTTGAGTAATTCCACCCCAATTCAACCAATAAGTGTTGATCCTTGTGATATCGAGGTTGCTAGCCTTCAATCTCTCCACTCTACACTTCGACCCAAGGGAGTTTTCACTCTCCTTCGATGTTAGGTCTAGTAATTGGGTGAGAGATCACTTTCGCTTACTCTTACCAATCACAAGCCCTATGTCCCTTGTTTCCACAAGAGAATTGAAGCTTAGTGTAGAGAGGATTCCTAGATCAAGCACTCAAAGGCTATGGAATTGGGGTTTCCTACCCAATCCTAGCTAGGGGTTTCCCCCATAGCCCAAGACTATGGAATCTACTCCATAAGATAAGAGTAAAGAGCAATCAAATGTAAAAGCAAGCAAATCTCAATCATCAATCTCAAATCAAACTCAAATTGCATTCAAATCTCAAAGGGTTCACAAGATCCAAATCTTAATTCTACTAAAACGAAAGCAAATCAAGTACAAACTCACTAGAACTCCTCTCTTCTCCACCGATTTCCTCCTCTTCTCCTCCTCCTCTCTTCTCCTTGCTCTCCAAGCCTTCCTTGAGCCTTTGAGAGTGATTTGGTGTGGGATTGTTGTTGGATGATCTCTAATCTCTCTCTAATTATGCTTTTCTCTTGATTTGGGACCAAGGAATTCCAATTTAGATGAAGGGCAAAATTGGAAGATCACCACATTTGTGCCTTGGAGCCTAATCTTCACAATTGCCGACTCGGACCGACATGCTGGGGACCTCGGGCCCGACGTTGGGAACGTCGGTCCTGGTCACTGGTTGCTCGATCTCGGGCCCGACGTAGTGGTGCTCAGTCCTGGGCCTCGGTCCTTCTTCATTTCTTGGTTTTCCTTTGGTTCCTCTTCATTCTTGGCATAGCTCTTCCGCTCCTTGATTCCTTGGCTTAGCTCCTCCTTAGTTGCTCCTCTAAAACGTCCTCATTTGCGCCATTTTACCTACAAAACATAACAAACTCGCATAGTTTCCAAATCTTAAAGAAAACCGGGAACTAAGCTAAAAAGGAATGAAACTAACAAACAAGGGAATGAAAAACACATATTTACAAAGGAAATTAACTACTAAAACACCACTAAAATGAGAGACGTCAGAATACCCCATACTTAAACTTGCTTGTCCTCAAGCAATAACAATGTAAGCAAAACCGAAGCACAATCTTCAAGTAAAGCCAATTATGAAAAACTCAATCACGCACAAGTGATAGATATACTAGCAAGATTATGTCATCACACATGATCAAGTGTTCAAGGAATAAAGCCTAATGCAACAAAGCCTCACTTTAGGAATGTGAAAATGTGTATCACTCATCATGTGTTTAGGCTTAGCAATGAACACTCAAACTCAAGAATCATGCAAGTAAAGACTTTACAATTGAAGATAATATCAACAATTCCTCCACCTAGAGATGCCTATTACAATGCACACAAAGAATATGAACTTGGCTCAATGGAGGTCCTCAAAGAGGTTCCATTCGGCCGGGTTGTAATGGGGCTTTTGGTATTTCTCAAGGTGGGAATCACTTTGGTCTTGTGGTGCTTACAATGGGGATTGAACTTTCTAGTCTCTCACCAACTTCACCAAATTCTTCCACTTTCAACTTCACTCATCCCAAAAGACTTTGAATTTTCTTCTTTTCTTTTCTTTCAACCCACATTTCACTAAACATTCCACTTCGTCTTTGCACTATACTTTTTGTTGGATTTTTCACACTTTTTCCACTTGGATCGACTTGCATTATAACTCGGGCCCGATGTGCACTTTAACTCGGTCGGTGCCCTTTTCTTTCACTTAAGCTCTTTGCTTTCAATCCACTACTTTTCCAACTTTTCTTTCTTTCTTTTCACTTCAAAGATGCACTACCCACTTGATTTATAACTCCCTTTCTTGCCCTTCACCAAAGAGAATCTCAACTCTCCAAATACTCTTCCAAAACCTCTCACTAAAGTCTAATCCCATAAGGGTCAAGTCATATAGGCTAGGAATCATATTTTTGAGGAGTTTCAAACAAAGGTCTAAGGCTAAAACGGGGCTACAAACAACGGTTTATCTTCAAGGTAGGATATGGAAGATTTTGTGACTAAATGAAATAAAGTTCAAATCAATGTGACAAAGCATAGAACAAATCTCATATTGGTCTTGGAAAATAGATAAACACCTCAATAGCAAGTTTTACTAAGCATGCATGAGCTAATTCACAAGAAAATGAGGGATAAGCAAATATGAACAAGAATCCCTAAAATGGCCAAAAATAACATCTCACAAGGTTCACTCTAGCTTAGTTGCATCAAAACCCATCCTAGAACTCATATGCTCAATAAAAACGTGCAAGACATCATATCACATCAAAAGCAACATCCATATAGAGGCTAAACCATCCAAAAATATGCAAAGGACTTTACATGCTCACATCATCATTAGCCTTCATATGGACATCTAAGATGGGAATTCCTAATCCAAAAGCAAAATCTTTTTGTTATTTTTTTCACACAAAATTTCGAATTTTAAGGATTTTTTTCGCAAAAATTTTCTCAAACAAAGCAAACAAACTCATCCATTCATGCCATAAAATTCAATCATCATTCAACATCTCATCATGCCACTAACCAAAATGAAACACCAAAATGAAACATCCCTTAAGCAAAACAAGAACAAACATGAAACTACACATGGAACTATGAGCTACTAACCTACCCCATACTTAAAATTTTGAAGTCCTCATCAAAAGAAATCAAAACTTAAAAGTAAAGAGAAGAGTAGAGAAAGCTCACAATTTCCTTATTCTTGAATGGCTTGTTGAGGCTTAGTTTGCTAGGAGAAGAGCCCATGTGGCCCTCACTTCTTCACTCGGGTCAATCTTATCATAGAACTTTTTCACTCGATGACCGTTCACCCGAAAGATCCTTCCATCGTCACCCATTAAATCTACTGCTCCTTGAGAAAGTATTTGATTTACCACAAACGGTCCGCTCCACCTCGTTCGAAGCTTGCCGGGAAAGAACCGAAGTCGTGCATTAAAGAGAAGAACCTTGTCTCCGACTTGATAGGTTTTTGGAACCAACTTTCTATCATGCCATTTCTTTGTCTTCTCTTTGTACAACTTGGCGTTTTCGTAGGCCTTCAAACGCAACTCTCCCAACTCATGAAGGTCTAGATGTCTCTTCTCTCCGGCTAGATTCACATCCCAATTCATCTCTTTGAGAGCCCATTTGGATTTGTGCTCCAACTCCACCGGCAAATGGCAAGCCTTGCCATAGACTAAGTTGAATGGTGTAGTCCCAAGAGGCGTCTTGTAGGCGGTCCTATAAGCCCATAGTGCATCATCGAGCTTAGATGACCAATCTTTCCTTGACTTGGACACCGTCTTCTCCAAAATAGCCTTGATTTGACGATTTGAAACCTCCACTAGCCCACTTGTTTGAGGATGATACGGAGTAGCAACTCGATGAGACACCCCATACTTAATCAACACATTCTCAAAGCATTTTTCAATGAAGTGTGGACCACCATCACTAATGAGAACTCTCGGCACGCCAAATCTAGCAAAGATGTTGCTTTTCAAGAATTTCATCACAATTCTTGCATCATTGGTCCTTGTTGGAATGGCTTCCACCCATTTAGAAACATAATCAACGGCCACCAAAATGTACTTGTACGGGCCCGACGTTGGGAATGGTCCCATGAAGTCGATCCCCCATACATCAAAGAGCTCTACCTCTAGCATTCCGGTTTGCGGGGTCTCATTCCTCCTTGACAAATTCCCCTCTCTTTGGCACTCCTCACATCTCCTCACATACTCATGCACATCCTTGAACATGGTTGGCCAATAGAAACCGCAATAAAGAATTTTAGCCGTGGTCTTTGAACTCTTGGCGTGCCCTCCGGTTGGTGAAGAATGGCAATGGCAAATGACACTTTCAATCTCCTCTCTTGGGATGCACCGCCTATAGATTCCATCGCTCCCTTCCTTGTAAAGGTATGGATCATCCCAATAATATTGCCTAGCATCATGTAAGAATTTCTTCCTAGCCGAGTAAGACAAATTTGGTGGGATCACTCCCCCTACAACAAAGTTAGCAAAGTCCACAAACCAAGGGGTGACCCCTCGTTTCACGGTCTCAATGGATAGAAGACAAGTAGGAGGTGAAGATTTAATCAATTTAGGATGAGAAGGAATGGAAACCGAGTGAAGGATCTTACTTGATCTCATGGACCGGCATTGCAAGGTATTTAGCCCGACGTGTGAGGATGTCGATCGGGTCGGACAAGTGCACATTCCTCCTGGGACCGACATCGAAGACCTCGGGCCCGAGGTACTGGGCACCTCGGTCCGACGTTCCATACTCCTCGCCCGATGCTCCTTCTTGTTCGATCCATCCTTTCTCTCCTTCTTGCTACTCATTAGACCTTCATCCGCCCTCATGTTATCTATTTCCACACCATCCTCCATCTCATTCATGTACTCCACGGGCAACCGAGATAGATGATCGGCCACCAAATTCTCCGAACCCATCTTATCCTTGATCTCATGGTCGAACTCTTGAAGGAGAAGCATCCATCTCAAAAGCCTCGGCTTTGCATCCTTCTTTTTCATGAGGTACTTGATTGCCGCATGATCCGTATATATTATCACCTTAGATCCCACAAGATATGACTGGAATTTTTCAAATGCAAACACCACCGCTAGGAATTCCTTTTCCGTAGTTGTGTATTTGCATTGAGTTTCATCCAAGGTTTTACTAGCATAATAGATGGCGTGCAACTTTCCCTCCTTTCTTTGCCCAAGAACGGCTCCCACGGCAAAATCACTTGCATCACACATCACTTCGAAGGGAAGATTCCAATCGGGTGACGCCATGATAGGTGCCGAAACCAAAGCATCTCTCAACCTACAAAAAGCACTCATACAATCATCGGAAAATTCGAAGGGAACATCCTTCATTAAGAGGTTAGACAATGGTTTTGAGATTTTAGAGAAATCTTTGATAAAGCGTCTGTAAAAGCCCGCATGATCTAAGAAACTCCTAACATCACGCACACAAGTAGGTGGGGAAGTTTCTCAATTATCTCAATCTTGGCCCTATCAACTTCTATTCCTCTACTAGAAGTGAGGTGTCCTAGAACTATTCCTTCCTTAACCATGAAATGACATTTTTCCCAATTAAGCACAAGGTTAGTTTCTTCACATCTAGCCAACACTCTATCCAAATTAGCCAAGCAAGCATCAAAAGAGGATCCATAGACCGAAAAATCATCCATGAATACTTCCACTATTTCTTCTACCATGTCGGAAAAGATAGACATCATGCACCTTTGAAACGTTGCCGGAGCATTGCACAAACCGAATGGCATGCGTCTATAGGCAAACGTTCGATAAGGACATGTAAAAGTCGTCTTCTCTTGATCATTGGGGTGAATAGGGATTTGCCAAAATCCACTATACCCATCAAGGTAGCAAAAGTATTCATGTTGTGCTAATCTTTCAAGGACTTGGTCAATAAAAGGAAGGGGGAAATGATCCTTACGAGTTCCACTATTCAATTTTCGGTAATCAATGCACATGCGCCATTTTGTAGTGGTTCTTGTAGGAATCATTTCTCCCTTCTCATTTTCAACTACGGTCAATCCACCCTTCTTAGGAACTACATGCACGGGACTAACATATTTGCTATCCGAAATTGGGAAGATGATTCCCGCATCCAACATCCTAAGTATCTCACTTTTAACCACTTCTTTCATATTAGGATTTAATCTTCTTTGTGGTTCAATAGTGGGTTTATGGTTGTCCTCCATGTAGATCCTATGCATGCAAATTGATGGTGAAATTCCCTTTAGTTCCTCTAATGAATACCCTAAGGCTCCTCTATGCTTTCTCAAGACCTCTAGCAACTTAGACTCTTCCTCATCATTCAAATTAGCATTCACTATTACGGGCAATGAAGAGTTAGGACCAAGGAAGGCATACCTCAAGTCCTTTGGAAGCTCCTTTAGTACATGTGAAGGCTCCGGTGGCGCTTGGGTTTCCTCCGTTTCGGTCTTGAATACCTCCAAGTAAGAAATCCCGCTCTCCACCTTCTCATCTTCCTCTTGGTTAGCAATCACCCCTTCGTTCTTCACTTCAACTCCATAGGGTGGCGGGATGGCTTTCAACTCTAGCTTCCTTGTGCTTGGTTTGTATATAGCTTCCCATTGCACTCCACTTGGAAGGAATTGGACCATCTTGGCTTCTCTATGCAAAGCTTCTTTTGAAGTTGGTTTGAAGGAGAAATCGAGCTCTACTCCTCCAAATTTAAGGGACAAGTGACCTCTCTTCACATCTATCACGGCTCCCACCGAAGCAAGGAATGGCCTCCCTAAAATGATGGGCTCTTCCGTTACTTCTAACATGTCAACCACAACAAAGTCCGCCGGGACATAGTGCCCTTCTACGCATACCGGATAGTCCTCTACTACTCCAATCGGCTCAATTGACGTCCCATCGGCTATAGTTAACCTCATGTTAACCGGAGCAATGAGACCCATGGCGGTGGACTTCCATATGGTGTATGGTATAACACTTGTGCTCGCTCTAAGGTCACACAATGCTTGAAACTTTCGTGACCCAATGCCCACGGTGATGGCAAATCTTCCGGGGTCACCTAGCTTTTGAGGTAGCTCCAAGATCTTCACCTCATCTTGCATCTCAACAATTGACCTCTTCTTGCTCAAGATTTCCTTCAAGAACTTTACATAGGATGGCATCTCACTTAGCGCATCGGTGAATGGAATGGTGATGTTCAAGCCTTGCAAAAGCTTCAAGAACCGCTTGAACTTGCCCTCAACAATCTCCTTGGGCTTCTTCAAAGGATATGGAAGAGTTGTGACACCTTGCTTCTTGCTTGGATCCACCTCCTTGGATCGATCTTGACTTCTCTCCACATCTTCATCTTGGACCGACTTAGGATCGACGTCGGGACCGACGTCAGGAAACTCGGACCTGGGGCAGGGGATTTCTGGGAACATCGGGCCAACTACAGGGCAAGTCGGGCCCGAGTTGCTGGGTAACTCGGTCCGAGTTGTTGGACCCTCTTCTTCTTCTTCTGGATCGACATCTGGGCACGTCGGGCCCGAGGTGCTGGGAACCTCGGTCCGACTCTCTTCTCTTGTCTTCGGAATGTGTGGCTCGGGCAAACTCCTTCCACTCCTCAATCCTGTGGCTCGTACTTCATTTTGTTGTTGTTGAGCACGGGGATTCTCCTCGGGTCGGCCCGAGAGTCTCCCTTCTTCTCTTGGAAGTTGGTTCGCCATGTGAACAAATTGGTTGTCCACTTGTCTTCTCCACACACCAAACTCCTTGAATTGGGTGCCTATGTCATCAAATCTTCTTTCTATGTTGGTGACTTGATTCTTCAAATCTTGGGCCCATTGTGGTGTTTGCTCATAGAATCCCGGAGTTCGGTATGGTGTGGTTGGGCCCTTGGCTCGTTTTGGTTGAAGTTGTTGTTGTAGCCACTAGCTTGGCCTTGGTTCCACCTTCCTCCATTGTTGTTGAAGTTGGCTCTCCCTCCGAAGTTCCTTTGAACATAGTTGGCCTCCTCAATTTGCTCGGCCAATCGGACTTGGCGCTCATTTGGGCAATCTTGGGCTCCATGCTTCAAAGAACCACACTCTTCACAAACTCTTGTGTTTTGTTGGAGATGACCCATCTTCCTCCTCATCTTGTTCAACTCATCCTCCAAGAATTGGATCTTCACATCTTTGTCCACCTCTTCACTTTTTGGATCGTAGAGCCTCTTCGGACCGTCACCATGGACTCTCACTTCCTTGTTCACTTGATTGACTCCATACATGGCCTCATAATCCGAGAGCTTGTCTAGCAACTCCCACGCTTGCTCCGGAGGCAAGTCAATGAACCCACAATCGGTATGAAGGTTCAATTTATCCTTGGTGGCGGGGTTGATTCCTTGGAAGAAAATGTCTTGAAGGACATATGGTTGTTGCCCATGCGTTGGACACGCCCTTAACATCTCTTTGAACCGGTCCCATGCCTCGAAGAGTGGCTCGTGGGCTCCTTGTTGAAAGCTCGCTATCTTCCTTCTAAGCTCCGTCGTCTTGGTGGGTGGGAAGAACTTCATCAAAAATGAGTCGTTGAGAGCCCTCCATGATGTGATAGAACGAGGTGCTTGACTCTCCAACCAATGTAAAGCCTTGCCTCCCAACGACCACTTGAAGGCTTTAAGTAGCACGTACTCAAGTGTCTCGTCATCCGTCGAGATGGTCTCACATAGGTCCTTGAATTGCTTCGCATGCTCGATCGGGCACTCATTCGGTCTCCCTTGGAATTGCTCTCTCTTGATGAGTGAGATAATTTGAGTTTTGATCTCAAAATTCTTTGACACCTCCGGCAAGACGATGGCCAGTTCGGGCACCTTCAACTCCGGATGCATGTATTGTCTAGCATTCCGGGGTTGAGCGTTGATTTGAGCCTCCAATCTCATCCTTTGCTCCCTCTCTCTACGGGCCTCGGCATCTCGGTTCGCCATTTCAATTTGCATTCGAGCCATGTCGGCTCTCATCCTTTCAACCTCCTCATTACGGGCTTGGTCCGCCATCCTCTTCTTCTTTCGGGCTTGCTTTAGAATACTCTCCGGGTCACACACAAAGTCGAGCTCAAGTGTTCCTCGGACGGAACGAGCTTGCATACACCTACAACCAAAGACACAAACAAAACCGAATCAAAACAAACAAGGGGTTTGGGCTAGTCCCTCACCCAAATCACTACCAAATCAAAAACTCAACAAAAGATGGGTACCTCAAACAAGTAGAACTCCCCGGCAACGGCGCCAAAAATTCTGATCGGTCCGGGAGTGGTGGTAAAAATTTTAAATTTATAAACCGAACCTCACTTGTAGTAAAGAGGTAGGGTGTCGAACACACGGGAGTTCGTGCGTTGAGAGTACCCAAAAGACTAAAAAGATGTAAAAGAAAGGCAAAATAAAGGAAAATGGAAGAAATCACCTCGGACCGACACTGGTCACTTCGGTCCGAGGGTGGATCGAGGTTGTTTTGGCCGGAACCAACATGGCTCAACGTCGGGCCCGATGACTGGGTAACTCGATTAGGCAAAATAGTAGATCGGTCTTGGGTTTTTGGGTTCCTTCCCTAACTAGACTTGAGTAATTCCACCCCAATTCAACCAATAAGTGTTGATCCTTGTGAGATCGAGGTTGCTAGCCTTCAATCTCTCCACTCTACACTTCGACCCAAGGGAGTTTTCACTCTCCTTCGATGTTAGGTCTAGTAATTGGGGGAGAGATCACTTTCGCTTACTCTTACCAATCACAAGCCCTATGTCCCTTGTTTCCACAAGAGAATTAAAGCTTAGTGTAGAGAGGATTCCTAGATCAAGCACTCAAAGGCTATGGAATTGGGGTTTCCTACCCAATCCTAGCTAGGGGTTTCCCCCATAGCCCAAGACTATGGAATCTACTCCATAAGATAAGAGTAAAGAGCAATCAAATGTAAAAGCAAGCAAATCTCAATCATCAATCTCAAATCAAACTCAAATTGCATTCAAATCTCAAAGGGTTCACAAGATCCAAGTCTTAATTCTACTAAAACCAAAGCAAATCAAGTACAAACTCACTAGAACTCCTCTCTTCTCCACCGATTTCCTCCTCTTCTCCTCCTCCTCTCTTCTCCTTGCTCTCCAAGCCTTCCTTAAGCCTTTGAGAGTGATTTGGTGTGGGATTGTTGTTGGATGATCTCTAATCTCTCTCTAATTATGCTTTTCTCTTGATTGGGGACCAAAGAATTCCAATTTAGAAGAAGGGCAAAATTGGAAGATCACCACATTTGTGCCTTGGAGCCTAATCTTCACAATTGCCGACTCGGACCGACATGCTGGGGACCTCGGGCCCGACGATGGGAACGTCGGTCCTGGTCACTGGTTGCTCGATCTCGGGCCCAACGTAGTGGTGCTCGGTCCTGGGCCTCGGTCCTTCTTCATTTCTTGGTTTTCCTTTGGTTCCTCTTCATTCTTGGCATGGCTCTTCCGCTCCTTGATTCCTTGGCTTAGCTCCTCCTTACTTGCTCCTCTAAAACGTCCTCATTTGCGCCATTTTACCTACAAAACATAACAAACTCGCATAGTTTCCGAATCTTAAAGAAAACCGGGAACTAAGCTAAAAAGGAACGAAACTAACAAAGAAGGGAATGAAAAACACATATTTACAAAGGAAATTAACTACTAAAACACCACCAAAATGAGAGACGTCATATGGAATGACACTAGTGCTTGCTCCAAGATCACACAAAGCTTGAAACTTCTGATACCCAATACCAATGGAAATTGCAATTGCTTATCTCCCGGGATCACCCAATTTTTTAGGTAGCTTCAAGATCTTAACCTCGTCTTGCATTTCCACAATCGATCTCTTCTTGCTCAAAATTTCCTTCAAGAACTTAGCATAGGATGGTATCTCACTTAGAGCGTTGGTGAACGGTATGGTGATGTGCAAACCTTGCAAGAGCTTCAAGAACCTCTTAAACTTGCCCTCCACAACCTCCTTGGGCTTCTTCAACGGGTAAGGAAGAGTTGTGCCGCCTTGTTTCTCGGCTGAATCCACTTCCTTGGACCGGCTTAGATCACTCTCAACATTTTCAGCTTGGATCGACGTTGGATCGACGTTAGGACCGATGTGCGGGTCCTCGTTCCGAGGGCAGGGCAAAGCTGGGGAAGTCGGTCCGACTACAGGGCATGTCGGGCCCGAGTTCCTCTCGTCCTCGGTCCTGGTCAGGGGACTTTCTCCGATTTCTGGCTCGAGGTCTTGGCACGTCGGGCCCGAGTTCCTGGGTAACTCGGTCCGACTCTCTTCTCTTATCCTTGGCACTTGTGGCTCGGGCAAACTCCGACCACTCCTCAATCCTATGGCTCGGACTTCATTTTGTTGTTGTGGGGCACGGGGATTCTCCTCGGGTTGGCCCGGGAGTCTCCCTTCCTCTCTCGGAAGTTGATTCGCCATGTGAACAAATTGGTTGTCCACTTGTTTTCTCCATACACCAAACTCCTTTAATTTGGTGCTCATCTCATCAACTCTTCTCTCAACATTGATGAATTGATTCTTCAAGTCTTGTGCCCATTGTGGAGTTTGTTCATAGAACCCCGGAGGTCGGTACGGTGGTGGTTGGGCCCTTGGTTCGTTTTGGTTGTAGTTGTTGTAGCCATTGGATTGGCCTTGGTTCCACCTTCCATTTCCTCCATTGTTGAAATTGGCTCTTCCTCCATAGTTTCTTTGAACATAGTGTGCCTCCTCGATTTGCTCGGCCAAGCGAACTTGGCGTTCATTAGGACACTCTTGAGCTCCATGCTTGAAAGAACCACATTCTTCGCATGCTCTTGTGGTTTGCTTGAAGTGATTCATTTGCCTCCTCATCTTGTTCAACTCATCCTCAAGGAATTGAATCTTCACATCCTTATCAACCTCTTCATTCTTCGGGTCATAGAGCCTCCTTGTACCATCTCCTTGGACTCTTGCCTCCTTGTTGACTTGATTCACTCCGTACATGGCTTCGTAATCGGAGAGTTTGTCAAGCAACTCCCACGCTTGCTCCGGTGATAAGTCAATGAACCCACAATCGGTGTGAAGGTTCAACTTGTCCTTGGTGGCGGGGTTGATTCCTTGGAAGAATATGTCTTGGAGAACAAATGGTTGTTGCCCATGCGTTGGACATTGCCTCAACATTTCCTTGAACCGATCCCAAGCCTCAAAGAGTGGCTCGTGGGCTCCTTGTTGAAAACTTGCTATCTTCCTTCTAAGCTCCGTTGTCTTTGTTGGTGGAAAGAACTTCATCAAAAATGCTTCGTTGAGAGCCCTCCATGATGTGATGGATCGAGGTGCTTGACTCTCCAACCAATGCAACGCCTTGCCTCCCAACGACCACTTGAAGGCCTTGAGTAGCACGTACTCGAGCGTCTCCTCATCCGTCGATATAGTCTCACATAGATCCTTGAATTGCTTCACACGCTCAATCGGGCACTCATTCGGTCTTTCTTGAAATTGGTCCCTCTTGATAAGCGACATGAATTGAGTCTTGATCTCGAAGTTCTTTGAAACCTCCGGCAAGACAATGGCCGGTTCCGGCACCTTCAACTCCGGTTGCATATATTGACGTGCATTCCGGGGTTGGGTGTTGATTTGAGCCTCCAATCTCATCCTTTGCTCACGCTCTCTCCTAACTTCGGCATCCCGGTTGGCCATCTCAAGTTGCATACGAGCCATGTCGGCTCTCATCCTATCAACCTCATCATCATGTAGTGCTTGGTTCTCCATTCTCTTCTTCTTTCGAGCTTGCTAGATAATGCTTTCCGGATCACTCACAAAGTCGATCTCAAATGTTCCTCGGGCGGAACGAGCTCGCATACACCTATAACCAAAGACACAAACAAAACCGAATCAAAACAAACAAGGGGTTTGGGCTAGTCCCTCACCCAAATCACTACAAAATCAAAGAACTCAACAAAAGAGGTACCTCAAACAAGTAGAACTCCCCGGCAACGGCGCCAAAATTCTGATCGGTCCAGATTGGGGATCTCAAAATTTAAATTTATAAACCGAACCCCGATGTAGTATAAGGGTAGGGTGTCGAACACACGGGAGTTCGTGCGTTGAGTGTACCAAAAAGACTAAAAAGGGGAAAAGAAAGGAAAAAAACAAGGAAAATCAAAGGGAACTTCTCGGGACCGACTTTGGTCACCTCGGTCCGAGAAGGATCGAAGAGAGTTGGCACGGGACCGACACAGTGGAAGTCGGGCCCGACGTCTGGGTAACTCGATCTTGTCAAATTAGTAGATCGGTCTTGGGTTTTTGGGTTCCTTCCCTAACTAGATTTGGGTAATTTCACCCCAATTCAGCCAATAATTGTTGATCCTTGTGAGATCGAGGTTGTTTGCCTTCGATCCCTCCACTCTACACATCGACCATAGGGGGCTTTCACCTTCCCTTCGATGCAAGGTCAAGTGATGGGCTCGAGATCGCTTTCGCTTACTCTTACCAACCACAAGCCCTTGATCCCTTGTTCTCACAAGAGAATTGAAGCTCAATGTAGAGAGGATTCATAGATCAAGCACTCAAGGCTATGGAATTGGGGATTCACACCCAATCCTAGCTAGGGGTTTCCCCCATAGCCCAAGACTATGGAATCTACTCCATGTAGCAAGAGTAAAAAGCAATAAATAGACAAAGCAAGCAAATCTCAATCATCCAACTCAAGTCAAAGCTAAATTGCATTCAAATCAAAGGAATTCACAAGATCCAAATCTCAAATCCACTAAACACAAGCAAAACAAGTTTAAACTCACAAATCTCCTCCTAAAACGCCTACTCTCAACCGATTTCCTCTCTTCTTCTCATCTTCCTTCCTCCTCCTTGCTCTCCAAGTCTTCCTTTGAGCCTTTGAGAGTGATTAGATGTGTGGATTAGCCTCTTCTCTCTCTAATTGTCTTCTCCTTTTAATTAGGGACCGAGGATTTCCAAAAATAGAAGAAGGGCAAATGTGGTAGATCACAATTATGTGCCTTGGAGCCCAATCCTCACTTAGCCGACATGGACCGACACGGACACACCTCGGGCCCGACGTTGCCAACCTCGGTCCTAGCCTCTAAGTTCCAACTCGGGCCCGACTTCTTGGCACGTCATTCCGGGGTCTCGATCCTCTTCTCTTCTTGGTTTTCCTTGAGTTCCTCTTCGTTCCTTGCTTGGCTCTTCCGCTCCTTTGCTCTCAAGCTTTGCTCCTCCTTAGAAACTCCTTCCAAACGTCCTCAAAACGCGCCATTTTACCTACAAAACACAACAAATTCGCAGAGTCTCCGAATCTCATGGAAAATCGGAATCTAAGCTAAAAAGGGACAAAACTAACAAAGAAAGGAACAAAAGACACATATTTACAAGGGAAATTAACCACTAAAACACCACCAAAATGAGAGACATCATTGTTTGCGTCCGAATTCTGCCCAGCAACTAGCCACCGACCACCGACCATGGAAACGCCACAGTAGAAGCCGAGCAACCAGCCTTTGATCTCCCTCTTCCACCATCCTCCCAAGCAATTCGAAGGTGAATTCAACTAGATAGCCAGATCTAACAAATTTTGTCTCCAATTTCTAAATTCAACCTAATAGGATCCACAAATCCACTCTATTTTAATCAATTGCATAATGTCAGCATCCAATGACCAAAATTAACCAGATCTGTGTAAGCTGTAAACACAATCTTCACATTCACGTACCTAGAGAAATTGAAATCTGTTTTTTTCTTCAAACAAATTTATGGATATTAACAGGGATGGAGAAGGCAAATCCAATAGGTCTAGCAAGGACGAAATCCGAGCAATTGGCCGGCGGCGGCAATATCAAAGAGCAGAGGTAGCGTGGATGTTTCCCGGTGTTCGAGCCAGAGGAGGACGATGTCAGCGGCGTCGCCGGGAACAGGATTGAGCAGCTCACACATAAAAGGAAATCGGGAGGGAAGGATAGGGTGGGGTGAGGTGGGGTAAATTTGAGGGTTTTTCTTTTAATCATGTCCATTGATTTTGTTTTCATCCAACGGCTTACATGTATTCACTCTGTAGCACTCTAAGGGGTAGTATCACTTGAACCTAATTATATATATAAAGAACCCTATAGTTTGTAACTAACGATAACATTAATAATAACGATAGAAGGTCATATACAAGAAACACGAAAAGTAATGGGGGATTCTAAAAGGTCATAGAGGATATTAAAAACTTTTTTTTGTTCAAAGTTTCATGTTTGGTAAACAGAAGATGGATTTGGCAACTCCACTAGCAAATAATAAGAAAGTAATAAATTTCCAACTAAAAAATGGGCTTCGTTATTATAAATCAAGGTATTGAATATTCTAAAAACACCATGAAATTAGAAATTGTTTGTAAAAAAGTGTGGAATGTCCAATATAGGATTGAAATTATCTATGGACATTTAACCAATTCTATCATAATAATGAAAAATAAACTGAGTGATGAATGGAATAAAGTGGGTTGAATGCATGTGATGTTACATGCGATTCACCATCCAGTTCATTCTCCTTTGATGTTGCTATTAATATGTACACTAGAGTCGTTGTATACACGTTTGTAGTCTAGTAAGAAGACTTACAATACTACAAACTCATCATGTAAAAAGATATATGTACTATTTCAGAAAAACAAATTACATGTCATACATCATGTTTTCCTTTTTTTATTCCAAATTATTTCTTTTAGAAACTACCTACATATATGCATAAATTATACAAAAGTTTGTTAATATTGTTACTAAACGAATAAAAAGTATATTTCTTAATTATTTAACTGTGAATGATATTCATCCTTCACTTATTTAGTTTATCTTTTACGTTGTTTTATCTTGTTACTGCTCATGCATTCTCGATCCTACTGCTTCTCCTCATTCTGTAGTTCCTTCTCACTCTCTATGTCTTTCTCCTCTTGCTTCTCCTCCCCGTCTTTCACTTGTTGCCCGCTTTCCTGCTCCTTCTCTTGTTGCTTTTTTGCATCTTCCTTCTCCTTTTCATCTTCATTTTTCTCCTCATCTCCTTTAACCTTGTTACCTTCTTTCTCTATCTCCTCATCCTTCTTCTTCTCCACTTCCTCCTTCATTTCATCCTTCTTCTTATCCTTCTCCTCCTTCTTCTCGTCTTGCTTCTTCTCTTCCTCCTCCTTCTTCTTGTCTTGCTTCTTATCTTCCTCCTCCTTCTTCTTATCCTGATTCTTCTCTTCCTCCTCCTTCTTCTCATCCTTATTTTTATCTTCCTCCTCTTTCTTCTCATCCTCCTTCATCTCTTCCTCCCCCTTCTTCTCATCCTTCTTCATATCTTTTTCCTCCTTCTTCTTGTCCTCCTTCTTCTCTTCTTCCTCCTTCTTTTCATCCTTCTTCTTGTCTGTCGCCTCCTTCTTCTTGTCCTCCTTCTTCTCTCCATCCTCCTTCTTCTCATCGTTCTTCTTATCGTTTCCCTCTTTCTTCTCATCCTCCTTCTTCTCTTCCTTCTCTTTCCCAGTGTCATTCTTCTTATTTTTATTATCTTTCATTGCGTCCTCCTTCTCCTTCTCCTCCTTTTCTTTCTCCTTCTCGGCATGTTTAGCTTCCTTTGCCTTCTCCTTCTCCTCCCTCTCCTTCCCTTTCGGGCATTCTCAGCTTCTTTTGCCTTCTCCTTTTCCTCCCTCTACTTCTCCATTTGAGCATGCTTTGCTTCAATTGCCTTCTCCTTCTCCTCCCTCTCCTTCTCCTTCTTGGCATGCTCAACTTCCTTTGCCTTCTCCTTCTCCTCCCTCTCCTTCTCCTTCTTTTGATGATCGGCTTCCATTGCCATCTCCTTCTCCTCCATCCCCTTCTCCTTTACCATATCCTTCTCTTCCACCCCCTTCTCATTTTCCTTCTCCTTCTCCACCTTCTCCACTATAGGAGGTGCCTCTATCCCTACTTGTGTTTCAGTTTCCTTGAGCTTTCTAATAGAGAAATTGTCATTGTAAGACGTCGATTGCCTTACGAGGAGAAAGATGACTAGTGAGAAAAACACGACAGCATAGGGATTAAACTTCAAGTATGCCATTTTTTTGTAATTTTCTGTTGTGTTTATTTTTTTTCTTTCTTTTTGTCTTATGAATTAACAATGAAGCTCCGGGTGTATTTTTATAGATCAGGTAAGGCAAAATGTTTGGCGCCAAAGCGTCTCTTGAATTGGTGAAAAATCCTTATTATTCCTTGAAAATAGGTGGTCTAATTAAAAGCAACCTAATGAATTCTAAGGCACATGTTTTCGGTTATTCTTACATCCACGGTGAGACATTGATTGATCGACATATACATGCCATTTTTCAATTATCGTATCTCACCCAATCTAGTGTTTAAAATGGTTGTTGGTGTGTACCAATTAATATAACAAGCAACTCTTTGGAAGAAGGGGCGTGAATATAATGATTAAGTTTCAAAGTAGATTGCTACCATGCTACAACTAACGTGTGGGATGAAAAGATCACCCTAATTAAAAAAACGGAGACTCATACAATGGCCCATGCAGAATTATGTTACAAACAAGCTAGGTAGCTCGTCAATTTGTAAGTCATAGAAAACCTAAACCTCTATGGGATTCCTTAGATGAAATTTACTTGACTAAATCTTTGCCTAGTAGAATCACCCTTCTATATAAGCTATTTAACTCTAAGGTGGATGTTTCTTAGACTCTTATGGCTAGGTTTCTCAAATTAACCCAAGATTTGGAAAGGTGTAAAGATAAAATAAAAGAGGAACATCAAGTTTTCATCTTCTTTAATTCCATGCTTACTCAATTTGATGTTCTTAAAGTTGTCATTAAATATGACCATGATGATTTATCTATTAGTTAACGAATTGAAGTTGTAAAACTAAAAAATGACACACTTAAAGTCTTTAATATTAGAGATGGGTCCAAGAATGAGACTAAGAATGAGGTTATGATGGCTAAGGGTAAAGGAAAAAATAAGTTCCAAGAAAGAAATGAAAAAACAAATGAAAAAACAAATGAGAAATCTAGGAAATATATGTCAAATGTTAAATGTTTGTGATTAACCTGACCAATACTTTAGGGACGAACACAAGAAAACCGGACAGGAAAAGAATAGGAAGAAGGAAAAAGAATACTCCGTATGTTTTTGGGTTTTGAGTAGTTTTATGTCTAATCCCGGTGAAGAACATTGGTCTTCTATGAAGTATTGCATGATATATATTGTTGGCACTAAAGATATAGGTCTAGTAAACTCTAACCATAAGCCTAAAATTGAATTAGAGGGCTTCATTCTACTGACTTTGCTAGTAATAAAGATAATATACAAGTCTACTACCTCTTTTTGATTTATTTGGGTAGGTGTAACACCCCGTGCTTCTGACAAAGCGTTACTCAACAATAGACATCACGATGCACTACCAAGTTGATTTGACAACAGAACATTTGGATCTTGCAATGCAAACACGGTGAGAAAAACATAGAAAACATCTAACTCTTATAAGGTAAGAGCATAGAATGTAAACATGTCATGAATCAATCCAACAACAATAGTTTAACAAACAAGATACTCCAAATTCCTAGAATAATTTCATTTAACAAATAGTTTATCAATCAATCAAATTTAAAAATTGAAAATGGCTTGGATTGCCAAATAAGCAATCTAAATTAAAAATGAATGAGACTTCATTTAACAGCCAATCAAATGACAGCATTCAAATCCCTAGGATTAAAACATTTTTTAGAGACAAATTTACCCCCAAAACCAGGAAACAAGGTTACAAATACACTTTAACCTTACACCTTCCTTTACAACACTATCCTCCAAACCAAAAGCATTAAACAAAACAAAACAAAGAGAATTACAAATCTGGGGCATCATTGTCAATTCTTCATGTCTTGAAAGATAAGTTTGAATGAGCCTCCTCTTTTCCAAGACATTAATGAAGACAGTTACAGGTACAACTTTGATCTTAATCAGCCAGCAAGTGCGGACATATGAGAAGATAATCTTCTCTTTCATCTTAATGAAGAACTAGAGTAATCAATGCAACAGGAGACAGAGGATGCAATTATATCGCAACCAACAACTCATCATCAGACAACAAGGAATCGTCTCAATACAAAGGAGGAATCGTCTCAATACAAAGGACAAAATGCACATCTTATCTTATTATCGCTTCTAGAGAGATCAACAGATGGAAAGCTTTATCATGTGGCTATAAATGGAGCTGCACAAGAATTCAGCATATCAATAAAGAGTATCGGCAAGATATGGGGCAAAGCAAAGACATAGAGGGAGAATAATCAAAGATACAATGTGTCAACAATGTATCACATGTTAGGGAGAGTGCCAACTACTGCAATTACATCCCTGAATATGGGAGAGAGAGCATGCATAAGGGACTTAGCAACAAACATATTAACAAACATCACAATATCCAAAAGCACAATTCATAGAATGATCAAAAGAGGAGTCATCAAGCCACACACAACCAATGTATGATTATTTGCATATAGATGGGAAATGGTTTAATCTCAACAAGAATTTACAAAGGGTGTATCTAGATTAAGATGAGAAAGGGTAATATAGGTCTACAAACTCATCAAAATTCATACCAAAGGTAATGTTTACAGTTGTAGTAGCTAGAACAAGATTCAATGCAGAGGAAGAGTGCACCTTTGATGAGAAAAAAGGGATTTATCGATTTATATGCAAAGAACCAGCAAATAGATCATCCAAAAGCAGACAAAAGGGGACACTTATGACCAAATTGGCGGAATCAATCAACAAATGCAATGACAAGAAATATGCTTATACAACAAATTATGTAACACCCCGGTAATTTATGAGGGATTGAGGTGCTCTTCATGCCAACAAGATATCTTCCTTTTCATGGTTCGAGAGGTCAAAAGAACTATGAAGTTAAGCATGCTAAGGCGAGAGTAGTACCAGAATGGGTGACCTCTTGGGAACTCCTCGAGTTGGCATGTTATAGCGCTTCTAGGGTCTCGAGCCTTACAAATGGTATCAGAGCAAACTCTAGGTTACGAATTGGCTTGGTCGGAGGGCAGTCACTCGTCCCAGAGGGCGGTCCTTGGGCCTTGATGAGGTCGTCAAATGCTTAAGTGGGGGAGATTGTAACACCCCGCTAATTTATAAAGGATTGAGATGCTCCTCATGCCAACAAGAGCACTTTCTTTTCATGGTTCGAGAAGTCAAAAGAACTATGAAGTTAAGCGTGCTAAGGCGAGAGTAGTACCAGGATGGGTGACCTCCTGGGAAGTCCGCATGTTGGCATGGGATAATGCTTCTAGGGCCTTGGGCCTTACATATTGTGTCAGCCTTTAAGGCCAAATGGCCACAAGAAGATGGCAACATAAAGTCAATTTCATAAAACAGGACAATGTCAAAGCTTACATCACACAAGAAGATGAAGAATGGCAACAAGAATATCAACAAGTAGGTTTCACTTTTATCCTAGTCCAACAACCTCTTAATAGTCTTGACTTGAAAATATTGGATTTGGGTTTTTTTAGAATATATAGTTCTTCATGCACAAAAAAAATGTCAAAAGATGTTGATGAAATGCTAGCTACGTGCTGTATATGAGGCATATTATAAGCTACAACCAAAACACCCTAGGTGATGTATGAATGATCTACAAAATTGCATGAATGAGATAATGAAGCATAACGGTGGTAATGATTATGATATCCCACATGTTGGGAAGAAAACATTAGCAAGACAAAGAATGCTACATAGCCAAGATCAGGCACCTATGCACGCAGTAAAGACAGCATGAGAAATTGTTCATGGTGGACAATAATTAAATACAGAACATGCAAGACCATCAAATGCAGTCCAATACACTCAAGATGACGAGGATCATGATTACATAGATTAGTAAAAAAAAAAAGAAGAAGGGATTTTCATTTTGGTGCCCCTCAAGTTTAGACATTTCCTCTTGGTGCCCACAAAAAAGAGTTATTCCTTTTGGTGCCCCTGAGGTTTTGAAAAAGTCCTAACCGTAACCTAAAATGCACATAAACTCCAATTCCGTTAAATACTAAAAAGATATAATAAAACTCAATTACCCTCTTCATTCTCAATTACCCTCCCTCGTCATAGAAACCCTGGTTTCCGATGAACTATGATGTCTCTCATTTTGGTGGTGTTTTAGTGGTTAATCTCCCTTGTAAATATGTGTCTTTTGTTCCTTTCTTTGTTAGTTTTGTCCCTTTTTAGCTTAGATTCCGATTTTCCATGAGATTCGGAGACTATGCAAATTTTTTGTGTTTTGTAGGTAAATTGGCGCGTTTTGAGGAAGTTTGGAAGGAGTTTCTAAAGGAGGAGAAAAGCTAGGGAGCAAAGGAGCAGAAGAGCCAAGCAAGGAACGAAGAGGAACTCAAGGAAAACCAAGAAAAGAAGAGGATCGAGGCCCGGATCGACGTGCCCAGCAAGTCGGGCCCGAGTTGGAAGTTTGGAGGCTCGGGCTGAGGTTGGACCATGTCGGGCCCGAGGTACTCCGTGTCGGTCCATGTCGGCAAAGTGAAGATTGGGCTCCAAGGCACACAATTGTGATCTACCACTTTTGCCCTTCTTCTATTTTTGGAAATCCTTGGTCCCTAATTAAAAGGAGAAGACAATTAGAGAGAGAGGAGGCTAATCCACACATCTAATCACTCTCGAAGGCTCAAGGAAGACTTGGAGAGCAAGGAGGAGGAAGGAAGAGGAGAAGAAGAGAGGAAATTGGTGGAGAATAGGAGATCTAGGAGGAATTTGTGAGTTTGAACTTGTTTTGTTTTGCACTTAGTGGATTTGAGATTTGGATCTTGTGAATTCCTTTGATTTGAATGCAATTTGAGTTGGATTGGAGTTTGATGATTGAGATTGATGTCTCTCATTTTGGTGGTGTTTTAGTAGTTAAATTCTCTTGTAAATATGTGTCTTTTGTTCCCTTCTTTGTTAGTTTTGTCCCTTTCTAGCTTAGTTCCCGCATTTCTATGAGATTCGGAGACTATGCATATTTGTTGTGTTTTGTAGGTGAATTGGCACGTTTTGAGGACGTTTAGAAGGAGTTTCTAAGGAGGATCAAAGCTTGAGAGCTAAGGAGCGGAAGAGCCAAGCAAGGAACAAAGAGGAACTCAAGGAAAACCAAGAAGAAGAAGAGGATCGAGGCCCCGGAACGATGTACTAGCAAGTCGGGCCCGAGTTGGCACATTGGAGGCTCGGACCGAGGTTGGTGACGTCGGGCCCGAGGTCCATCCGTGTCGATCCATGTCGGTCGTGGCTCCGGATTCCTTTATTTTTGGGATTTTCTTGTTAATTCCCATAATTGTATTTGCTTCCTTGCAGGTCAAGGAGTCTAGAAGCCTTGGAGATCAAGGAGTTCTGGAACCTTGGAGGTCAAGGACAAGCCTTGGAGCCAAGGAGTTTAGAGGCGTAATCTAGTCTTTGTAATAGGTGGAAAAATCTCTATTTAAACCCTTGTAATCTCTCATTAGAAGATCATCTAGAATCATCACATACACTTTGGGAGTAAATTGAGAGTTAGGTTTGAGAGAGTAGAAGGAAGAAGGGGGTGGACTCTTCTCCAAGGGAGGGAAAGAACCCAAGATCTAGAGGAGGATTTGGGTGAATTCCTTTCTTTGGAGAGGAAAGAAACCCTTAGGCTTAGAGCGGGAGTAGAGATTGTAAGAATTCTTCCTTAGTTTAATTCAAGTTTACTTTGATTTTGTGTTTGTTGATTGTGGATTTGACTTGCATGAATCATGATTTATCTTTGGTCTTTGATGATTGCTAGTTTGAATTCCATGATGAGCGAGTAGATAGCTTGATCTTAGGGTAGGGGGCGAAAACCCCAACTCAATTGCATGTGCTTGAACCAATTTCATGACTTGATTGCCTAAATCCATGTCTATTTACCCTATGGGCAAGATCCTTTGTTAAAAGCATAGGAAAGTCGGTTCGAAGGGATGAAGAGAGGATCTCTTAATCCCGCGGTCGAGTAGGAGTAGATAGAGAGTTGTTTGACTTGAATGAATGTGTGAGCGTAGTTCCTTGAGATTTATGGCATAATTTGATTGGAATTGTTGATCTATGTCTAAGGCGAAAGCCTCTAATTTATTTATCTATATGAAAGCATGTGAAGTTGATGTTGGCATGAACCCCTAGCCCTAGGATCCCCTTAGCCTAGCTTGTTTCTCTCCTTCTATATTGGTTGTTACGTCGAGCCCGAGTCCCCTAGCCTCGAGCCCGATTTAGTTTGTGCCTAGCTACCTCGGTCCCGAGATTGACAACCTCGGTCCCGAATTGCTTCGTGTGCTTTATTCCCATTGTGTTTGTGTTAGACAAATCGACCGTTCAAACGCATATGATATAATTCCCTGTGATCGACCTCGACCACCGTACTACAGCGGGGTCGTGATACAAATTTCTTTTGTTGATTGACCCGGGGCCCTATCCTTAGATTGGTACAGTGGGCCTGTCATCAGAATGCCGCCGTTGCCGGGGAATTATTGTGATTGTGTGTTTGTTTGGTTGATTTGTTTTGGGTAAGGGACTAGCCCGAACCCTCTTGTGTTGTTTGATTTGTTTCTTTTTGTCTTTTTTGTAGGTGATTCCATCTCGTAAAAAAAAAGAGAGAAAAAAATAAAATAAAATGGATTTCTATGATAGTGATGATGAGTATGAGTGGAAGGTTTTCTACCTTGAGATGGGGATCAAGCGTCTAAAAAGAGAACTCCACGAGGCAAAAGAGCAATGGGAAAGAGAGGAGAGACGAGCTCATGAGCGAGTCAATGCCCGGATTAGAATGGCACAAGAGAGAGCCTATGAGGAGGAGTGTTACATGAGAGAGGTGTATGGGAACCGAGACCACTATGATGGACGAGGTGGTGCTCAATCCTATTGGGGAAGTCCCACTTACACTCAAATGCAAGGAGTACCTCCCTACCAACCTCCGAGCTACGAGGAAACTCCTCCATGGGCACTTGAGTGGCTAGAATAGCTCAAGGAGATGAGAACTCAATTCAAGTAAGAGAGGACTCAATTCGAGGAGTTGGATTCATGGAGGATGAGCGACAACGCCTAACCCAACTATTATTGGGCATCCCAAAACCCGAGTTCTCAAGAGCATTTTCCGAGCTATAATGAAGAAGAGAGCTATGATGAGGTCCGAGTCGAGCCACCACTAGTCGAGGAGAGTAAGCAAGCTTGGACCGACGTACCCACTGTGTCGGGCCCGAGTTGCTCACAAGTCGGACCGACTCTGCAAACCAGGACCGAGTTGGAGGGTGTGTCGGGCCCGAGTTGCCCAGACATCGGACCACCTCTTCTGCCTCCACTCTGCCCCAGGCCCGAAACAAAGGAAGTCGGGCCCGAAGTGGCACCAATATCGGTCCAGTCTGAAAAGGTTGCTAGTAAGATGGTGACAATGGAGGAAAACTATCTCTTGGCTCTTGAGCGTGCAAGGATTGAATTAAAGGAAAGCTCTCCCTCTCTTATGATTGAAGAAGAAAAAGTCAAGTCTCTGTTCAAACAAGCTTTGGAGGAGATGACGGAAGTCGGGCCCGATGTAGCTCCTATGTCGGTCCAGCCTGAAAAGCAAGCTTCCAAGGTCATGTGCGAGACTCCTTTTCCCTATCTCCTTTGCTCCTTTGTGACGGTTTCTTATGAGTCATATGGTGGAGATGAATCATACTCGGTGGATTTGATTTCCGACTATTCTTGGTCTAAGTATGGGGCCCCCGCCATTATGACGAGGCCGAGGCGCATGTTTGGTTGAACTATAGAGAATGGCCTCAATTCTTCTTCAGTGATGAGATGGTCCTTGGAGAATTCATGAACCCCGAGCCTTATTTTCCACCTTAACGGAGATTAGGTGGCACGTCAAGCTAATGACGTTAAAAGAGCGCTTCTCGGGAGGCAACCCGATGTATCCTTCGTATCCTTTGTTTTCTTTTGATTTGTTTTCTTATTTTTAGGATTTGAGCTTATTGTGCTAACCCATTCTCTAAACCCCTTGAATGCAAGTATTTTGGGATTTATCTTTGGTGTGATCTTGTAGGTGCTTCTTGATTCGAATGATGAGCTCGAAAGGAGAAGGTGTATGATGCAAATGAACGAACATCTAGGATGTGAGACGAGCAAGCGGTCTCGACCACCTCTCAAGTAGTTCGAGCCTCAAGTGCTCCACCTTCACCTTCCCATGTGCCGATGTCAACAATTCACCATTCTTCCTAGCTTCAAACGCCTTGTCTAGTGAGTTTCCCTTTTCATTTTCCCTTTTGGCTTTATTTGGATGCAATGAGGACATTGCATATTTTAAGTATGGGGTATGGGAAAAGGAAAGTCTTTTGCGTCTAGTGTTTGTACATATGTGTGCTTTGTGTGTCTTTTGCTTTGTTTGAGAAATTTATTTGCAAAAATCCATAAAAATTTGAAAAATTGTGTTGAAAAATGTCAAAAAGATTTTGTTTTAGACTAGGAATTCCCATCTTAGATGTTTAAAGAAGGCTAATGATGATGTGAGCATGTAAATTCCTTTGCATATTTTTGGATAGTTTAGCCTCTACATGGATGTTGTTTTTTATGTGATATGATGTCTTGCATGTTTTTATTGAGCACATGAGTTCTTGGATGAGTTTTGATGCAACTAAGCTACAGTGAACCTTGTGAGATGATTTTTGGCCATTTTAGGGACGCTTGTTCATGATTGCTTATCCCTCATTTTCTTGTTTGATTAGCTCATGCATGCTTAGTAGAACTTTCTATTGAGGTGTTTATCTATTTTCCAAGACCAATATGAGATTTGTTCTATGCTTTGTCGCATTGATTTGAACTTTATTTCATTTAGTCACAAAATGTTCCATATCCTACCTTGAAGATGAATCGTTGTTTGTAGCCCTGTTTTAGCCTTAGACCTTTGTTTGAAACTCCTCAAAAATATGATTCCTAGCCTATTCACTTGACCCTTATGGGATTGGACTTTAGTGAGAGGTTTTGGGAGAATATTTGGAGAGTTGAGATTCTTTTTGGTGAAGGGCAA
This sequence comes from Polygonum maritimum, assembly GCA_963924305.1. Taxonomy (NCBI): domain Eukaryota; kingdom Viridiplantae; phylum Streptophyta; class Magnoliopsida; order Caryophyllales; family Polygonaceae; genus Polygonum; species Polygonum maritimum. The sequence goes on along the minus strand of OZ002734.1, from coordinate 18,544,519 downwards.
GAAATGGAGTTATAAACCAAGTGGGTAGTGCATCTTTGTGAAGCTTAAAGTGAGAAATGAAAAGAAGAAAAAGTTGGAAAAGTAGTGGATTGAAAGCAAAAGAGCTTAAGTGAAGAAAAAGGGTACCGACCGAGTTAAAGTGCACATCGGGCCCGATGTATAGTGCAAGTCGATCCTAGTGGAAAAAGTGTGAAAAATCCAACAAAAAGTGCAAGTGCAAAGATGAAGTGGAATGTTAAGTGAAAAAGTGGGTTGAGAAAAGAAAAGAAGAGAAAAATCAAAGTCTTTTGGATGAGTGAAGTTGAAAGTGGAAGAATTTGGTGAAGTTGGTGAGAGACTAGAAAGTTCAATCCCCATTGTAAGCACCACAAGACCAAAATGATTCCCACCATGAGAAATACCAAAAGCCCCATTACAACCCGGCCGAATGGAACCTCTTTGAGGACCTCCATTGAGCCAAGTTCATATTCTTTGTGTGTATTGTAATAGGCATCTCTAGGTGGAGGAATTGGTGATATTAGCTTCACACTAGTACAGAACAGGGTTCTCTCAGGGGTTTTTTTACATTACTCTCGGGAGTTTTTACTCCCCCTTTATATGTGTGGCCGAGAAATGTCTCTCAGGGGTTTAATAAAACCCCCGAGAGAAAGACATGCTATCAGGGGTTTTGAAAAAACTCTTGAGAAATGCTTCTCAGGAGTTTCACTAAACCCCTGAGAGAATGAAATTTCAAAGTATAATTGAATTTTATTTGTCTAAGGACTTTTTAGTAAAACACCTGAGAGATATCTGTTTTAAGATTTATAGAATTTCATTAGTTTTTTTTGATTAAATATTTTTAACAAATATTATTATATAAAATTTTAAATACAATCATTACCAAATTAATGAAATGCAAAATTCAATCACCAAAATGGAAGGAATCAAATTGTTAAATTTGTATCAATTCAAATCACAAATCAATCAGTTCAAGTAACTGTATAATGTCAATAAAAAAACAAAGATATATTGTATGAGTTTAAACTGCTATCTATTGTCAATAAAAAAAATAAAGGTTCCTACTGATTCACAACTTTGAAAATCTAACTTACAAAATATAAGAGTTACTATGGGCTTTGCGTATCCAAATATTGCAACCATTCATCTCGTAGATCGTCAACGTGATGTGCACTGTAGCAAGGAGGAGAACCTTTCATGTACTGCAAAGTAAAACATTCAAATGGACGTACATTATAATATAGTATATATAACTTTGCAATTAAAAGTGATCACATTCAATCACTCATAATCAACATTCGTGTCAATAATAACCAACTAGATCAAGGTACATAATTTATTTAAATTTATAAAATGTAAAGTCACTTACGTTGATAGGAACAACAGTGCATTGATGATCCATAATCTCTCGCATGTATCGACATACATAATACCCACAATCCAAAGTGTTGACTTCTTGTTGGGGGCACTTCAAAAATAAAGCAAAACCAATTTAAATTACTCACATGTATATGCACATAAGACCTCAACAACAATTAATTATAGTTGATAAACTTACTGCAATGGTGAGCCACCGTGTTTTCTTCCTGTTGGTTGTGTTTTGTTGAACGGAAAACATCATAATTGCACTACAAAACAAATAGTAACAAGGTGAGTATATAGTATACATACACTTCGACCAAAAAAACTAGTATACATGTAACACGATCCAAATTCATGAAGGCCATTTACTTATGATGAGTGGTATGTGGAATAATATATCTTTAATTGTCATTAGCTAGCACGGTCAAATGAAGGCCATTAGGTACAAGGAAGGATATATACATGCCACAGTAATGTCCAAATGCACTTTCCGGTCACATTTAATCATTCTAAGACAAAACTCGACTTGAAAGGTAATAGTATAAAATACCTTACGTACATACTATATCTCCAAATGCACTTTCTTGTCACATTTCATAAGATATATTTATATATATTTATGTCACATCAGCTATATTCATAAATACTGCACAAGGATGAAAGATAAATATAAAATAACTTACGTATCAACAATGACTCTGAATTTATCAGGTACACTCTTTCTTAGTGGATCTAGCTAATAATCAATATTATCCCATGGATTTATAACAGCTAGCATCCAATGAAAGCTACAAAAAAAACAAAATAGTATTATGAACAAATGATTCATAAATACGAGTTTATTTTGTGTATTTTATAACTTACTCTTCATTGTAAGGAGCAAACCATATGTTGTTTTTCTTTTCTAGTTTTGACATAGAATCTGCCATATATCGCTCCTTCTTCTCCTCTGAATCCTTGCAGTCCGCAGCTAGATATGTTGGGCAAAAAAATGCATAAATGTTGGAACGGCCACTTTCATACAAGTACCTACAAAAATTGTTAATTAATTAATTAATCTTTTTCAACCATATATAGAAATCTTTCTTTCATTTGTCAACTTACTTCATGTACAGAGCAACATGAACATTATCAATTGCACCATTTTGTAGCCACACTCGAATTTGATCTTTGTCAATATATAGCTGTTGTGGAAAGCTGAAAATATTATCTCCAACCTCTACAGTGATTAAAAAAGTATCATCCATAGTAGGATAATGTGTACGATACTTCTCCAATGTTGTGGCATGTTGTTTCTGGCGTTGTAGACTTTCATCAGTATGCTTGTGTTTTAGAGGTGGACGTTTACCATTTGAATTTTGATACTTAACCTGTCATAAATAGTTACTTCACATTATCGAAACCATAATATTAAAAAATTGTGAAAATAAATATAATTTTTTAAATCCGTAAAGTAATACATTACCGATACAATATTGACTAGTCCTTTAGGCCATGCCACAGGTGAGCCCTTTGCTTGTAAAACCGAACTGACCTCTTCTGTGGGATAGGGGACAGAAGAAGTTGGCATTAATGGCTCATCAACAATGATTTTAAGTTGATCTAGTCCTAGTGGTCGGCAATGAAGCATTGAAACTTTTCCAGATGTTGGAACAATAGCTCGTCCTTTTGCCACTAGAGAATTCAGATCTGGCCAAAATAATTGACATCGTTCCCATTTCTCCTGAAATAAAAACGATTGATTACATACAATGTAATTTTATAATATAGACATAAAAGGCTACATACCATTGGTGGATCAACTAATGGCGAATTTGTTTTGGAGCAACTATCATTATCACTGGGAAGTGGCACTTGTACAGGTGGTGGTTCTTCATTTGTCCCCTTCCAATTTTTTTGGAAAAACTCCAATTGTGATTTCATTTGTTCCAATACGCGATCTCGAGAAGCATTTTCTTGTTGGAGAATGTCCAATTTCTCTTGAAGTTCATTAATTCGCATTTCAGAGACTGCATTAGATATTCCACGCCTACTGTCAGGAAAACACCTCTTTAGACCCACACCGGCACCAACACCCCTTACTCGACCAGCGTGCTCTTCCTTGCCCAAGGCCAATGCCAAAATATCTTCCCTACCTTCTAGTGATATTTTGCCTTGGGAAACTTTTTCCTTTAATGAACCCTAAAAAAACAAGTTGCTGTCAATTTCTTTAAAAAAAATGGTCCAAATTCAGTTGTAAAGGCAGCAACTTACAATACTTCTCACAACTTCCATAACTTCTCTGTCATATAAGCCATAACTTTGTCTACCAAGCATCCACAACTCACATCTAGGTAGACATGACGTGGTAGGATCTAATCCCTGTTCTCTAAGCTGAATGCCAACAATTATTCATAATTAAAAAAAACATATATAAACATTTACATCTTCATAACCTTAAAATGAAGCGTGCCTAATTTTTTTCTTCTCATACATAGAAATACATGAAACTTAGTAACCTCCTACACTAGGAAAAGAAATTATTATACAGGAGACTACATATTATTTTTAAGTTCATCATAAATGGAAATACATGAGCGCTACTTACTTTTTCTTCTTCTATTCGAGCATAACTTTTTCGAGATGATTTGAATGGGTAATTGTTAAGTTTAGCAATCTTACGATTCCTCTCACTAATAGTCTGCATACAACAAATTAGAAAGTCATTTAACTGATGAATAATGTTATAGCAAAATATGATGGAAAATAAATCATACTTGAAACTCGCTTGAGCAGCGTTGTCTTATAAACTCAGCCCATGTATCTTTGTCAATAAAAGGGTATAACTTTGGAGGTTCCATTCGAATCTGAGTTTGATCTTCATTGGTGAACAAATATCCGCTTGTGAGACCATGTTTGAAATCACTCCACTTCTTAGACGCGCTTAACATAACCAAGCGCCTATTCGATTCATTTACATCAAATTTCTCCTATATATACAAAATCGATTAGGTAAAATAGTAATGTTATACACGTATTCCAAATCAGTTTGTAATATATATATATGCATTATTACCTTAACAGCTTCAAAAATTAAATTTTTGGTCTCTTTGGGGACATCTTTCCACCTGGAAATGCCAATAGATACTCTTCTACGAGTATGATAGCTGATGAAGAATTGAAAGAGAGAAGCATAGTCTCCAATTGGTTGTTTCTTCATGTTCCAAGCGATCGGAATCTTTTGCCCATTTTCTGTCAATCTATCAACCTTAGTAAGAATGCATATACCATATCGACGAGTTCGATCATGATTTTCCTCGTCAGATGCACTGGCCATCGATCTATAATGTAATCATAATAAAAAACAAATTAAGAAAATCAACAATAAAGTATCTTCCAAACAGCTAGTAGAGCTCAATAATAAACATACAAAGAAAACCTGCTAATTACTACTACCCTTATTCATTCAACCTATGTTGAAACCTAAGACCTTTGCCTCCATATCCTATTGTCCTAGTACAGTTTGCAGTTATTGGTTCACTCTTAATGAAAGTATCACATATCCTGTCTAAGAACAAGTTTTGTTTAATTATCGAGTAAGTACATGATTGAGTAAGTATAAAGTAGTACATTTTGCCTACACAAATAGGCAAATTCAGAAAGAAATTTTCATTTAACTAAACTAACACATATCCTGTCTAAGAACAAGTTTTGTTTAATTATCAAGAAGTATATGATTGATAATACTGATAAAATTTCATGTGTAGTAGTTCACAATAGCTAACAAGTGGTTGAAGACTTCAAAACAAGTCCTTGGCAATTTCAGAAGTAGTAGATTACAGTTCCATCGATGGTTGCCCCTCTACAATGTGGGCAGTACATCAACTTGCAAGATATAATAGTTAGAAGTTTCTTAAATTTTGATCCAGGATGTTACATCAACTTGCAGGATATGTTTTTTTTTTCTGCTAAGGATAAGAACAGGATATGTACAATAAGGGAATTACTGTAAGTACAGGACATGGAGAGATAAAAATTGTATAATAATAATAGTAATAATGATGATGTAGTATAGTACATGGAAAAATATAGAAGCATAATAATCAAGTACTATATAGTATATAGAAAAAAGAATATAGTACTTGGAAAACAAATATTGACAGCTCATAAAATACTAGTATAAAAATTACACGGAACCCACTTAGACTATATAGTGTTGTATACACGTAAGAAGAATCAAAAGACCAATAGAACCCCCCTTAGACTATAAAAATTAAAATTGACAGCCCTAAGATATTGAATGAAAAAAACTTATTTTCTTTTTCTCTTGGAATTCCTATTATTGTTTCCTGACTGCTCCTTTGGTAGAATATCCTCACTAGTCCATATGCCTTCTTCATGATCATCACGCAAGTAAATTTCATCTTCACTAAGATCCACATCAACCGATGGCATGATTACAGTTTTGTTAGAGAAATCATCATCTCTTAGGTTGTACTCATCATAGTGTTTCTCCTTTGCTGTGAGCACAATGGACCATTTTTTATTTGAAGGATCAGGCACATAAAATACTTTTTTTGCTTGGGAAGCTAAAATGAAAGTATCATCCTTATGTCCTACCTTATCCAAATCAACCTGAATGAAGCCTAAATCATCCCTTTGAACCCCATTAGAAAGATTAGCCCATCTGCAACAAAAAACTGGAACCTTAAAGAGCGTATAATCCAGCTCCCATATGTGCTCGATAACTCCATAATATGTACAATCTTCATAAATAGGGTTCTTGTCTTTTGCACTGGATATATGCATTGTTTCAGCCACTAACATAACACCGCTGTTTTGTGTTGTGCTCTTGTCATCTTGTTCCTTTGTATAAAAAGTGACCCCATTAATCTCATATGCTGCAAAAGACTTTACTTCAAAAAGAGGTCCTTGAGACAACCATTTTAAAGTGTTTGAAACGGAGTCAGGATATTCTTTCACTTGTTCTAATACTCTCTTACTGAACCAAGTACTGAATGAGCGATTATGTTCAGCTGTAATCCACTTTTCAGATTTACGAGTAGAAAACTGCCCTTTTAATAAAGCCATATGATCTGCTATGTATGGTTGAACATCATCACTGTTACGAAGAACGTACAAATGAGCTTGAGACCTCATAGCTAAAGATATTCTTTCAAGTTCACCTCCAACTATCCCTTTTCCTTCATCAATTTCTGCCTGTACACACTTCGGAAGGCCTATGGCTTCAACTCCTGATAAGTATTCATTACAAAACTCAACAGCTTCTTCAACAATATATCGCTCTACGATGCAAGCTTCAGGACGATATCTATTTTTCACATATCCTTTAAAAGCCTTCATATACCTCTCAAAAGGATACATCCATCTCAGGTAGACAGACCCACAAAACTTGATCTCTCTAACCAGGTGTACAGTCAAATGGACCATTATATCAAAGAATGAAGGAGGAAAGTACATCTCAAGCTGACATAATGTAACCACAATTTCCTGTTGTAAACTTTCCAGCTCTTCTGGAATGATAACTTTACTACAAATCTTCTTGAAGAAAAAACATAGACGGGTGATAGCATTTCGAACATGTTTAGGAAGAATGCCACGTATAGCAATTGGTAAAAGTTCTTGCATCACGATATGGCAGTCATGAGATTTCATACCTTGAAGTTTCAGCTCATTTAAATTCACAAGACTCTTCACGTTAGATGAAAAGCCAGTAGGAACCTTCACATTGATAAAAAAACTGCAGAACTGAAGTTTCTCTTTTTTAGAAAGTGTGTAACATGCTGGTGGAAGATAAGTGCGATCTCCAAGCTTCATTGGTTTCAACTCTTCTCTGATGCCCACCCCTGACATATCTAACCTGGCATTTACACCATCTTTAGTTTTTCCTTTTACATTTAATAATGTTCCAATCAAGCTATCACAAATATTTTTCTCGATATGCATCACATCAAGATAATGTCTGATAGACAGATGCTCCCAATAAGGAAGAGAAAAAAATACTGATTTTTTTCCACCCTTTTTTTGGTAGAGGCTTATCACGTTTCTTACCATATGTGATATTCAAATTGTTCACAGCAGCAAGTATTTGTTGCCCATTCAATGGCTCTGGAGCAAGTCTTTCTTCAGTTTCACCATTAAATGCTTTCCTTAATTTTCTATATCGATGATCTATAGGCAACAATCGACGATGCCCAAGATAAACCGTCTTCTTACTGTTGGGTAATTGGCAAAAAGAAGTTTCTTTGTGACAGCAAGGACAACCCTCATGACCCTTAACACTATAACCTGACAAATTCCCATATGCTGGAAAGTCGTTAATTGTGCAAAATAGCATTGCTCGCAAGGAAAAAGTCTCTTCACGATAAGCGTCATACACTTCAACACCAGTATTCCACATGAGTTTCAAATCATCAATGAGTGGTTGTAGATAAACATCTATATCATTTCCTGGCTGCTTCGGTCCAGAAATCAACAACGATAACATCATATACTTTCGCCTCATACACAAAGAAGATGGAAGATTATAAATGACAAGCACAACTGGCCAAGTACTATGGGTGCTTGATTGATTACCATGAGGATTCATCCCATCAGACGACAATGCAAGACGTAAGTTTCGAGGATCACTGCCAAATTCAGGAAATAAACAATCAATACTTCTCCACTGTTCAGAATCTGCAGGGTGTCGTAGCTTACCATCAATTTCCCGTCCTTCTACATGCCATCTTAAATTCTTAGCATCCTGGGCATTGGAGAATAATCGTTTAAATCTAGGTACGATTGGAAAGTACCACACCACCTTGGCTGGAACACCTTCTCTCTTGTAGCGTGATTGGCGACAACTAGGATTTGGACAACAATCAAGTGATGCATTTTCATTTCGATATAAGATACAGTCATTAGGACAAGCGTGAATCCTCTCATAATCCATTGCTAGTGAGCAGAGGACTTTTCTTGCATCATAAGTACTAGTAGGAAGCACATTATCATCCGGAAGCATATCCTTTAATACTTCAAGCAAGGCTGTGAAACTCCTATTTGTCCAACCATGAGCAGCTTTTAAATTGTACAATTTTAAAACTGCGGACAATTTTGTGAACTTAGAGCACGACGGATATATAGGCTCTCTAGCATCACGTAATAAATCTTCAAACATATTAGGACGATCATGAAAGTTGTCTTGGACCACTTGAGCCATTTCTTCAAGCCGATCACCCTGATCATCTTGAGTTTCGTACATTGCACTATCATCCATATTTGTTTGCTCTTTTTCACCATGCCATATCCAACGAGTGTAGGTCGGATCGATCCCATGCATAATCAAGTGATCTTTTACTATATCAACACCTAATCTTGTGATGTTGAAACACTTTTTACATGGACAGGGTAGCCTAGTATGGTTTTCAGTATTCTCAGTAGCAAACTTAATAAAATCCTTGACCCCAGTTACATACTCAAGCGATACACGATCAGCTAACATCCATTTGCGATCCATCTCGTATCCTTTTACATTAAAGTTTGTTTACTTAATTAGTTTAGTAAAATGCTTTGCACTAGGATGTAGCAAATAATAAATAAAGAGATTAAAGCAATCATGTACGTATTTATATAGTATAAAATAGTTTTAACTTCATAACTTCACAATTTTAGTCTAAGTAGTTCATACCTATACTAAGCAATTTTGCCTCTTAATTTGATTAAATAATGAATGAGATTAAAGTAAACATATACGTATGCTGCATTATTTAACAAATGAAAGAGATCCTTGAAACTAACACACTATGGTAAATCACTATATAGTGTCTGATCAAAAAAAAATCACTATAGTAAGTAGGTCTACTGTCTTCACATAATTATTTCTCGAGTCTAACTCATTTGGGCCTACACATCATAACTCCTCTAGAAGATGTAGAATCCTAGCCGAGCTATATTGATAGTTTAACACAAGAAATTCATATTTGCTATAAGTTCTCCACTGTCAGATAGTTAATGTCAATGGTTAACTCCCTCCTTTCTCTCTAATTTAGTGATGTGAATAGTAAATTATGATTGACTACATTAATCTGTCTTATTTTATATCCTTATCCACCAAAAAACAGAAAACACTCTATGTAGAACACACAACAAAAAAATTAATGAAATACATAAAAGGGTTGCCTAAAACACGTCTAACCTATGTAATCTAAACTGAAATTGCCTTCAATTCTAAAATTGTATGCTGAACGGGAAGAAAGAAAACCAATTTGAGATTACATGACTATGTACAGGGGCAAACAAGTTCACATGACTAATTGCAGGGGCAAAACTAATTAAGTCAACACAATTTCACAGGACTACTTGATAGGTACTGAAATTAGTTGAGGTTTAAGCATGAAAAGAGCCTAAATTAAGCAAAACTAACTTGAAATTACACAAGGGCAAACGAGTTGAAACGATTGAAACTTACAGGTGCAAGTGGCAGGAAGATGATGATGAAGCAGAAGAAGATCGGTCACCAACGATGGACAGAATTGAAGTCGTCCCCTCACGCCTTCGCCGGAGAAGATGGGACACGTACCAACGATGGAGAAAAGTGATCGGGGTTCAGCGCGGCGATGTACGGTTCGTGTGGAATTGAAGAAGCTAAGCGGTGTGGAATTAAACATTAGGGCTTTTGGCAATTTTTTGTACGATTTTTAGCATAAAAGAAAAAAAAGATATAATATCTTTTTGCTTGACCAAAAGTGCGCGCGCGGGAATGCTAAAATTTATAGATAGGCGGGATTCACAAGATTTTCTTGGCGTTTTTTAATCAAACCCCCGAGAATTATCTTTCTATTTAAGTGGGTTGACAAAAACACCCGAGAGTTATTTTTTTGTTTTTACACATAAATTAATATAGCAAAACTCTCGGGTGTTATTTAATAAACTCCTTAGAGTTTCTTATTTTACAAGAGTTTTGAAAAATCCCTGAGAATAAATCCCTGAGAAATATACATTTTGTACTAGTGTCAATAGTAAAGCCTTTACTTGCATGATTCTTGAGTTTGAGTATTCATTGTCAAGCCTAAACACAAGATGAGTGATACACATTTTCATATCCCTAAAGTGAGGCTTGGTTGCATTAGACTTTATTCCTTGAACACTTGATCATGTGTGATGATGTAATCTTGCTAGCATATCTATCACTTGTGCTTACTTGAGTTTTTCATGTGAGGCTTTACTTGAAGATTGTGCTTCGGTCTTACTTACATTGTTATTGCTTAAGGACAAGCAAGTTTAAGTATTGAGTATTCTGATGTCTCTCATTTTGGTGGTGTTTTAGTAGTTAAATTCTCTTGTAAATATGTGTTTTTGTTCCCTTCTTTGTTAGTTTTGTCCCTTTCTAGCTTAGTTCCCGCATTTCTATGAGATTCGGAGACTATGCGTATTTGTTGTGTTTTGTAGGTGAATTGGCACGTTTTGAGGACGTTTGGAAGGAGTTTCTAAGGAGGATCAAAGCTTGAGAGCTAAGGAGCAGAAGAGCCAAGCAAGGAACAAAGAGGAACTCAAGGAAAACCAAGAAGAAGAAGAGGATCGAGGCCCCGGAACGATGTACTAGCAAGTCGGGCCCGAGTTGGCACATTGGAGGCTCGGACCGAGGTTGGTGACGTCGGGCCCGAGGTCCATCCGTGTCGATCCATGTCGGTCGTGGCTTCGGATTCCTTTATTTTTGGGATTTTGTTGTTAATTCTCATAATTGTATTTGCTTCCTTGGAGGTCAAGGAGTCTAGAAGCCTTGGAGATCAAGGAGTTCTGGAACCTTGGAGGTCAAGGACAAGCCTTGGAGCCAAGGAGTTTAGAGGCGTAATCTAGTCTTTGTAATAGGTGGAAAAATCTCTATTTAAACCCTTGTAATCTCTCATTAGAAGATCATCTAGAATCATCACATACACTTTGGGAGTAATGAGAGTTAGGTTTGAGAGAGTAGAAGGAAGAAGGGGGTGGACTCTTCTCCAAGGGAGGGAAAGAACCCAAGATCTAGAGGAGGATTTGGGTGAATTCCTTTCCTTGGAGAGGAAAGAAACCCTTAGGCTTAGAGCGGGAGTAGAGATTGTAAGAATTCTTCCTTAGTTTAATTCAAGTTTGCTTTGATTTTGTGTTTGTTGATTGTGGATTTGACTTGCATGAATCATGATTTATCTTTGGTCTTTGATGATTGCTAGTTTGAATTCCATGATTAGCGAGTAGATAGCTTGATCTTAGGATAGGGAGCGAAAACCCCAACTCAATTGCATGTGCTTGAACCAATTTCATGACTTGATTGCCTAAATCCATGTCTATTTACTCTATGGGCAAGATCCTTTGTTAGAAGCATAGGAAAGTCGGTTCGAAGGGATGAAGAGAGGATCTCTTAATCCCGCGGTCGAGTAGGAGTAGATAGAGAGTCGTTTGACTTGAATAAATGCGTGAGCCTAATTCCTTGACATTTATCGCATGATTTGATTGGAATTGGTGATCTATGTCCAAGGCGAAAGCCTCTAGTTCATTTATCTATATGAAAGCATGTGAAGTTGATGTTGGCATGAACCCCTAGCCCTAGGATCCCCTTAGCCTAGCTTGTTTCTCTCCTTCTATATTGGTTGTTGCGTCAAGCCCGAGTCCCCTAGCCTCGAGCCCGATTTAGTTTGTTCCTAGCTACCTCGGTCCCGAGATTGACAACCTCGGTCCCGAATTGCTTCGTGTGCTTTATTCCCATTGTGTTTGTGTTAGACAAATCGACCGTTCAAATGCATATGAAATAATTCCCTGTGATCGACCTCGACCACCGTACTACAACGGGGTCGTGATACAAATTTCTTTTATTGATTGACCTAGGGCCCTATCCTTAGATTGGTATAGTACTTTGGGCCTGTCATCAGAGATTTGTTTGTTTTGTCTATTGATTTCTTTTTACTCTTTCTACATGGAGTAGATTCCATAGTCTTGGGCTATGGGGGAAACCCCTAGCTAGGGTTGGGTGTGAACCCCCAATTCCATAGCCTTGAGTGCTTGATCTATGAATCCTCTATACATTGAGCTTCAATTCTCTTGTGAGAACAAGGGATCTAGGGCTTGTGATTGGTAAGAGTAAGCGAAAGCGATCTCGAGCCCATCATTAGACCTAGCATCAAAGGTAAGGTGAAAACCCCCTATGGTCGATGTGTAGAGTGGAGGGATCGAAGGCAAACAACCTCGATCTCATAAGGATCAACACTTATTGGCTAAATTGGGGTGGAATTACCCAAGTCTAGTTAGGGAAGGAACCCAAAAACCCAGACCGGTCTACTATTTTGACAAGACCGAGTTACCCAGACGTCGGGCCCGACTTCAAATAATGTCGGTCCCGCCTAAACTCTCATCGATCCTTCTCGGACCGAGGTGACCAAAGTCGGTCCCGAGAAGTTCCCTTTGATTTTCCTTGATTTTGCCTTTCCTTCCCTTTTCAAAGTCTTTTAGGTACACTCAACGCACGAACTCCCGTGTGTTCGACACCCTACCCTTGTACTACTACGGGGTTCGGTTATAAATTTGAATTTTGACCCCCCTAATCCGGACCGATCAGAATTTTGGCGCCGTTGCCGGGGAGTTCTACTTGTTTGAGGTACCACCTTTTGTTGAGTCTTTGATTTTGTAGTGATTTGGGTGAGGGACTAGCCCAAACCCCTTGTTTGTTTTGATTTGGTTTTGTTTGTGTCTTTGGTTATAGGTGTATGCGAGCTCGTTCCGCCCGAGGAACATTTGAGATCGACTTTGTGAGTGACCCCGAAAGCATCATCAAAGAAGCTCAAAAGAAGAAGAGGATGGAGAATCAAGCACAATGTGATGAGGTTGCTAGGATGAGGGCCGACATGGCTCGGATGCAACTTGAGATGGAAAACCGGAATGCCGAGATAAGGAGAGAGCGTGAGGAAAGGTTGAGATTGGAGGCTCAAATCAACACCCAACCCCGGAATGCACGCCAATACATGCATCCGGAGTTAAAGGTGCCAGAGTCGGCCATAGTTTTACCGGAGGTTTCAAAGAACTTCGAGATCAAGACTCAATTCATATCACTTATCAAGAGGGACCAATTTGAGGGGAGATCGAATGAGTGCCCGATTGAGCATGTGAAGCAATTCAAGGATATATGTGAGACTATCTCGACGGACGAGGAGACGCTAGAGTATGTGCTACTCAAAGGAAGGCATTGCATTGGTTGGAGAGTCAAGCACCTCGATCCATCACATCATGGCGGGCTCTCAACGAGGCATTTTTGATGAATTTCTTTCCACCAACAAAGACAACGGAGCTTAGAAGAAAGATAGCAAGTTTCCAACAAGGAGCTCACGAGCCACTCTTTGAGGCTTGGGATCGGTTCAAGGAAATGTTAAGGCAATGTCCAACCCATGGGCAACAACCTTATGTTCTCCAAGACATATTCTTCCAAGGAATCAACCCCGCCACCAAGGACAAGTTGAACCTTCACACCGATTGTGGGTTCATTGATTTGCCACCGGAGCAAGCATGGGAGTTGCTTGACAAACTCTCCGACTATGAAGCCATGTACGGAGTGAGTCAAGTCAACAAGGAGGCAAGAGCCCAAGGAGATGGTACGAGGAGACTCTATGACCCGAGAATGAAGAGGTTGATAAGGATGTGAAGATTCAATTCCTTGAGGATGAGTTGAACAAGATGAGGAGGCAAATGAATCACCTCAAGCAAACCACAAGAGCATGTGAAGAATGTGGTTCTTTCAAGCATGGAGCTCAAGAGTGTCCCAATGAAAGCCAAGTTCGCTTGGCCGAGCAAATCGAGGAGGCACACTATGTTCAAAGAAACTATGGAGGAAGAGCCAACTTCAACAATGGAGGAAATGGAAGGTGGAACCAAGGCCAAGCCAATGGCTACAACAACAACTACAACCAAAACGAGCCAAGGGCCCAACCACCACCATACCGACCTCCGGGGTTCTATGAGCAAACTCCACAATGGGCTCAAGACTTGAAGAATCAATTCACCAATGTGGAGAGGAGAGTTGATGAGATGGGCACCCAACTCAAGGAGTTTGGTGTATGGAGAACACAAGTGGACAACCAATTTGTTCACATGGAGAATCAACTTCCGAGAGAGGAAGGGAGACTCCCGTGCTGACCCGAGGAGAATCCCCGTGCCCCACAACAACAAAATGATGTCCGAGCTATAGGGTTGAGGAGTGGTCAGAGATTGCCCGAGCCACAAGTGCCAAGGACGAGAGAAGAGAGTCGGACCGAGTTACCCAGCAACTCGGGCCCGACGTGCCCAGACATCGAGCCAGAAGTTGGAGAAGGTCCCCTGACCAGGACCGAGGATGGGAGGAACTCGGGCCCGACATGCCCTGAAGTCGGACCGACTTCCCAAGTTTTGCCCTGCCCTCAGACCGAGGACTTGCACATCGGTCCCGACGTCGATCCAACGTCGATCCAGGCTGAAAATGGTGAGAGTGATCCAAGCCGGTCCAAGGAAGTGGATCCAATCAAGAAACAAGGCGGCACAACTCTTCCTTACCCGTTGAAGAAGCCTAAGGAAGTTGTAGAGGGCAAGTTTAAGAGGTTCTTGAAGCTCTTGCAAGGTTTGAACATCACAATACCGTGCACCAACGCTCTAGGTGAGATGCCATCATATGCTAAGTTCATGAAGGAAATTTTGAGCAAGAAGAGGTCGATTGTGGAAATGCAAGATGAGGTGAGGATCTTGGAGCTACCTCAAAAGTTGGGTGATCCCGAGAGATTTGCAATTACCGTGGGAATTGGATCCCAAAACTTCAAGGCTCTTTGTGATTTAGGAGCAAGCATATCGGTTATGCTCATGAGCATATGGAGGAGGGCTAACCTTGGTGACATAGAACCGGTCGACATGAGTCTTACAATGGCCGATGGTTCAACTACAAAGGCCACGGGGATTTTGGATGATGTCCCGGTTAGAGTTGGGAAGTATTTTGTCCCCGACGATTTCGTGATCCTTGACATGAAAGAAGATCCATTAGTACCCATTATTCTTGGAAGGCCGTTTCTAGCCACGGCGGGTGCCAAATTTGATGTAAGAAATGAAAAGGTGACTTTTGAGATTGGCGAAGACAAGGTGGAGTTTCACTTTAACAAAGCTCTAAATGAACCGGATGCCTTGGCGATTTTGAAATTGGAAGAAAATGCCAAGAGGAAAAGAGAGGAAGTGGAAGCCACAAGAGAAGAAGAAGCACCTTTGAGGAGTCATGAAATGGTTGTCGTGATGCGAATCTCGAACAAATAAATTTGTCAAGACCCCGCTGAGTATAGGGAAGTCAGGATCGTCCACGGGAGCTAGTAGTTCTATATCTAGCAATCAAACTACGAAAGTAAAACAAAACAAAACAAAACAAAACAAGCAAACGAACACAAACAACAAGTCTCGGGAAGAGGTCGCAGCCGACCCTAGGGAGGTCGCGGCCGACCTACAACAGAACTTCACAACACACAGAAAACAACTACAGAGGTGGTCTCAGCCGACCTGCAACTAGTCGCGGCCGACCTATTCTGGGCATGTAGATTGGTTTGGTAAAATCAAGGAAAAACAACTAGGGGTGGGGATTCACCACAACACGAGCATGCATTTAAACAATGATAAAGGACCAACTCAACTAATAATCTCATGGGTGACTTTCATCACAAAAGAACAAATCAAAAGCCTCCACTTCCATGAAGGTGTTAACATGCAATCCAACTTGTTCTTCTAAGGGTTCGACTTTCATCTAACCCGGATAGTTCACATTCACAACAAAACCTCTCAATTAGGTTGCAAACAAGAACATTCCCCACTTCGTCAAGGGTTTTAAGCACACAAGAGGGATTTATGGGAAGAGATTTCAAGTTAAGCATGGATCCAAACATCAAGGTCATGAATGCACTTTCATGGTGGGTTTCACCCCAACCCTAGCAAGCTAACTACTCACACATAATGAAACACACAAACAACAAAAGAGAAGAGAAAATCATCATCCAAAGCAAGCAACTTCAATTAATTTCAAGTTCCACTTACAAACTTTAGCAAACCCACAAGTTTTCTTCACACACCATTGTCTTCTTCTTCTTCCTAGAACACAAGTAAAACAAACTTTCTTCCTCACTATCTCTCCTTACAAGCAATCTCTCTCTCATACTCACACTCTTCTTCTCCACCGCCACTTTCTTCTTCTCGCAGTCACCTTCTTCTTCCTCCTCCTCAGCCAACTCTTCTCCTCTCTCTCCCCTTTCACCCTTGAGCCTTTTCCCTCCTAGAAAAGCTGATTAGAAAGGGAGACAAAAGGGGTCTTTGTAGCAGCCCACAAAAGCAAGAGAAGGAAGCTTCCTCCTCTGCCACATCTCTGCCACCGCCTGCAGCAGCCGCCTGCCTTTTTCGGATTTCTAAAATCCCGCCCAAAAGCGTTACTTGCACAGCAAGGATTTTCTTCGGATGTTGAGAGGGGTCGTGGCCGACCATATGGGGGTCGGCGCCGACCTACTGCAGAACGTGGACTTCTTCTCGGTTTGCTTCGTTCTTGCTCCAACTGGTTGGGCTTTTGCTCGGAGTTTCTTCCTTTTTGCTCCTTGAATTTCTTGAGTTCCTTGTACTTCTTTGAGGCTCCCTTGGTTGCGAATTTGGATCTTGACTCCTGACACTTTGACTCTTGAAGACTAACGGTTCCTAGAAAGCTCCGAAAATGCGTGGAAAAACTCCTCCTAAAGGCTCCAAATACCTACACAACACGAAACAACACACAAACGACTCCAACCCTCGAAAGAGAGTCGAAATCTTATGCAAAACACACAAACACAAAGGAAAAGCATGCAAAACAAGCTAGAAAACTACCTAGAAAATCAACTAAAAAGCACGACATCAATGGTCGATGCTCAAGTTCAAGAGAGAGAGTTGCTAGATCCATGTGAGCACCAAGAGGAGTCAAGAGGTGATGATAGTCCAAGGAGCAATGAAGAATGTCCTTCTTTATATCCTTTTGATGTGGGAGACTCTTATATTTGTTTGATTGACTTGAAAGAGGATCTAGAGGATAGTTACATATGTTTGAGTGATTTGAAAGAAGATTTGAGCTACAATGTTATTGAATCTCCTAGAAATTCTCTAGATGTTTTTGATGTAGGAGATAAAGGTCAAGATGAGAAAGAGCAAGAGGTGCAAGCAAATGCTCTAAAGGACAAGGGTGAAGGAGAATTGGAGTGCCACGCCTTCATTAATCACAAGTGGTGGTTTTATGGCTATGAAGGGCGTGGAGATGGACATGACTACGGTGATCAATTCACCATTTTTCATCCACCTTGAAGGTTGAGGTTAGAAGTCAAGCTAATGACTTAAAAGAAGCGCTCCTCGGGAGGCAACCCGAGCTTAGTAGGTTTATTTTCGTAGTTTTTTAGTTTGGTTTTCTTGTCTTAGCCTAGATTCTTTCTAATCTCTCCTTAGCATGTATTTTGTGGAATTGTGTGTTATGTGAGCTTCATGATTAAGTAGTGGTAATGGTGAAAATAATAAAAGGACTTGTGGGTAAAGAATTGGCAAGACGAGGGAATTTTAGGAGGTCGAACCAAGTCGGATCGAGGTACCCAGTACCTCGGGCCCGACGTAGGTGAAGTCGGTCCAACTTAGCCGGTCAACCTTGGTCTTGATTTGAAGGAAATGCCCATTATACCCCTCTAACCTAAACTTTGTTTCTTTCCCATTTAAAGCCTTCTTTCCCATACCTACCTCCCATCACGTTCATAACCACCTTCCCAAAATACCAAGCTCACTCTCAAAACCCCAAATCGGCCCCCCCATCTCCATCACACTCGATCCCCTAACCAAACTCCCAACAATCTCGATCCAACACCCTAGCCATCCCCAACATCGATCCCACAAGCAAAAATCCCAACAAATCCCATTGTGTTCTTCATCTCTCTCCTAGATCTAGGTTGAGAATTTGAGTTCTAAGGAGTTTGAGTGCTAAGAAGTCTAGATCCCTTCAAATTTGGTATGTGAATCTCGATTCTTCCCTAATTCCTTGTGAATTTCATGCTTTCATTGTTTGAATTGAGATTTGCCATGATTGAGTGAGTTTAGATCTTGAGCATCCATGGTGTTTTGCATGAATAGTGGAATTTATTCTTAATTGTTGATTATGCATGCTAGAACGTACTTGGAACTTCGATTGATGAAGAGAAATGGTTGAAATCGGATTTTAGGAGCATGATAGAGTGATTTTGGGTGAATTAGGCTGAGAAGGCGAATTGAGGGTCGGACCGAGATACCCAGATCTCGGGCCCGACATTGCAGAGTCGGTCCAAGACTCAGGACCGAGGTTGAGACACCTCGGGCCCGACGTCTTGAGTTGGTCGGTCCTAGTCCTATTTGTCTTTCTCTTGCGTTGGCTTTAGGATTCATGAGTTTGATTGTTGGTTGTGGCTTGATTATCATGATATATCTTCTAGCTTGACCATTGTTGTGTGATCCTTGGTTCATACATGTTTGATTTTGTGAGTTAAGTGTCTAGAGGACAAGTATGGGGTCATTCTTGTGTGATAAGTTGTTAGTTGTGGAAACATGTGATCTTGTTGAGGTTGTATAGATCTTATCTTGTAGTTCTTTGCTTTGAATGTGTGTAGGTACCATGACAACCCGAGCATCTTCTTCACGCATGGAGAGGCCTTCAAAGAAGTCCAAGAAATCAAAGAGAGTACAAAGGATGGATGATGTGCAATTTGAGGATGATGATGTGATAGCAAGCTATGAGCGATACATGGGTCTAGCTCACTACACTAGGTGGCTAGATTGGGAAGCTATAAGGAAGATGAGTATGGAAATGGCTCTCACCCGATGCTACTCTCATATTGGTCTAGACGTGATGTTGAGGTGGAACAACACTCACTATCCCGCCTTAACGTCGGAGTTCATGGCCACCTTCAAGTGCACATACGAAGGAGTTGAGGATAATGACGGCATAATCACCTTTCAATTGGGCAAAGTGGCACAAGAGCTCTCTCTTAGGAACTTGGCGGTCTACCTTGGATTTCCTTTTCCAAGAGATGAAGCTTTTGTAGATAATGAGAAGGTGAACTATCTTTGGAGGTATGTAGCGGGGAGGAACGAGATGAGGAAAGGAGCCTCAACCAATGAGATAGCGAGTCCCCTCTTCCGAGTCATGATCCGAGTTTTGGGATGTGCCATCTATGCTAGGCACGAGCTAAGCAAGCCGATGAAGGAAGAAGCCATGTTGCTCTATGAGATGTTGTTCCAAAATGAGAAGCCGATGAACCTCACATGGGAATGGGTGAAAATGGTGAGGGATTTCCAAAGCTCTTCATGGATTTACTTTAGAGGGATGATATCCCGCTTGGCTCATCGTCTTGAGGTGGATCTCTCCAAGTACACGCCGGCACCGAATGGAGTGGAGTTCATGGATCTCAAGTACTTCAAGAAAGCCAACATCATCAAGGAGAAAGCCGTCACCGGTGCCACCACTTATCTAGCACCTCATTCCAACTTTGACAAGGTGAATATTCCTTTGGGGCCTCGTCTCTTTGATCTCTCATGTTACACTACTCCCCAAGCTTTTCCGGAGTCCGAAGATGAAGAGCCCAACCAATTTGAGTTTGCAAGAAGGGAGGCCATGGATGTTGACTCGCCTCCCGAAGAAGAAGATGAAGGATACCGCAACTTGCTCACCGACCATGCTCCAACGCTTTTGGACCGAGATGCAGGGCACCTCGGGCCCGACGTGCATCAACGTCGGTCCGACGCATACTTGCCCGAGTCGGTCCCTAGTCACTTTGAAAGAGGAGAAGGAAGTGGAGCAAGGCAAGAGCAACCACATTTTGGAGGGTACGAAGGTTATGCCCAATGGTATGGGCCCGGAATGGTCTTCCCCGAACCTCAACAATCGGTGGACAAGAAAGCCAACCAATTGGCTCACCTTCAACTCCAACAATCAAGCATGCTACAAGAGGCCCATCAACTCAATCTTCAACAACAACAAATGTATCTTCAACAACAACAACTCTCCCACCAACAAGAAGTCTTCCAAGCTCAATATGAAGAGGTGAACCGAGGCCTCGCTTACACTAGGCGTGATGTGGATGATTTGAGAACGGTGGAGGATCAAAGGTTGCAAGTTCAAGAAAGTTTCAACGAGTGGATGGTCGGGAATTACCCCTCCCGAGAGGACCCTTGGACGCGCCCCTCACCTCAACTCCAACCACCAAGTCAAGATCCTTTCCAAGCCCAAGTGTATGAGCGAGAGAGGCAAGCACGGCTCTAAAGAGGACGCCGCCGAGAGCACCCTCCAAACTAAGTCTAGACATGCCAATCAAGAATAAGAAATTGTGAGCTTTCCTAACTCTTGTCTCTTTTATTTTTGAGTTTTGATTTCTTTTTTTTGATGAGGACATCAAAATTCTAAGTATGGGGTGGTGTTAGTTGCTCATAGTTTCATGTGTAGGTTTCTTGTTTGTTATGGGATGTTTTCTTTTGGATAGTGGCATGTTATGTTGCATGAATGATGAATGAATTTGATGGTTTGAATGGATGAGTTTGAGAAAAAATTTTGAAAAATCCTTAAAAATTCGAAAAACAAATTGTGTGAAAAAGTCAAAAAGATTTTATTTTTGGACTAGGAATTCCCATCTTAGATGTCTAAAGAAAGCTAATGATGATGTGAGCATGTAAAGTCCTTTGCATATTTTTGGATAGTTTAGCCTCTAAATGGATGTTTCTTTTGATGTGATGTGATATCTTGCTTGTTTTTATTGAGCACATGAGTTCTAGGATGAGTTTTGATGCAAATAAGCTTGAGTGAACCTTGTGAGATGATGTTTGGCCATTTTAGGGATACTTGTTCATATTTGGATATCCCTCATTTTTCTTGTGTGATTAGCTCATGCATGCTTAGTAAAACTTGCTATTGCGGTGTTTATCTATTTTCTAAGACCAATATGAGATTTGTTCTATGCTTTGTCACATTGATTTGAGCTTTGTTTCATTTAGTCACAAAATATTCCATATCCTACCTTGAAGATAAACCATTGTTTGTAGCCTCGTTTTAGCCTTAGACCTTTGTTTGAAACTCCTCAAAAATATGATTCCTAGCCTATATGACTTGACCATTATGGGATTGGACTTTAGTGAGAGGTTTTGGAAGAATATTTGGAGAGTTGAGATTCTCTTTGGTGAAGGGCAAAGAAATGGTGCTATAAATCAAGTGGGTAGTGCATCTTTGATTGAGCAAAAGTGAGAAAAAGAAAGAAAGAAAAGTTGAAAGAAAAAAGTAGTGGATTGAAAGCAAAGTGCTTAAGTGAAGAAAAGGGTCCGACCGAGTTCAAGGTGACCTCGGGCCCAATGTATGTTGCAAGTCGGTCCTAAGTGAAAAAGTGAGAAAATCCAACAAAAAGTATAGTGCAAAGATGAAGTGGAATGTTAAGTAAAAGTGTGGGTTGAAAGATAAGAAAAGAAGAAAAATCAAAGTCTTTTGGGTAAGTGAAGTTGAAAGGGGAGTATTTGGTGAAGTTGGTGAGAGACTAGAAAGTTCAATCCCCATTGTAAGCACCACAAGACCAAAATTATTCCTACCTTGAGAAACACCAAAAGCCCCATTACACCCCGGCCGAATGGAACCTCTTTGACGACCTCCATTGAGCCAAGTTCATATTCTTTGTTCTAATAGGCATCTCTAGGTGGAGGAATTGGTGATATTAGCTTCAATAGTAAAGTCTTTACTTGCATGATTCTTGAGTATGAGTGTTCATTGTTATACCTAAACACATGATGAGTGATACACATTTTCATATACCTAAAGTGAGGCTTGGTTGCATTAGACTTTATTCCTTGAACACTTGATCATGTGTGATGACGTAATCTTGCTAGCATATCTATCACTTGTGCTTGATTGATTTTTCATATGAGGCTTTACTTGAAGATTGTGCTTCGGTCTTGCTTACATTGTTATTGCTTGAGGACAAGCAAGTTTAAGTATGGGATATTCTGATGTCTCTCATTTTGGTGGTGTTTTAGTGGTTAATTTCCCTTGTAAATATGTGTCTTTTGTTCGTTTCTTTGTTAGTTTTGTCCCTTTTTAGCTTAGATTCCGATTTTCCATGAGATTCGGAGACTATGCGAATTTGTTGTGTTTTGTAGGTAAATTGGCGCGTTTTGAGGAAGTTTGGAAGGAGTTTCTAAAGAAGAAGCAAAGGAGCGGAAGAGCCAAGCAAGGAACGAAGAGGAACTCAAGGAAAACCAAGAAAAGAAGAGGATCGAGGCCCGGATCGACGTGCCCAGCAAGTCGGGCCCGAGTTGGAAGTTTGGAGGCTCGGACCGAGGTTGGACCATGTCGGGCTCGAGGTACTCCGTGTCGGTCCATGTTGGCAAAGTGAAGATTGGGCTCCAAGGCACACAATTGTGATCTACCACTTTTGCCCTTCTTCTATTTTTAGAAATCCTTGGTCCCTAATTAAAAGGAGAAGACAATTAGAGAGAGAGGAGGCTAATCCACACATCTAATCACTCTCAAAGGCTCAAGGAAGACTTGGAGAGCAAGGAGGAGGAAGGAAGAGGAGAAGAAGAGAGGAAATCGGTGGAGAATAGAAGATCTAGGAGGAATTTGTGAGTTTGAACTTGTTTTGTTTTGCACTTAGTGGATTTGAGATTTTGATCTTGTGAATTCCTTTGATTTGAATGCAATTTGAGTTGGAGTAGAGTTTGATGATTGAGATTTGTTTGCTTTGTCTATAGATTGCTTTTTACTCTTTCTACATGGAGTAGATTCCATAGTCTTGGGCTATGGGGGAAACCCCTAGCTAGGGTTGGGTGTGAACCCCCAATTCCATAGCCTTGAGTGCTTGATCTATGAATCCTCTCTACATTGAGCTTCAATTCTCTTGTGAGAACAAGGGATCTAGGGCTTGTGATTGGTAAAAGTAAGCGAAAGCGATCTCGAGCCCATCACTAGACCTAGCATCGAAGCGAAGGTGAAAACCCCCTATGGTCGATGTGTAGAGTGGAGGGATCGAAGACAAACAACCTCGATCTCATAAGGATCAACACTTATTGGCTGAATTGGGGTGGAATTACCCAAGTCTAGTTAGGGAAGGAACCCAAAAACCCAAGACCGATCTACTATTTTGACAAGACCGAGTTACCCAGACGTCGGGCCCGACTTCAAACAGTGTCGGTCCCGCCTAAACTCTCATCGATCCTTCTCGGACCGAGGTGACCAAAGTCCGTCCCGAGAAGTTCCCTTTGATTTTCCTTGATTTTGCCTTTCCTTCCCTTTTCAAAGTCTTTTAGGTACACTCAACGCACGAACTCCCGTGTGTTCGACACCCTACCCTTGTACTACTACGGGGTTCGGTTATAAATTTGAATTTTGACCCCCCTAATCCGGACCGATCAAACTACTCCTCCACCACCGCCACATCCGCCAGCGGGACAACCCACGCCACCATCAACTCCACCAGAATTAGCCCAGTCGCCGCCCTATTCCCCATGTCCGATCAAATCCAATCCCAATTGCAATTTCGCCCCAATCGCATCTCAAGCGGGAAATCGACGACTCCGTCGCCTCTGCCACCGTCTGCTCCTCCCCCGACATCACGCCCACCCTCGAATTGCCCAATGCCCTACACTAGAACCCTTCCCCGTCAACAAAACTCGTTTCTTTACGCCCTCGCAAAGTCAGGAAGCTCTCCTCCGATCCCCCCTCCGCCCTCGCCGACGCCGGGTCCAATTTCGCCGCTTCGAGCTCCGAGGACGCCACCAGCGCCGAAACCCTAAATTCCTCCGCCATGACAACCGTCCCTGTCTTCTCTGACATGAAACCTAGCTCCGCCTCAAAGCCTCTAAGAAGAAGATGGTAGCTGTCGTCGGTGCCGGCCAGAGCAGAGCAGAGCAGCCCACCATCTTCCTCGCATAGTGGCGCGTTCCCTCACTTACCCCGGCGAGATTGAGAGGGCTTTGCAACATCTCCAGAGCGTGGATCCGCATCTAGCTCAGCTAATCAGTCTTCATCAGCTTCCGACTTTAGATTCCTTCCAAACCCCTTTCCTTGCCCTAAGCAAGAGCATTCTCTACCAACAAGTCGCCTACAAGAACGGGACTTCCAATTACGCCCGATTCGTTTCTCTTTGTGGGGGCGAAGATGGCGTTCTCCAGTAGTCGTTCGCATAATCCGGTAGCCTGAATGGAATTGGAGTTTAGGTTGAAAAAAAGAATAAAATTGATTTTTATTTTTATCTTTTTAATATTTAACGTAAATTGGTATAAAATGGATGGAATTGAAGTTTAGGTGTAATTTAGGCTACGGTTAGGACTTTTTTAAAACTTCAGGGGCACCAAAGGGAATAACTTTTTTTTGTGGGCACCAAGAGGAAAAGTCTAAACATCAGGGGCACCAAAAGGAAAATCTCTAAAAAAAAAAGAAGCAAGATCAGAATATGAAGTTTAGAAGTGCCAAGACATATTTTGAAGAATATATTTTGAATGACATATTTTATGAGCAAAAATGTTATACGCTTAGTTTTTTTGTAAATGCTTGCTTTTTGTAAATGTTGTAAGCATGAATATAATGCAATGAATATTTATGCATGGATTAGGAATTTAAAAACAGTTTCTAATAATCTCAAGATGTCCCCATTCATCACTGACAGAATCTTAAATTGAAATCACAAACACACTAGATAGGCCTCAATCAGACTAAATCAACCAATTTCTCAAGCACATTGGTATTATCAAATTAAATGAAGTATGTCTATCTTTTTCACAAAGTTGCATCTGATGGGTTCCGGATCGGAGGGTCAAAATTTAAATTTATAAACCGAACCCCTATTGTAGTTCAAGGGTAGGGTGTCGAACACACGGGAGTTCGTGCGTTGAGTGTACCAAAAAGACTAAAAAGGGGAAAAGAAAGGCAAAAACAGTGAAAATCAAAGGGAACTCCTCGGGACCGACTTTAGTCACCTCGGTCCGAGGAGGATCAACGAGAGTTGGCACGGGACCGACACAGTGGACGTCGGGCCCGAGGTCTGGGTAACTCGGTCTTGTCAAATTAGTAGATCGGTCTTGGGTTTTTGGGTTCCTTGCCTAACTAGACTTAGGTAATTCCACCCCAATTCAGCCAATAAGTGTTGATCCTTGTGAGATCGAGGTTGTTTGCCTTCGATCCCTCCACTCTACACATCGACCATATGGGGTTTTCACCTACCCTTCGATGCGAGGTCAAGTGATGGGCTCGAGATCGCTTTCGCTTACTCTTACCAACCACAAGCCCTTGATCCCTTGTTCTCACAAGAGAATTGAAGCTCAATGTAGAGAGGATTCATAGATCAAGCACTCATGGCTATGGAATTGGGGGTTCACACCCAATCCTAGCTAGGGGTTTCCCCCATAGCCCAAGACTATGGAATCTACTCCATGAAGTAAGAGTAAAAAGCAATCAATAAACAAAGCAAGCAAATCTCAATCATCCA
The DNA here is from genome assembly GCA_963924305.1 of Polygonum maritimum. Classification (NCBI taxonomy): domain Eukaryota; kingdom Viridiplantae; phylum Streptophyta; class Magnoliopsida; order Caryophyllales; family Polygonaceae; genus Polygonum; species Polygonum maritimum. Next base: position 18,518,684 of record OZ002734.1, on the reverse strand, counting down.
ACTCAAATCAAAGCTAAATTGCATTCAAATCAAAGGAATTCACAAGATCCAAATCTCAAATCCACTAAACACAAGCAAAACAAGTTCAAACTCACAAATTCCTCCTACTCTCCAACGATTTCCTCTCTTCTTCTCCTCTTCCTTCGTCCTCCTTGCTCTCCAAGTCTTCCTTGAGCCTTTTAGAGTGATTAAATGTGTGGATTAGCCTCTTCTCTCTCTAATTGTCTTCTCCTTTTAATCAGGGACCAAGGATTTCCAAAAATAGAAGAAGGGCAAAAGTGGTAGATCACAATTATGTGCCTTGGAGCCCAATCCTCACTTAGCCGACATGGACCGATACGGATGCACCTCGGGCCCGACGTTGCCAACCTCGGTCCGAGCCTCCAAAGTTCCAACTCGGGCCCGACTTGCTGGGACGTCGTTCCGGGGCCTCGATCCTCTTCTCTTCTTGGTTTTCCTTGAGTTCCTCTTCGTTCCTTGCTTGGCTCTTCCGCTCCTTTGCTCCTAGCTTTGCTCCTCCTTAGAAACTCCTTCCAAACGTCCTCAAAACGCGCCAATTTACCTACAAAACACAACAAATTCGCATAGTCTCCGAATCTCATGGAAAATCGGAATCTAAGCTAAAGAGGGACAAAACTAACAAAGAAAGGAACAAAAGACACAGATTTACAAGGGAAATTAACTAATAAAACACCACCAAAATGAGAGACATCACATCACTAGTTATTATGTATATAATCTCAGACCCCTCAACCATTATAGACAATGCATAATTTTTGACAACACAAACATTAACATACCATGAACCTTGTTGAGCAAAAATGTACACAAAATTGCAAAACATATAATAATTATTTTTATTTTAGTTCGACCCTCTCTTTTAATTCTTTTGATTAAAAGCAATATCAATACAAAATATTTATTGGTTTTTATGATTTGGGCTGCACCCAATATTACGGGTTGCCTACGTATCTCTTTTCTAGAGAATCAAGCCTTACGTAGTTCAGAGAAGAACATCAAGTCCTCACGTAGTTCTAAAGTTTAATTTACACTGGGGTGTGATTGAACTCGATGACACATTGTCATATATTAAGTTTCCTACGTAGTCTTTATTAGGCATCAAATCAACACGTAGTTCTAAAGTTTAATTTTGATTTTGATTTTTGGGTTGTGATTGAATTTAACGCGTACAAATCACACATTAAATTTCCTACGTACCCGTATAAACGGGATCAAATCATACGTAGTTCTAATTTAATCTTGATTTTATTTTGACCTTGAACACGTGGTCATGATCAAGATTGGCCAAGATTTATAACTATCTTGTATTGGGAGGTGGTTTTAGCAATTAAACTACATTTGAGATTAAATATATACATCGTAAAATCTACACGAGATGTATACACATTTCTACCGTCACAACCTTAGAAGCACGGACTCAAAAGTTCATTATGAACATTTTTATGAATTTAAAGGGGTTTTATTTAACAAGGTATTATTTTTATCCTTTTTGGTGTTGTTACAAAATTGATCGTGTCACCATTAATATAGGATTTTAATGGCTTAATAACATGACGAACATGTCCAGCCTCTACATGAATTGAATATATCAACCCACTTGATTTCAAGAGGTAGCAAACTGCTTCATAAAAACAGTTTCTATATCCACCAGATTTATATATATTACTTGACCCCTTACATATACGTACATACATATACAACTGCACATATGTGATCGCACACGTACACACCAACATGAGTATGACCATTATTTGATCGAAAAAAAAAACATGAGTATGACCATTATATATACACGTATCAACACCCGTTTTATACTTAGTGGGAAAATTATGGGCAAAGCCTAGTTGATTATGTACGTGTTTTTTATTTTCCTTGGTCAGGAACTCTTCTATAATTCTAGAATAAATTGGGCTTTACGACGGCATTTAACTAATCCACTTTAACGCCTTTACGACGGCATTAGAGTCCTTTATGAAGGATGATAACCGGTGTAGTGGTTCGAGCAGTGGCGGATCCAGGATCCACTGGATGGGGGGGGCGAACTTTCGTCTAGTCCCATTATCCGATCATTTTGTACGCAAGGTAGAAGGTACAAGCCATGAGTTACGGTAGAACCTCAAATCTCTAGCGCAACCTTAGTCATTTGAATCGGAATTCATCCCAAGTTCTCACTTGTATCAAATTAAGTGTCGGGGAACGAGTTTTGTTACGAAGGAATAAATCTAGATAGAGTTATAAATCACTCACTAATAACAATTAATAAATCCATCGTAAAATTTAAGTGACATTTTTATTGATTAAATTTAGCTTAACCTAACTAAATTCCAAAAACTTATTATCTAATTTGATTTATTTCGGTAACCATTTCACAAAATAATTATTCGATCTTTAAGCAAGTGTAATTTTTAAGATATCATCTAGCTAATAAAAAATTATTCGATCTTAAACTTACTATCTTAAGAGTCAAACATTAACATATATTATTATGAGTCACGACCAGCGGCAGCAACCCCAAATGGCCCACAATTTTAAATTGGCCCATACTTTAAATTGGCCCACTAGAGTCTTCTTCAACCTCCTAATTACGAGAATCAATCTCACGCCGCCCGCAACTCGCCCGAAGCTCGCCCGAAGCTCGCCCCATCCCACCAGAAATTCACCCCATCCCGCCCCCGCACCACTTCCCGTTCTTCACTACTCCTCCATGCTAGTCCGGCGAGACGGGGGGCGGCCGCCCCCCTGCGCCCCCCCTAGATCCGCCGCTGGGTTCGAGAGTGATTACCCCGAATCCACCACCGTTTTGCTTAACGTGGAGACCCGAAAGTAACTACTTTCATGTCAACCACAAATCCGAATGTAGTATAGAGATCCGAAAGTAATTACTCTCAGATCAACCATAAATATCAACAAAATGTAGGGGTGCGAAAGTGATTACTTTCAATCCCCCACGAGCCTTGGTAACTCGTACGTATAATTAGATCTCTACGTAAGTGTGACTTTTTCAAAGGTCAAAGACCCGATGACTCCCCCATAAATCACCGTTGTCACATATGAGATCTGTTTTTTTTTCATACATATAACCTGAGAAAACGGTTATATATATAACGGAGGAAAGTGAAGGGAAGAATCGCCTTTCCCATCTATCAACAAATTAAGCCATATATATATATATATTATTGATCATGCATTGAATGGTCGTTCTCTTTTGACTTGGGCAGAGACTAATACTCAAGGCCATTCCTCCGGTTTGTCTTCACATGTTGTTGGATCGTAAGTCGTTAGAATGGGCGTCCTTAACTGGGTTAAGGGCATCCTTAAGTGCAGCGGAAAGTAGACTTAACAGGAAACAAGATAAGAGAATAGACACGAGTATTTATAGAGGAACCCCACTAAGACCAACTAGTCTTATGGGTAAACCTCTACCTCCGTTGTAGGATTTTCAATAGCCGTCCCTTATCTTATTGAGAGTGAGTCCTTACAACTTAGGCGAGTCGTTACACTTCTCTGAGCTAAGCGTCCGTCCTTAGCCTCACTAGTAACACTCATTTCCACCTAACAAGTAACCTAACACTCTTAGCTATAAGGAAGCTATCACTCACGTCTCTCACGGTTCGTTGTGAGAGACAAACTACAATTCTAACTGATTTGTGATTTGTTTTGGATTTGATGTGGTTGGACTTTCTTTCTCTTGCTTCAAGCTCACGTGATCTTCTTGATCTTCGTTCGTGTTCTTGAATGCTTCTGGAGAGCTTGAGAGAAAGTCTTCAAAGTCCACATCGCTATGCATACCCTTGGGGGGGTATTTATAGCGGAAGTGGTTCTTGTTCTCTAGCGTCCTCTGAGGCTTTGTAGGCTCCTTGATCTTTCATCAACGGTGCGATGAGCCTCTTAAGGAAGTCAACTCTGTTGACGCTTGGGAAGCCTCCGCGTGGATAGGGGACCATTGCTGGGAAAGCGACATCTTTGGAATTGTCTACACGTGCCCAGACAAGGGAAGCTTCCTTCTGAGGACTGCGGCCGAACGTGATGTAATCATGTTGGGGCTGTAACATACCCCTCCCACACGGGAACTGGGCTGTCAGGTCCGCAGCCCATTACACTCCAACC